>JADLZK010007837.1:0-421273 GCA_015847255.1 Hyparrhenia diplandra
CACCTCTACTATGCTATCTAGTATCCCATCGGCATCTCTAACCCTTAACTTGTTCTTCATGGCCTATCACCTTGCCCTCGCGATCGGTTTTCCTTTTTGGAGATTGCCGATTCAAGTGGGCTCGCTTTCGCTCTCTTTATAATCCTCTCGAGCCTAGTTTTTTCTCACCACACCAACAACTTGATGAGAAAAAGCCGACATGTCCCTCCACGCTCCCCAACGGGGTGACTCGGGGGTTCCGATCGCCGCCCGCCCGGTGCCTTAGTCGCCCCCTCGCCCGGCCGCCGCCCGTCGCGGCGGTAGTGGCCCATGGCGGCCCGCACAATTGGCCCCGTCGCGTCCACCCCTCCACCTCTCCCCTCTCCCACGACTCCTCCAATCTGGCACTCGCCGCAGCTCCCCCGGCCGTGGCGCCAGCAGATCCGAGCCCCGGCCTAGGTGAGATCCGCTTCCTCAGCCTAGATCTGGCTGGACGCTCGGGCGGCTCCACTCCCCGCTCTGATATGACACCATGGCAAAAGCTTTATCCACTTGTCGGATCAATGACGACGACGCCTCGGGCGCCGTTCACTTCCTTGGAAGCGCCCATCGAAAAGGCCCTCTCCCCGGAGTGGTGGTCTCCTTCTTCCAGCGCATTGCCTTAACCTTTTGGTGCAACGATGGCGGTGTGACTTGTATCATGCCCCTCCTTGGAGGCACGCTTGGAAGGTTGGGCCCGACGTGGCGAGGCGGTTCGCCCTTTAGTGTTGTTGTTGTTGTTGTTGTTGTTGTGGTTGTGCCCTGCTATGCCTCATCTCCTCTTCGCTTTGGTTCATCCGGCTCGAGTGTGGTGTCGCCGCCCTTCCCTTCGTAGTGGCTACCCGGTCACTGGGCGTTTGACCTCGTACTACCGGGTTGCTTGAGGCTATGTCTATGACGCCCCTTCGCAGCTGGGCTACCTAGTCACTAGCGGTTTGACCATCTTGCGGTACCGGTCGCTAGAGGTTCGGAGTACGACGTCTCTCTTTCGATGGCTACCTAGCCACCGGTGGTTCCGGTGGATGCTTTGCCACCGCGGCTGGACCCCATCGTCGGCGACCATTGTGCGCTTGTATCCTCTGTTGCAGGCTTAGCTTTAGGTGGTTCGGTTTGGAGTTGTAAAGGTACCCCCCCCTCCTCCTCCTCGTTGTCTGTTATGTGTTTAGGATTGTGGGGATTCATCATAATTTATGGATTACCGTGAATCCTATGTAATTTCCCACTTCTCTTACTGAAAGTACGCGTGCTAAGACACGCTTTTGCAAAAAAAAAAAAAAAAAAAAAAAAAAAAAGACAACATTATCGATACACTTCTGACAACATATTTGGAGATTAATTTATAGAGCCTCTTTAATTTGCTCTTATACTCCAAGCTGAAATTTATTTTCCAATTATATCTACTATATGGTTTTAGTAGTTAATATGTATGTGATTTTCTTTTTAAAAAATGCTGACGCAAAAATACAATCGGATGAATCTCCATGTAACGCAAAATAATTAAAACGGAATTCACGCTCCAAGTTCACTCAAGAAATGTTGTCAATGTCATACAAACAACTGCACACAAAATTACAAATCATGGACGGATCAAAAATACAAAAACTACCATTTTAACTGTACAAATAATGCCCATAATCGGTGCTCAACGCACTCGATCGGAATTACTCGTCGCATTTGCATGTGACATGCAAAGAACCGATCAGTTTCAGTTAAGGAATTTCAGATATTCCCTAAGGTCGGTGGGGAAGCACGGGTACTGCCTCCAGAATGCGCCGTGCACCCTGAGGAGCTTCGCCGCCTTCTCCTTGGTCGACGCCGAGTTCTCCACCTGCAGCAGCGCCAGCAGCTTCCCCACGCCACCGCTCATCAGCATGTCATCCAGCACCCTCTCCGCGGGCGTCACCGCGCACGCCACCAGCCACAGCACGCCCACGGCCAGCCTGCTGGCGAGGACCGACACGCGCAGCATCGTCCGCGCCACGGCCGACACCGCCAGCGCGTGCTCCGCGAAGGCGAGCCGGCCCTCGGGGCACTTGCACAGGCGCTTGAGGAGGAGGCGCGCGCTCAGCGACGCGGCGGTCGGCGTCGGGGAGGAGCTCCACGAGCACGCGGACCGCGCCCACCTCCACGGCCTTAGCGCGCCGAGCGCCGCGGGAGCGCGCCGTGACGTCGAGGAGCACGTCGAGCGCGCGGGAGCTCAGCTTCGCTGAGGCACCGTCGGACAGGAGCTCGAGGAGGGACTTGACCAGGTCGTCGACGTCCACACCAGGCGTCCAGTCACGGTCGGCGCCGCTGGCACTGGAGATCTTGGCGAGGATGGCCATAGCGTGCAGCCTAGACTCGGCGCTGCCGCGCTGCACCACCGCGACCACGGGCTTCATGCACTCGGGTTTGAGCACGAGCTCCACCGATGCGTCGTCGGAGAGAGGAAGCGTGGCGAGGACGGCACCCGCCTCCTCGCACGTCCGGAACGCCGAGAAGTCTCCACCGGCGCAGCTCTCCGTCAACGCCTGTGTCATGACGCGGCCGAGCACCTGAATGCCGCCGTAGGCGACGAAGTCCTCCTGCGCTGCCACGTCCCCATCCATGCAGCGCCTAAGATTCTTGAGCGCGGTGACCTTGAACGGCGTGGCCTCAATGCCGGCGAGCACCGACGGCAGCTTTTCCCGCTCCAGCTTATTACACAGGGGCGTGCCCGGCGACGAAGAGGAGGCGCGGTCAAGCCAGGTGGAGATGACGCGCCTGAGAGTGTGGTTGGGCGTGAGGTCGAAGGAATTCAACCGCTGCATGGTGGCGGGGCACGTCGTCTTGCCGTACTTGAAGAACCACCGCTCGATGCTGCGGCGATCGTAGGTGACGCCGGTGGACACCGTGACAGGGTCCTCCATCAGCTCCATGGAGATGGGACACAAGAACAGCTGAGGCGGCTCCTCCATGGCCATCAACTCAATCGAACTCTATCTGGGGCAAATCCAAGCAGCTTAAACTGGCAACCAATCAAGACTCAAGCAGGATTCTTGGCTTCAGGTTTGTACTTTGTACAGAAAACAAAGTAGCATGTCTGAGAGGGACGCTGGAGGAGGATCATGGCCCAGGGGTATGGGGTTTTATATCTGCATCAGGTTAGGTATAATATAATGCAGATGTCATACTGGCCCGTCAAATAACTCAGGCTGAATATGGAATAAATTATTACTCCCTTTATTTTCAAACTATAGTCGTTTTGTCTCTAAATACTATAAATCAAGATATACACTAGATCTAAGATAGTACGAAATGACTTCCGATTTGGAAATAGAGGAGTGTAACCGTTACTCCATTTCAAGTAAATCAATCTAAGTCAATTCTTCTTTAGTTTGACCGAGAAAAAATGCCTAGATTTATGGCACCATATTAGTACAACATGAAGTATATTTTCGTAGTGTGCTTATTTTTGGTCAAATTATATTGTAATTTGGCCAAATTTAAATAATGTTGGCTTAAGACATCTATAGAATTTGATCTATATAGGTCGTTTTGATTTTCTAGAAAAAGTGTATACTTAATTAGATGCATGACAAAAACCTATGAACATCAAAAAGTATAAAATACCAATAATTTGGGATGGATGGAGTATGATGTTTCTTTTTTCAGGACAGAGGGTAGCACAGCGTTGCAGTGATACTAGTACATGCATTATCCAAATGCTAGGGTAATATTGCAAACACAGCAAAATCTCCGTCCTTACTAGTTACAAAATTACATGATTTTCATAGTTGAAACAAAATTCATGATTTTAACTACTGTCTACGTACCAGAAGACGCTACAAGGACAAGTTGAAAAGCACATGCAGCTTGCAGTATTAGTATCGTTGCAATTTGGTTTCCATGGACCATAAACAGTGCAACATGAGCTGTGGTCAGAACTCAGAAGTCAGATGGCCACAAAAGTAAGCGATGCTTACATATTGAGTGCAAGGTTGGCAAAAAAAAAAAAAAGGCATGCCGACATCGATTGGCCAAGATCTGCAAACTCAAGACTTTGTCTCTCATCTAAACGCAAAAAATAAAAAAGGATTTTGACGATAAACCAGGACTTGAGTTACATGAATTCGATGGGCGTCGACTTGAGCAAACAAGCAATCTGGTGGGCGTCGACTTTAGTAAGCAAACAATCTGATGGGCGGCGGTCGCTCACCGCGTGGAGGTGTCTACTCGCAACTGGATTTTGCAGGCGTGCCCTCTGACCATGCCTGATTCAGATTGTAATGGCAAAGGAAAAACTGTTGAAAATACAGCGTGATGCAATGTTAGCTACCTGTCAGAAAGACAGAAACAGGTGGTGAATTAATGTGGGAGGTTCGATATTGGGACGTCAAATGCATCATGGAGTTGTTAATGTAGTTGCAAGAGGATGACGGTGGATCTCAGAATTGTTAATCCTGATCCATTTGTTTGTCGTTTTAATATTCTTATTATTTCATTTCTTGGCTGTGGGCGGTTGAGCGTTTCCTTTGACTGTATCATCAGGTTGCGTTTTCCTATTCCAAATTCCAGCTGCATTCTTATCTGTTTCTCCAAAACTAAACGCAAGTAACTAGTACTCCTACCATTTTTTTATAATGAAATCCTAATGACACTGTTATTTGGTAAACGCACAGTGGATGGTGATCAAAGACTATCCATCTTGTATTCTTGTTCCCGGATGAAGAACTGAAGACTATTGTATTGTATGGGCAGGAATAGTACAGGTCAACACTGAGATTTGTCTCATGTTTCTCGTGGTTTAGGTGAGTGTCTGATATCATTTTGGCATCTTTCCTTGTCATGAACTGTTCGCACTCTCTTGAAACGAATGGAAACAATCCTGTCGAGACAAGACGACCGAGTGCAGTGACAGTCAGTCTCAACTCTCAACTAAAACACTTGCTGACACAACCTTATTCGCTCATACTGTCTTGAATAGGCTATCAAGATTTGTTCCGACACAGAGGGATCGGATGTGTTTCTTGTTCAACGAAGTAGGAGTAGCTGGCCAGCCAGTCATTGCTCTGCCTTAATTGGCACACATTTTTTTTTTTTTGTTTTTAAATATGGTTAGGACTAGCTAAACCAAGCTTAACATATTCTGAACATGGGTCATGGATGATTGTCTTCATTATATCAGATTTTATGTTCTGTGAAAGCTGCCCATTAGTGCACCACCATTTACAAAAACAAGGTGCTATTTGCAAGCATGAACTATGAAACTTGCACGGAATTTAAGTTTACCGATTCTTGCAACTATTTCAGGACGAATTGATATATAGCCACTTGCCAACGCGGCGTGCCACACGTCGCCCCGAGGACTTTAAGCATTTGCCGAGCCACATGGTTCCGTCGAACAAATACAATTGACTGCCGCGCTATTTCCTTTTGAACAAATGTAGCAATCAGCGCGGCTCAAGATCCTAAAGGAACTGCGAAATCCGTTGACTAAGTAAAAATACATCATGATGACAAAACCGCCCCCGATTAATTGGGTTATAAGTTTCTGGGATTTGGAAACGCCCAGCGCGAATTTCAGCTACCGGTGAACAAAAGCAACAAGTCAATTCCACTGCTGACAAAAAGCGGCATTGACAAGGTACTACCTACGTATCCAGACTTGAGACAGAGTCCCGTTTTAGGAATGCTTCAGAGTTTACCTTGGATTTGGCCGCCCTAGCACCCAAACATATCTCACGGTTACTTGAATTGGCATCCAACTAAGAGTATACGTGGGCAACATTTTCCCAAAGGCGTGAGTCAGACAGTAGAAGAATTCTGATCTGATTATTCATTACAGTTTACTAAATTATCCAATCATTATCTAAAAAAAACTAAATTATCCAATGGGTTTCATAAAGTGGCACAGCTACCTGGACCTAAGTGATTCCTTTCAAACATCGCCTTGGCATATTTGCAACCTGCAGGAGAGAACTGATCCTGACAGTTCAGGTTTGACCAATCATCAAAACACTGATGTCTCAACAAATTGCGTACCGATTACTCTTTCTTTAGGGGAAGAAATAAGATAACTATAACAAACTCCCAGCTCCATTCCAGGTTCCAGAGGTGCATTACAGGATGGACTAAGCCAAATTTACTTAATAATTGAAAACAATATACAGACCATCAAGTAACTATTGTATGCCAAAGGGCTTTAATGCAATGTCATTGCCAGATCAGATGTAAAAAAAATGTGTGTGTGTGTGTGTGTGTGTGTGTGTGTGTGGGTGTGTGTGTGTGTGTGTGTGTGTGTGTGTGTGTGGGGTAGAAACTCGTGTTGAACAAATTGTTTCCATATGACACATGGCTGACCCGGTATTATAGATCATTCCATCCTCTCATGATAGACATTCAGGACATAGCTGTTGAGCAGATCACCAAATGTCTTGGTCGAGAACTTTTGGACCACATGCTCTCGTGCTTGTTCACCCAATCTGACAGCAAGATCATGATCATTCACAAGTTTCAGCATGGCTTTGGAGAATTCTATAGGAGAGGGATCACACAGAAACCCTGTTACTTCATTCACAACTGTTTCCACTGGGCCACCACTATTGCAGGCAATTACAGGCTTATGGGCCGCCATGGCTTCAAGAGGTACAATACCAAAATGTTCATCCTGGATAAGTACAAGACACAGGCTTCTTAATTAAGGTAAATATAAAATGCTTAGCTTGATGTAAGTCCTAACATAGCTTAGACACTTTACCTTTGGAGTGTATAAAACACAGAGGCAGTTGGAGAGAAGCTCATTTCTTTCAGATGTTGAACAAGATGTAACAAAATTAACCTGTCCAGACACCCCTTCAGTCACTGCAAGTCTTTTGAGTTCCTCAAGGTATTCAACATTTTCCTTCAGACGCTTATCATAGCCACCTAAAATAAGCATGGTAGGAAATCAGCACAGTCAATATTTTGTATGGTTTAAAACCCGTGAAGTTGTAACATTGAACATGCAACTAGAACGAAAGTAAATATACAAACCAGAATCACCTGCCAGTGTTAATGTTGCATCTTGCAGAGTATCACCAGATAGAGTCGAAGCAACAGAACGGAGCAAAGCAAATGCTGAAATGGCAAGATCAAGATTCTTTTTCCTCTCAAACCGGTTGATTGATAGGAAATTCAACCTGTACAAAGATGGTTGCATAGTAAAGATAAATCTGAATCTGAATAGGATAACGGTAAGAAAATCTGTTTAGTCTAAAATTGAATAAGTGAGACCTAAATGTAAGAAGATATACAAACATGAAGTTACTTATAAGCACGGGGCTCGTGAAACTGCTCAACAGAGACAGCTGGATACAGAACACCAGGCTCGATTCCTCTAGCATGTAAACCAGAAAAGGTCCTTGCAAAAGTTGCTGCAGTGAACTTGCTATTGACTAGAATCAAATCAGCCATACCTGATATACATAAAAAGTAACTACTACAATTACAATGCTGCTGGGTGCCAAGACATATAGCTAAACAAAGAAACCGGGAAGAAAAAAAATAGCAGGTAGTCAAATTCAAGATGCAGAAGAGTATACCGGTAGTTGTTTCCTCAATCATGTCAATTGGCTTGCGATATAACCTCCGAAGCATGGTAGTATGTTGCGAGTAACAGATCAGGAAATGACAATAAAATATTATCTGTAGATAAAACATATGAATTGTTATCGAGGAGCTGCAATTGTTGGAGAACAGTAAGCATTTTGTGCAACAAGACAGTGATACCTTTGATGATGCCCTTAGTTTAAGTAGTGGAATCACAACAGAAACCTGGTCTACCAATATGACATCGAAGAAGGGCCATCTGAGTAGCACACAGAGCGCAACATAAATGCAGCGAAGATAAGCACAAACAGCATGAAAGTGGTAAAATACATGACGGGGCAGGAAATCTCCATATACAGTAACTGGAAACAAACCTGCAAACGACCAGAGAGAAAACAGGTAAGAATTGTATTTGCATAAGCACCAATTTTACACATAATCTGTTATATGTTGCATTGCAGGAACTGAATTAACATGGAAGTGACTTGGGACAAGTGTTCTGAATCAAGGCAGTGGCAGAGCTAGAGCAAATCTCAGAGGAGTGCTTTTGCCTTTGTGGGCGCAAGAGCTTGCAATATATATGGTGAAAATTTGGATCTTATCACTGTTTTTTTTTTTTAAAAAAAAAAGACAAAATTTGTGGGTGCGGCCGCACCCACTAAATACAATATAGCTCCGCCCCTAAATCAAGGTCAAGAAGCGCACAATGTGTAAAACACAAAAACACCACAGGGAAGCTAGTTTAACTGTAATTAGAACTAGGGTGTCAACAAAATATATGTAGGCAAAGTTCTGAGCCTTACCAGAAACAGTCTCCTCAAAGCAACGGTTTTTATCATGATGTGATGTGAAGACATGAACATCATGGCCATGGGCAGCAAGCTGACAAGCCGCATCGACAATCAATCTCTCAGCACCACCTACACGAAAGGTCGACAAAAGTTGAGCATCTTCGATCTTTCATGCTGCGAGAATGGTCATACCTTGATCATACTGCAGCAGCATGTACTGCAAAAGGTACCTAGAAATTATTCTGTAATCTGTCAACTGTGAGCTACTCATGGCAAGACAAACACACTTCAAACTAGCACAGTCACTTCCAGCAGCAAGCTAATTGAACGGAGTCCCTACTTCACAAGAAGCTGTACGGTAATGTATGAAAACATTCCCTCGAGGGAAACCACTTGAGTTGCCATACTCTATTAAATATTACAAAATTCGATAACCTCCTATACCTTCAAATAGAGCTTCTGCTCCTCTTGCAGTTAAAGGACACCCAAAATTTTCTGTTCCTAAAACGTAACCGGATCTAACCAAATAAACCTATGCAGCATCTCAGATTGGACATGGCGCGGACGCAAAGGAAGAACACGAGCGACCGGAGGTGGAAGAGGGCGACTTACCGATTCCGAGATCCGGGTGGATGACGGCAATCTTAAGCCGCTTCGTCGTGGTCCCCGACGACGCGCCGGCGACTTCTCCCGCCGCCGCCATCTTCTCCGACCGCCACAGTCTAGTCGTCGAGTTCCCCGACCCGAGATTACTAACAAGACGAGAGCCCGGCTCAAAAGGATCCACTCAGTCCAGAGTCCTTGAATGGGCCTTTGCAACGCATAGCCCATGTTGAAACGTACCGTGCGCATTTTGGGAAACCGAAGGGACAAGTGTTTCCGTGCACCGTGACAAAGAATTTGCGTTTAGGATTGAGAGGACAATAGTGATTTTTTTAGAGTCATAAATTTTTTCGAGAAATTGTCGTCCCATCAATTTTGATAGTCGTGTATTTTCACATGGTACCATTTACCTTTTATTTTCTCACCGACCGACATTGCACCTTGAATATTCCATATATTTTTTCAACCTTTGTAAAAGTCTCTTATAAAATACATTTTGCTATTACTCCGTGACATTTATTGTGCATTATAAATATTATTTGTAATTTTATATATTTGAACAATTTTGAAGAAAAAAAAGACTCTAAAAAAGTATTTTGGAGGGAGCATGAGTCAAGGATCAACGGTGTCATTTGCATACAGTTCTTTCACAATTCCACTTCGCACTTAGCACACAAGTATTCCCTTTGGCAGTCCAAGGCGATTATTAAGGCCCAGTGTGCTGGTTCCTGGCCACGAGTAGATTAGCACGACAACACGTAGTACACACACGGCTCTTTAGGCGGCGCCGTTCTTGGGAGCGTCGGGCGACTGGTTGGAGATGGAGATGAGCTTGGCCCTGAACCTCTGCTCCGCCACGTCGTCGTGCCCGTGCTCATCCATGACGCCGCCGGCGCTGTGCGGCGGCCTGAAGACGGGCGCTCGGCCCATCTCCGGGACCGACTGGGAGATGGCGATGAGGGACTGGCGCGCGGCTTCCATCTGCGTGAACTCTGCCGGTCCTGCTGCTCCAGGTGAGGCCATCAACTGAGTGCTGCATTTCATCATGTTCAGAATCAAAGAGGAAGGTAGGTGAGGAGCCATTGCTAACAAGGTGGGAACATGCGTGGACGCACTCTCTGTCACATGGGCAGCTGTTACGAGTAGCTATCAAGCGTGTGCACTAAATTAAGCAGCTAGATAGGTACAGGCCAAAGGTTCTCACATACCAGCATGGACTGGAGACTGTAATGCTCATATCAAAAGGCAAGTTTCAAACTGCAACCTAACATGAGTCCACAGTGGGACTATGGAACTGAAGAACAAGCATGCTAGCATAGCATCGATCAAATTAGTATGACCATCTGGCCAGCTACTCCAAGTTTAATGATGGAAATATAAGCTATCCGTACTGAACGCAAAATAAAAACTACTCCAAACTAACTAATAGAGTCAGTGATGGAAACACATACTCTCGTGTACTTTCTTGATTTTTATACAATTGTGGACTGAGAGTTACGGCGTACGTCTACTTGATGCGGTTAATACGGGAGAAGTGCAGCTTCATACCAGAGTCACTAATTGCTCAAGTTAAGCAAACCCATTCCACGCCTTGGATGACATATACACTAAATTACTCCAAACGCATCTTAATTGGGCTGAAAAAGAGCAGTATGATCGACCACTCCCTTTAGTAACAGCTTCTACGATTAAATCACCCATCGTAGGAGCAGGACACCTGAACCTACTCCTCTCGTATTTTTTGCTAGTAATTAGCACAGCAACTGACGAACTAGTCTGAAGACAAACAACCTTTTTCTTTCTCAGTACATTGAACCCAAGGTCTTTTAGCTTGCAAAGTTCCAGGCTAAACAGGAAACACATACTACTAACCCTTAAACGCACCGGTCCTAGAGAAGTTTCTCGCGGTGGTATGTAAGAACAGCACGATTCAACCATGGTTCATAGATCCAAGAAGCTAACCAAGCACTGAACTGAAAAACAGAGCTAGATACGCAGACACCAGAACCTCACAAGACACACAGTATCACACGGCTGCAACCGGCGTGAAACCACGGACGGAGATGGGGAGCTAGCGCTTACCGGAGGTCCACGAAGACGAAGCCGGACACCTGGAGAAGACAAGGAAACAGAGGAGCTTTCAGGCAGCACTGCAGCAGCGGCTATGGCGAGCTAGAGAAGCGATAGGGGTAGGGGACAAGCCGGGCGCGGCCTAATTTCTTATAGCTACGTTTATCTCGACGGCGACCGGTGACCGTGTGGACCATCGCGGCGACCACCGTCCGTGAAGCAACGGACGGTGTTGGGTGTGGCTCTGTCCGTGGATCAGGTCCGGGGCGAGGCTATCCGGATGGCTCCAGATCGGACACTTGCAACACGTCGAGTCCGCGTCACCTGGCACATGACCAATGTAAGTGGGGTCCACCAGCCGGTGAGACTGGGAGAGGAGCAAAATTGAATAGCGTCGCGATCTGGCGGACTCGAGAACCCTCACTCTCCGCGTCCAACGTGTAAAGTAGGTATGACAAGTCTCCTCGTCATCTTAAGAATGAGTGTGAGAGCAAATATGTGAAGGCAAGAGAAAATCCTCAAGTTGTTTGTCAAAGAAAATCCTCAAGTAGGTGAGACTGCTATCCTGACTTTGCCTATTGACTTGAGCGCAGCCGCAGATGCCAAGACCAGTGACAAGCCAGCAAAAAATTAGGCAAGGCTAATAAAACTCTAACTATATTTAACCTCTCTTAATCTATATAATCTATACCTACTAATAAAGAGAAAATTTCAGTACCACTTTTTTTTTTCTGCCTCTTTTTTCTGCCTCATCGAGTCGAACCGACTACGCAGGAGCACCAAAATTTCTGCCTTCCACCGAAATTTCTGTCCGCCGGCAAAAGATTTTCTGTCTAATTCGAATTTGATTCCGTGGACCCGCTGGCCTCTCCTGTCCGCCCGGCCTCCGCTGTTGGATTGGGGCTACATGGGCCATGGGCCATAGAGCCTTGCCGCTGCGCTGGTCCAGGTGTCGGCGTGGACTGGCTTGGATTTAATTTGGTGAACTAAGCTTGATGTAGCCGGTTAAAAACATAAATGTGCCTAGAATATTAAAAAGGTAAGTTAAGAATTAATTAATTAAATTAATAAACACCTAAAAAATATGGAGACCGGTCTCCTATCTCTGTTTCTAAATTTTGAATGAAGCAGGCGTGCAATGTTACACATCACACACACCTAAAAACAAGGTGCTATTTAGATAGAGAATGAGATGGACTTCGTATTTTCAACTGTAATTGATTATTTTATTCATAGATTTTTTTTAATTATGTTCGTCTAGACTGTAAGCCATGTGCGTAAGCGAAGATAAACAAGTGATCTCCTGGTAACGCACAAGCATTTTTTTCTTCAAAACGTGCATTAGACGTATTACATTAAGAAAGTGAAAAATTACATATGATTCATAAATAATCCTGCACGCTATCTTTGAATCACCGCGGGCACAAAAAGGAGGGCAAGAAAGCGGGGGAGGGGTGGAGGCGGATCCTCCAACTAACAGTTTTCGACAAGCGAGCCTATTACAACCAAAACTCAACACTCACGTAGCTAGCATCGAACTGGGCCTCCACGATTTTGACTGAGACCAAATAGATAGAGTACTATACCAAATGAAGTCTTATCATATATATTCGGATCAAGACCAAATACATAGCAAATCGTGTACACCATGCCAAGGGAGCACCACTCCTACAACATTGCCGATCTCCGGAGCCCACTATGCCGCCCGGTCGGCAATATCGCCTCGGCGCCGCTATGCGTGATCTCGGTGCCGCCGTCGAGCATGGCCGTGTGACATCCGCAGCCCGATTATGGCGGGATCTGGGCCCCTCGCAAGCCACCGGGAACAATTGATTTAGTTAGGCGGGCGTTCGGTGGAGACGGAGTAGGAATCGAATGATCTTTTTCTTTCCAACACCCCCAACAAAGAGAGCGAGGGGCCGGAGCTAGGTTTATTATATTTTGGATAGCTAATTTACAATTTTTCACCATATGTGTCTCTCTATACAAATAATTTAGAGTGTGCCCATGCACAAATAATTTACAAGGCCATTCTTGGACAAAAAGTTATGAAATATATAATGTATTATTTTTACCAGTGGCAGAACTTACGGGCATATTTCCTAGTTATGAATAAAATGCAAGGAGGGGCTCTACATACCTACAGTCCGTAGGGGTTGGAGCCCGGGTCGCTCGGGTGCTGGCTCCGTCCCTGGTCAAGATTGCGAATGCAGATCATTCTAGGTGACTTTGCTTGTGATATCTGGCAAGCATTAGTTTTTGGTTAAATATACATGTGCTAACTATTAACTAGCTGGAACTTGCCTAACAATATGATGCAATGGTGTAGTATGGGGATGTTTGGTTCCCGGCCTCAGTCACAGTGTGGCATCGCCACGATCGACCAAGGCGATGAGAAAGCTCGCCACACCCGCCGCAACTCGCCTCCTTCGTCACCAGCTAAAGGACAGCTGAACAGAAGCAAAATAACAGGCAAATAAATGTGTGGCAGCCAAACTTTACTGGACAACCAAACACTAGTCGGACAGGTGTGGTTGCCTCACTTTACTCATGGCGAGTTATGACGGCAACCAAGCAACCCCTATATCCATTATTATCTTCTAAGACCGTATCACGGGTACCATTATGCCACCCGCTCCCTCTACTCCCGCGGCGGCGGCGGCGGCGGCGCCACCGCCTCAACCTGCCAACCTTCCCCATCCCTCCTCCTTCCATCCTCGGATCCAAGGTCCCCGTTGCTGATCTATGGGGTCTTGATGTATTTTCGTCCTCTTCCCTTGAGCTCCCATCCCTAGAAGCAGCAGGGGGGCTGCCGGCTGCACCTCTCGCCTCGATGTCGTTCTCCCCGCGGTCGGTGCCGGCCCGAGTCCGCCCTCGTAAGCCCTTCCCTCCACGGCCTTTTTACGCGCTGGGATGTTGCTATTGGCGTCGTCTCCCACCATTTGTCGCCGTCATCATCGATCTCTAGCCTAGAGACGGTGACCCCTGCTCCCTCCGCACCCACGACCTCCTCTACCTGCTTAGCGCACCCTGACCCCTCCCCTCCCATCCCCACCGAGCGCCACCCGGGCATCGATGGCCACACAACCTTCCCTTGCCTCCTCCAATGGCAAGGGTTCCATCTCCTATCCCGAATGCACCCCCCCTGTTGGGGGCATCTCGAGATAAAAAGACCCCCGCCGGTTTCCTCGGAAGGGAGAAGCCGAAGGAAGACCCACCAAAGGCAATGTAACAACCGGATTTTTGAGAAGCCAAAAATACGAACTTTTAAAATTTTTCCGCAATGTGTGAAACATATAGTTGCTAGGTCAATCGTAAGTGGACCCAATAGCAAAACGTTGCACTCATATAGAATTGTTTGTAGGAGATTGTTCGAGTTGTTTTTCGACTTAGGGTTTTGTGTCGGATTGCACAAATCCGTAGCAACTTCTCTATTCTCTCTCTCAAAAATTCTCCCAATAATTTTTGGAGATATCTCATGCCTCAATTTAAATCCTTCCCGACTCCCATGTCGATTCTCGTAGTCTCTCACGAGCTTCTCTCGAGCTTCTCTTGTCTCCTCACGAACTCTTCTCAATGCGTCCTCGGACTATCTCTCGTATCTCACGGATCTTAATTGGAACATCCCTTCCTTATCTATCTCTTATGATCTCTCGAAGGCTGCGACGGCGAGGCGTCTCCGTCGACAAGAAGAGGAACCATGCGACATCCACGACTTGACCAAGCGTCGTGTCTACCTCCTAGCCACTCGTAGTCTCGCCCGGCTAGCCAGCATCGAGCGACCGACCCAAAACCCCTGTGACCATGCACGGCGGCCCTAGCTTGCCCGCGGCCATGCCGCCAACCAATGGCGGTGGCGACCTACGACCAACTAAGATAGAGGCCACAACTAGCCTACGGTGACCGACAAGCCACAACGGACCCGACCCCCATTGGGTTATGGTGTTGCATCTAATCGTGTTGGCAACCTCCTCCGAGTTCGGTGAAGGCTCTCGTCTCATCTATTCTCCCGCTAAACCCATCAAGTTTGCTTGTAAACCATCTCGACTTCCCATGGATTCTCGTCGTTGAATTTTTGTGTTAAATTCGCAGCTTCGTAAAAGGAAAAATATCTTTTTCCTTTTTTCCTCCGTAATTCCTTGCTTTCTCGTCAATTATCCCATGAATTATTTCATGGACCCCCTTTAAAATTCTTGGGAATTTCCTTTCAAGTTGTTTTGGCAATACTCGGAAATTTTCACCTCAACCCTTTTGGAATTTATTCCAACTTCCTTTTGCATCTCACTTGATTCAATTTGGCAAACAATAAAAAGAAAAGCTTTCATCCTTTCTTTTCTCCTTCTCCCTAATGCAGCCCAGTAGGCCTCCACGCTCTTGGCCCGGTAGCGCTAGCAACGGCAAGCGGCAAGGCCCGGCCCGGACCGGCCCGGCTCGCCTCCTCGCCTTTGGCCCACGGGCCGCGGCGGCGGCGGTAAGGCCCGACACGGCGCCCCAACTCCTAACCCTAGGGGCGATGGCGCCGCGCCGCTCACGGAGGGCCGCCGCCCTGTGCTCTAGCGTGGGAACCCGCGGCCAGCGCCCACCTCTCCTCGGCGTCGCGCGCCACGGGATGCAGCGCCCGCAGCGTCCGGCCATCACATCGAGACGCGGACGCCCGGGGCGGCCCTGAACCTAGGAGCAGCAGCGTATAAACACCGTGGCGCCGCCGCCTGCAGCTTCTCCCCCTCTCCTCGCTGCGCCCCCTCGCGCCGTCGAGCCTTGCCCGGCGCAACCGTGCGCCCGGCGCGCCTCGCCCGTCGACCAGCGGCGGCGTCGCAAGCCAAGCCACCTTTGAGCGCCGCGCGGTGCGGGCGCCGAACGAGCACAGCGGCGCGCGACATCCGGCGGCCTGGCGGCGCATCGGCGGGCTATGCCAGCGTCGCCTCGCCCGGCGCCAGCGACCTCGAGCCAGCGTCGCGCCTCGCACCCGTCCCGCTCGTCCTCACCACGCCAACAACGGCCGCGCTCGACTCGCCCGCGGTCACCCCCTCATTTGTCGAGCTGCAGCCCAGCGGACGTCGCCCTCGCTTCCTCTACTCGGCGCGGAAGGGCGCGACCTCGGCCGAGACCGACCTCGTCGCCCGGCCCGCGCCGCAGACCACCAACAGGCTGCCCCGGCCGACGTGGCGCGACTCCGGCGTGCCCTCGAGCCGACCCCCGCCATGTGTTCGACGGCGAGCGAGCACCACGCCCGTGCCGGTGTCCGGCACCTCGTCGCCCGAGCCAAAGCCGCCGCCTTCACCAAACGAGCAGCGTCGCGGCGCTCGCAACGCCGTCGGCGCCAACAACCGCAACCGGCGGCGTTATACGCCGTCCCCAAGCGGACCTCCGGCGCACGCCACCAGCGTCGCGGCGTGTCGCGTGGAGCGCGCCCGTCAGCGGGGCGCCGTGCCGCCCGTTAAATCGCCGTGGCCATCGCCGCCTCGTCCTCGGCCACCCTCGCTCCGACCGTCCAGCCCCATCGTGCCGCTCGTCCGTCGTGCCCTCTACGTGGGCGTCGTTGGTGAGTTCTCGGCCAAGCTCGCCCTTTCCTTCTTTCCGACATGCTTGCACGATGCTAGGCCTTTGTGCCGCGCCTCTCACTACGCCGCCATGGCACACACTTGGCGGCTTCCGTGACGGTGTTTTCCCACTACTGCGGGGAGCTAGCATGCCGGCAACGAGGAGCTGCTACGCCACCTAGAGCACCGGCCGCATTCCGTCGTCACCGTGCGACCCAAGCGGGAGTAGCATCTCCGATGGTGAGCCAGCGTAACCAAAATCCTGCCCTTTTGCCATCCTATACCTGGCGATCGTGACCTTCTTTGTTGCCAATGTTGAAACCGCCGTTGCGCCGTGTTGTATATCTGCGGGGAAGGTCGTGCATTTACTGTCCATGGTGTGACTACCAAAGCTAGCGCGATGTCCTAGTTCATCCGCCCGGACCGGCGGCACCTCGCCGGAGGCTATCGCTTCATCATTTGGTGAGCCACGGACCACTGTCCTTTTTCCTTCACGTACCGCGGTTGCCAGCTTTGTTCTGCTGAAGCTTGCCGCCGTGCCATCTTTGTTGCACTACTACGAGGGTAGCGGCGGCTGCGGCATCGCCGTCGCCTCACTCATTCCTCAGGAGGCCCGTTGTCGCAGCCCAACATCATCGGCAGACCATTGGTGAGCATCCGTGAACTAAAGCGACCCTTTTTTCCTCCCCAATCACCATCTTGCCATAGCTATTACGAAACCATGTTTTTGCTTGCTGTAGGGAAATGGCGGCAAGGTCTTTGCCTTTGCCATCGCTTCGATCTGACAACCCATCGGTGAGCCACCGTGACCAAGGCTACGCCTTATCTCTTCTGTACATGATCTTGTTGCCGACCTTGTCTAAGACCGGCCTTCGTGCATTGTTTCACTCTGCGGGGAATCTTTGGACCATGCCATCCTATTTAGTCGAAGCTAAAAGCCAACCAACGACCCGGTCGGGCGAGCCGTTGCAATCTGTTGCTTCAAGGTTGGGCCTTGATTCCGTTGGCGTCGTCTCCGGCGTCGTCAACACCTCTTTCCTTTATCGCTCATTATTCGTATCGCGCTGTCGTTTATACATGATCCATCATGCGTTTCCCTTGTTACTCATGACCAATCAATATATATATCTTATGCCATGATCAAGTTATATCCTTGTATATCTGTCATCATGGGTCTTTGTGCCTTCGTGCCCGGCCTATCCTTTCTATCTCCCTTTGTCGCTATGGGAAATGTGCTACTCAATTGTCGTTTGTATGTTGTCAATTTTGGTCCAAGTATCTTTGTGGTGTTGTTTGTTGAGTGCCGTGCCGTCGAGCCGCCAAGAGGTTGATACGTTCGTAGCGTTGCGATCGCGAGCTTCTCTCGCCATGGCCGTAACGCCCGAGCCTATCCTTCCTCGCTCGTTCTTTAAGTTGTCTTCGTCGCACTACAATCGCTAGTTCCTACTCTGTCGCACAATCGTGGTTATACGGACTCGACATCGATGTTAATATCGAAGTGGATCTCAACCACACATGTCGAGCCCTTCATGACCAAGTTTAGTGGGATACGAATTAAGAGCCAACTTTTCGTATTGCGGCGGGTGCCAACTTGCCTAGTTGCAGCTCATGGCCCTTCCATGGCCATCGAGTTACACCTTCTCTTTTAAGTAGTGTTTATCCTTGCCTCCCGTATGCTTATGCTTGCATTGACTACGGCATTCCGCCGGACCTAGCGGTGACAACCGCCTTTGCTTACGAACCATAGGAACAACCTTGTCTTTGTTAGATGCACGGTCGTGGTGCCCTACGAGTGGGTTTGGATTCTTTGGACCGTGCCTCTTCTCTCCCAACCATCGTCGTTCTATGGCGAGTCGGTCGAAAAGGGTGCGGATCCTGTTTCTTCTCGTCTTTTGTCTCAATCCTCATCGATCTAGTAAGGTGTTGGTTGAACTTTTCGCTGGTTTGGCATTTATTTGCAAACTTGATTCCACTCCTTTAATTCCGTCGTTACTATGGCGAGTGGGTTAAAAAGTGTGAACGCTGCGTCTCATTTTTATTCTATCGTGCTTAAGCCCTTGTATGCTTGTACCTAATAGACCCCAACTAGTGCAATTCAAGCACCTTGGTCTTGGTACCCTACAAGTGGATTAAGCACTTGTGCTCTTGCGTGTCGCCCCTTCTTTTCTCTTCTCCGTTCCACCCTCTCTTAATTCTCGTCAATTATAATGACGTTCGGAATAGGAGAGATCAGAATTGCTTTTGCCGCTCCTTTCGGTTCCCGTTAATTTAAAATGACGTGTGGATTGAAAGTTAGCGTGTAGTGGTGTTTGCTCGGGGATGAGCTAAGGTCTATGCCATTTACTCAAGCCGTATAGGTCGACCACGATCGGCCAGATGACATACGGGATAGGCTATGACTTGAGCTCATGCCGCAAACAACCACTCATATTTCTTTAGTCCAACGATCGGATATACGCCGAGAGGGCTCGGCCGTTCCCTTTTGTGTTCTTTCAGTCGTAGTCCTTTGGAGTCCTGTCGCCTCTTTTGATTGATTGCTCTCTTGTCGCGTGTAGTCTCGCAAAGGTAGATTCATCGAGGTTAGCGTTATGCGGGCTCGATGGAGGAAGAAAGCATGGAGGACAACAGGACCGTGGAGTGGAGTTACCCCGGAGGAGACCTTGGAGATACGACTACCCCAGCGATGAAGCTAGTACCACTACTTCCCGACATCGCGGGTGTCATGGCAGCACTTTACTTAGAGAATCCTATTTAGACATATTGCAAATAGATATGCTAGCGCTTTATTTTATTCCTTTGCTAGTATATGATGCATGCTTTTGCCTGAGCCTCATTTGCTGATTAAAACCCATCCACCACTATTACCCGGCTTTGCTTTCGCACTTATATATTTCCACCGCTTGCTTGCACTTGCCACTTTGTGGCTATACCTCACTACGTGTATATATATATGAGAACCGGAATATATGAGCCGGGCGTTGAGTATGGTGTCGGGCAACCGGTGCGGGAGATCTGTGCCATCACGGGGTGGATGAGTTTTTCTGTCTAGACTTGGGTGTGTGGTGAGGGTCGAGTCGACCGAGGCGGGATCTGCGGCGGAAGTCGCTTGAGACAAGTTTTCCGGGGAGTGTGCTTACGGGCCTCTCCCACTTGCTCTACTGTGGTGGGTAGCGATTAATGCGGATACGGAGATCCGGTTCGACTCTTATGGCGGGGACGAAGGCCGGAAAAAGGAGTGTGAAGATGTCTTGCACGGTCATTGCTTAAGGACTTGTATCTTCGAGGACACGAGATCACGGGAAATTGGTGCTCACCTCACGTTTTTACGTTATGGGCGGATTGCGGATTGCCCCATCTACTTGGATGATGCCATACTTACTAGGAGGTAGCGGTTAGTGTTATAGCGGTGCGGAGGCCCGATGGCCTCCATCTGCCGAGACGGCGGGGGGTTGATCTTGAGTCGCGGCGGTACTCGATCACGTCGCTTTCCGCGATCTCGGTAGCGGCGGTGGTACTCGGGAGCTTCCGGAGGCGAGTGGTTTGGTGGCATTGTCTAACTAGGTGGTCTCCGTATGTCATCCTAGGCGTTTCGCGGCGTCGATGATGGTGACCGTGTGGTCTTGAGTACGCGCTCTGCGAGTTGTAAATCTATACGTATAGTCCGGCCTTCGGGCTAGGACCTGTCTGAGACTGGACTCGCTAAAGGTAACCCTGGCCTATTGCCGGAACCTCCTGCGGCTTGCGCCGGTCTTTTGACCAGGTTTTTCCTGGGTCTTTCTCTTCCGAGTAGAGAGGGTGTTTCCTCTTCTTACCCCGAGTGTGGTGGTGGTGAGTGTGCTACTACGGTGAGAGCCTGGATGGTGAGAGCCGGTTAGGCAGGGCAGAAGAAGATGCAGGGCTGTCTTGTCGACCTGTGGGTGCTGAGAGGTTTGTGTTGAGCTGAGTTGGACTTTGGGGAGATGTGGGGAAATGAGTTAAAATGTGAATAATATTATTATTTATTACTGCTTTGCGCATGCGCTAAGGATGCAAACCACAACCAAATACTAGGATCGCCGGATCCCTTATTTTTGTTTTCCACCAAAGCTCATTCGGTCTTGCGACCATGACTGCACATACTGGCGGTGTGCGGATTACTGTCTCGCGGTAAATAGAAGGATTAGGTGGTCTCGTGCCTACACGCTCAAGCTTGGATTTGAAGAAGGCGATTGATTCCGCCAATCTCGCCGACTCTCGATGGAGCCCGTGAAGGAGGAGCCTTCACTCGTCGATGCTCTACGTGTACCTGCGATCACGAGTTACGCTTCCGCTAGGTTAATCTTGTATTAGGTGAGTCCCCAGGAGTTGTATTTCTCTTGTAATGATGTAAATGTACGAAGCTTGACTATGATATTAACTGTGAATAATAATGTGATGGGAATATCTTGTGGTACTTTCACATTATTATTCGATTACGTGTATTTTCCTTCGTGGAAAATCGGGGGATGTTCTGATTGGTATCAAGAGCGAGGCTTGACCTTAGGGGACGAGACCTTTAGTACCCAACACTAGTATAGAAGCCAAACATCTTGTGCATTTGTCGAGTTAGAGTTTCTAACTCCTTGATTCCCATTCTCTACCTTGAATGCCTTTCTGGAATGACCATTCCATGTTGCGGGAAAGTTGACCTCTAGGAAATAATCCCTTTCATCGCCCACGTTTACATCGATAGGCGTGTGAGACTATAAAGGCTTAGAGTCGCCTTAAGTCAACACTATGCATATAGGAGTTGTAATCTTTGCTTGATTGCTTGCTTCTTTGGTCCTATGTTTCTTCTATGTCTTATTATCCGAGTGTAGGCTGTATAAGCTACTTTATTTACGTGTGACTCCGGGATCCCTGTTAATGTAGAAGCTAAACCCAAGCCGCCCTATGACCGGACAAGTGACCTTTGGAATCGGTAAAGCCAATGCATCATATCTTTGCCATTCTATTTCAGAAATTGTTTCAGATTTAAACTAAAAGTGATTTCGAATTGTTTTCCCTCTCTTGATTGGAAAAGCTCCCTCTTTTGCAAAGCAAATCTATTTCAAAAGCAAACCGACTTCGAAATCTTTTCGAAAGTTCTCCCCCTTTCCAAACCACTTTTGAAATCGGCGTTTGCAATCGGCGGATGTGAAAAAAGATTTTGAAAACCCATCTCCTTTTCGAAAGGTTTGAAACTTTTTCTCATTTCAAAATGAGTTGCGAAATAAAATTTTGAAAGGCAAAAGTTTTTTTACTTTGCGAACATGTTTTACAAAAGTTTGCAAACCAAAAGATCTTTTGGCTCAAAAGTTGTTTTTAAATCTTTTGGCTCAAAACTTTGTTTTCAAAGTATTTGATTTCACTCTCGGAGCCCAATTTCTTTCAAAAGCTAATCTTGCAAAATGTTTCAAATCGATTTCAAAGTGGATTTGTTGTGAAAAGAAAAAGCAATGGTTTGTTTTGAGAACCAAACTAAGTTTCAAAAGCGTTTGATTTGAGGTCTTTCAATAGGAAAACGATTTGTTTTACAAAGCAAAGCTTCTTTGAATAAATTTTGAGAAAGTTTTAAAAGGTTTAGTTTTCGAAACGCATTTCAATTTCAACCTTCTTCCCGAAACCTCTCACGAGTTTCAAAGTTGCTACAACTTCTCCCTCCTCGCTATTTCGAGCGAGATTTTGAAACCGCGCAATTTAAAAGTTTTGGTAATTGCGAAATGTTTTTCTTTGCAAATGACCTTGTGCTTGTAAAACGTTTTGAACAAATGATTTTCAAAGGTTTTGAAAACCTTGCGCCTACTTCAAAGCTTTTTGCGAAATGATGTTTTTAAAAGAAAAGGTACTTTGATTTCAAGCTTCTTTGTAAAGAATTGACAAAACCCCGCAAAAAAGCTTTTGTTTTATCGAAACTTGAAAATCGGTTTCAAATTCGAGCTTACCCCAAAATGTTTTAGAACCGGTTTTGCAAAGTTTTGGCAAATTGGAAAGTGTTTTCAACTTGTGTTTCAAATTTGCTTTTCAAAAGCCTTTGGTTTGAAACAAAATAATTTTAAAAGGAATTTAAAACTTGATTGCAAAACCCCTTCCGAAAGCTCTTTTGCCAAATGAGTCTTATTCAATGCAACGATTTTGTTTTTGCGAGACTCCTCCATTCAAAAGCACTTTTGGAAAAGCGAGTTTTTATTTCAAATTAAAAGTTTTTGTTTGTGAAACTCCTCTCTTCAAAGTCTCTCCTTTCAAGCTAATGCACTCTTGCATACGACCAACCCTGTGGAAGCAATCAACCCGAGACAAGTATCTACGGACTTTGGAAAGAAAAAGCCCAGACCAAAACCTAGATGGCTGCAAGACAAGCTAAGTACCTTGGACACCCGGTACAAATTTGGATTGAGCGTTGAGCAAGGCGAAGGATATAACCTCCACCTCTTCCCCCGATCGAGTAATCCCTAAATCTCGAGGGCGAGATCCTTGTAAGGTGGGTGGACTGTAACAACCCGGATTTTTGAGAAGCCAAAAATACGAACTTTTTAAAATTTTTCCTGCAATGTGTGAAACATATAGTTGCTAGGTCAATCGTAAGTGGACCCAATAGCAAAACGTTGCACTCATATAGAATTGTTTGTAGGAGATTGTTCGAGTTGTTTTTCGACTTAGGGTTTTGTGTCGGATTGCACAAATCCGTAGCAACTTCTCTATTCTCTCTCCAAAAATTCTCCCAATAATTTTTGGAGATATCTCATGCCTCAATTTAAATCCTTCCCGACTCCCATGTCGATTCTCGTAGTCTCTCCTGAGCTTCTCTCGAGCTTCTCTTGTCTCCTCTGAACTCTTCTCAATCGTCCTCGGACTATCTCTCGTATCTCCTGGATCTTAATTGGAACATCCCTTCCTTATCTATCTCTTATGATCTCTGAAGACTGCGACGACGAGACGTCTCCCGTCGACAAGAAGAGGAACCATGCCGACATCCCTGACTTGACCAAGCGTCGTGTCTACCTCCTAGCCACTCGTAGTCTCGCCCGGCTAGCCACTGTCGAGCCTGACCGACCCAAAACCCCTGTGACCATGCCTGGCCAGCCCTAGCTTGCCACGGCCATGCCCGGCCAACCAATGGCCAGTGACGACCTACCTGACCGACTAAGATAGAGGCCACAACTAGCCTACGGTGACCCGACAAGCCACAACAGACCCGACCCCCATTGGAGTTATGGTGTTCGCATCTAATCGTGTTGGCAACCTCCTCCGAGTTCCCGGTGAAGGCTCTCGTCTCATCTATTCTCCCGCTAAACCCATCAAGTTTGCTTGTAAACCATCTCGACTTCCCATGGATTCTCGTCGTTGAATTTTTGTGTTAAATTCGCAACTCGTAAAAGGAAAAATATCTTTTTCCTTTTTCCTCCGTAATTCCTTGCTTTCTCGTCAATTATCCCATGAATTATTTCATGGACCCCCTTTAAAATTCTTCGGGAATTTCCTTTCAAGTTGTTTTGGCAATACTCGGAAATTTTCACCTCAACCCTTTTGGAATTTATTCCAACTTCCTTTTTGCATCTCACTTGATTCAATTTGGCAAACAATAAAAAGAAAAGCTTTCATCCTTTCTTTTCTCCCTTCTCCCTAATGCAGCCCAGCCGGCCTCCTGCTCTTGGCCCAGCGCGCTAGCAACAGCAAGCAGCAAGGCCCAGCCGGACCGGCCCAGCTCGCCTCCTCGCCTTTGGCCCACGGACCTTGGCAGCGGCAGCCCAAGGCCCGGCACGCGCCCCAACTCCTAACCCTAGGGGCGGCGCGCCCGCGCCCGCTCCACTGGGAGCCGCCGCCGCATTTGCTCCTAGCGTAGGAGCCACGCAACCCAGCGCCCCACCTACTCCCTCGGCGTCCGCGCCGCGGGATGCGGCGCGCCAGCGTCCGGCCATCACATCAACGCGGCACGGACGCCGGGGCGGCCGCTGAACCCCTAGGAACGCGTATAAACACCGTGGCCGCCGCCCGCGCTCTCGCTTCTCCCCTCTCCCCTCACTGCGCCCCTCGCGCCGCCGAGACGCCGCGCAACCGTGCACGCGCGCAGCGCCTCGCCGTCGACCACTTGGCGTCGCAAGCAAAGCCACCTTTGAGCGCCGCGCCCGGTGCGCGAGCGCCGAACCGAACCGAATCGCGCGACATCGGCGACCTGCTGGCGCATCCCGCGGGACGCCACCGCGTCCGCTCGCCAGCGCCAGCGACCTCGAGCCAGCGTCGCTGCCTCGCCGTCCGCTTCGTCCTCACCACGCCAACAACGGGCCGCATCGACTCGCCGCGGTCACCCCCTCGCTGTCGAGCTGCAGCCCCGCGGCGTCGCCCCTGCTTCCTCTACTCCGAGCAGAGGGCGCCAGCCTCAGCCGACCTTCGACCTCGTCGCCCGCCGTAGCGCACAGCCACACCAACAGCTGCCCCGCTGACCGTGGTCGCGACTCCGGCGTGCCCTCGAGCGACCCCCGCCATGTGTTCGACAGCGAGCCCGAGCACCACGCCGTGCACGGTGTCCAGCACCTCGTCGCCGAGCCAAGCTGCCGCCTTCACCAAACCGAGCCGCGTCGCGGCGTCTGCAACGCCGTCCGCGCCAACAACCGCAACCCGGCGGCGTTATCCGCTTCGTCCCCAAGCCGGACCTCCGACGCCCACGCCACGCCCGCGTCGCGGCGTGTCCGTGAGCACGCCGTCAAGCAGGGGCGCCGTGCCGCCCCGTTCGTCGCCGTGGCCATCGCCGCCTCGTCCTCGGCCACCTCTGCTCCGACCGTCCCAGCCCCATCGTGCCGCTCGTCCGTCGTGCCCTCTCTGTGGGCGTCGTTGGTGAGTTCTCGGCCAAGCTCCTGCCCTTTCCTTCTTTCCGACATGCTTGCCTGATGCTAGGCCTTTGTGCCCGCGCCTCTCACTACCTGCCATGGCACTGACCTGTGCTGGCTTCCGTGACGGTGTTTTCCCACTACTGCAGGGAGCTAGCATGCCGGCAACAGGGAGCTGCTCTGCCACCTAGAGCACCAGCCGCATTCCGTCGTCACCGTGCCTGACCGAGCAGAGTAGCATCTCCGATGGTGAGCCAACGTAACCAAAATCCTGCCCTTTTGCCATCCTATACCTGCTGATCGTGACCTTGCTGTTGCCAATGTTGAAACCGGCCGTTGCGCCGTGTTGTATATCCTGCAGGGAAGGTCGTGCATTTGCCTGTCCATGGTGTGACTACCAAACTGCGCTGATGTCCTAGTTCATCCGCCGGACCAGCGGCACCTCGCCGGAGGCTATCGCTTCATCGCTGGTGAGCCACCAGACCCTGTCCTTTTTCCTTCCTGTACACGGATTGCCACTGTTCTGCTGAAGCTTGCCTTCGTGCCATGCTGTTGCACTACTACAGGTAAGCAGCAGCTTGCGGCATCCTTCGTCGCCTCACTCATTCCTCCGGAGGCCCGTTGTCGCAGCCCAACATCATCAGCAGCCATTGGTGAGCATCCGTGAACTAAAGCCTGACCCTTTTTCCTCCCCAATCACCATCTTGCCATAGCTATTCTGAAACCATGTTTTGCACTGCTGTAGGGGAAATGACAGCAAGGTGCTGCCTTTGCCATCGCTTCAGTACAGCAACCCATCGGTGAGCCACCGTGACCAAGGCTCTGCCTTATCTCTTCCTGTACATGATCTTGTTGCCGACCTTGTCTAAGACCGGCCTTCGTGCCGCTGTTTCACTCCTGCAGGAATGCTGGACCATGCCATCCTATTTAGTCGAAGCTAAAAGCCAACCAACAGCCAGTCGGGCCGAGCCGTTGCAATCTGTTGCTTCAAGGTTGGGCCTTGATTCCGTTGACGTCGTCTCCGACGTCGTCAACACCTCTTTCCTTTATCGCTCATTATTCGTATATGCCTGTCGTTTATACATGATCCATCATGCGTTTCCCTTGTTACTCATGACCAATCAATATATATATCTTATGCCATGATCAAGTTATATCCTTGTATATCTGTCATCATGGGTGCTGTGCCTTCGTGCCAGCCTATCCTTTCTATCTCCCTTTGTCGCTATGGGAAATGTGCTACTCCAATTGTCGTTTGTATGTTGTCAATTTTGGTCCAAGTATCTTTGTGGTGTTGTTTGTTGAGTGCCGTGCCGTCGAGCCGCCAAGAGGTTGATACGTTCGTAACGTTGCGATCGCGAGCTTCTCTCGCCATGGCGTAACGCCGAGCCTATCCTTCCTCGCCGTTCTTTAAGTTGTCTTCTTCGCCGCACTACAATCGCTAGTTCCTACTCTGCCGCTGTCGTGGTTATTGCGGACTCGACATCGATGTTAATATCGAAGTGGATCTCAACCACACATGTCGAGCCCTTCATGACCAAGTTTAGTGGGATACGAATTAAGAGCCAACTTTCGTATTGCGACGGGTGCCAACTTGCCTAGTTGCAGCTCATGGCCCTTCCATGGCCATCGAGTTACACCTTCTCTTTTTCGTAGTGTTTATCCTTGCCTCCCCGTATGCTTGTACTGCATTGACTCTGGCATTCCTTCGGACCTAGCGGTGACAACCGCACTGCTACGAGCCATAGGAACAACCTTGTGCTGTTAGATGCACAGTCGTGGTGCCCTACGAGTGGGTTTGGATTGCTGGACCGTGCCTCTTCTCTCCCAACCATCGTCGTTCTATGGCGAGTCGGTCGAAAGGGTGCGGATCCTGTTTCTTCTCGTCTTTTGTCTCAATCCTCATCGATCTAGTAAGGTGTTGGTTGAACTTTCGCTGGTTTGGCATTTATTTGCAAACTTGATTCCACTCCTTTAATTCCCGTCGTTACTATGGCGAGTGGGTTAAAGAAGTGTGAACGCTGCGTCTCATTTTTATTCTATCGTGCTTAAGCCCTTGTATGCTTGTACCTAATAGACCCCAACTAGTGCAATTCAAGCACCTTGGTCTTGGTACCCTACAAGTGGATTAAGCACTTGTGCTCTTGCGTGTCGCCCCTTCTTTTCTCTTCTCCGTTCCACCCTCTCTTAATTCTCGTCAATTATAATGACGTTCGGAATAGGAGAGATCAGAATTGCTTTTGCCGCTCCTTTCGGTTCCCGTTAATTTAAAATGACGTGTGGATTGAAAGTTAGCGTGTAGTGGTGTTTGCTCAGGATGAGCTAAGGTCTATGCCATTTACTCAAGCCGTATAGGTCGACACGATCGACCGATGACATACGGGATAGGCTATGACTTGAGCTCATACTTCGCAAACAACCACTCATATTTCTTTAGTCCAACGATCGGATATACGCCGAGAGGGCTCAGCCGTTCCCTTTTGTGTTCTTTCAGAGTCGTAGTCCTTTGGAGTCCTGTCGCCTCTTTTGATTGATTGCTCTCTTGTCGCGTGTAGTCTCGCAAGGTAGATTCATCGAGGTTAGCGTTGTACCGGAGCTCGATGGAGGAAGAAAGCATGGAGGACAACAGGACCGTGGAGTGGAGTTACCCCCGGAGGAGACCTTGGAGTACGACTACCCCACTGATGAAGCTAGTACCACTACTTCCCCGACATCGCAGGTGTCATGGCAGCACTTTACTTAGAGAATCCTATTTAGACATATTGCAAATAGATATGCTAGCGCTTTATTTTATTCCTTTGCTAGTATATGATGCATGCTTTTGCCTGAGCCTCGACTGCCTGATTAAAACCCATCCACCACTATTACCCAGCCTTGCGCTCGCACTTATATATTTCCACCTGCTTGCTTGCACTTGCCACTTTGTGGCTATACCTCACTTACGTGTATATATATATGAGAACCGGAATATATGAGCCGGGCGTTGAGTATGGTGTCGGGCAACTTCGGTGCCCGGAGATCTGTGCCATCTGGGGTGGATGAGTTTTCTGTCTAGACTTGGGTGTGTGGTGAGGGTCGAGTCGACCAGGCAGGATCTGCGGCGAGTCGCTGAGACAAGTTTTGCCGGGGAGTGTGCTTCTGGGCCTCTCCCACTTGCTCTACCTGTGGTGGGTAGCGATTAACGGATACGGAGATCCGGTTCTCGACTCTTGTAGCGGGGACGAAGGCCGGAAAAGGAGTGTGAAGATGTCTTGCCGGTCATTACTTAAGGACTTGTATCTTCGAGGACCCGAGATCCGGGAAATTGGTGCTCACCTCACGCTTTTACGCTATGGGCGGATTGCGGATTGCCCCATCTACTTGGATGATGCCATACTTACTAGGAGGTAGCGGTTAGTGTTATAGCGATGGGATGTGCCCCCGATGGCCTCCATCCCGCCGAGACAAAGGGGGTTGATCTTGAGTCGCAGATTAGCAAATCGACACGCCGCTTTACGCCTCGCTTGACGGTGGTACTCGGAGCTTCCTGCAGCCGAGTGGTTTGGTGGCATTGTCTAACTAGGTGGTCTCCGTTATGTCATCCTAGACGTTGCGCCAGCCGGCCGATGATGGTGACCGTGTGGTCTTGAGTACACGCGCCCGCAGAGTTGTAAATCTATACGTATAGTCCGGCCTTCGGGCTAGGACTCGGTCTAGACTCGACTCGCTAAAGGTAACCCCGGCCTATTGCGGAACCTCCGCGGTTTGCGCCGGTCTTTTGACCAGGTTTTTCTGGGTCTTTCTCTTCCGAGTAGAGAGGGTGTTTCCTCTTCTTACCCCGAAAGTGTGGTGGTGGTGAGTGTGCTACGGCCGAGAGCCTTGGATGGCCGAGAGCGGTTAGGCAGGCGTAAGAAGATCTTGAGGGGCTGTCTTGTCGACTGTGGGTGAAATTTGAGAGGTTTGTGTTGAGCCGAGTTGGACTTTTGGGGAGATGTGGGGAAATGAGTTAAAATGTGAATAATATTATTATTTATTATCTTTGCTGCCGCATGCGCTAAGGATGCAAACCACAACCAAATACTAGGATCGCCGGATCCCTTATTTTCTGTTTTCCACCAAAGCTCATTCGGTGTCGACCATGACCCGCACATACCGGGCGGTGTGCGCATTGCCCGTCTCGCAAAGAAATAGAAGGATTAGGTGGTCTCGTGCCTACGCTCAAGCTTGGATTTGAAGAAGACGATTGATTCCGCCAATCTCTACGCCGACTCTGATGGAGCCCGTGAAGGAGGAGCCTTCACTCGTCGATGCTCTACGTGTACCCCTCGCGATCTCGAAGTTACGCTTCCGCTAGGTTAATCTTGTATTAGGTGAGTCCCCGTGAGTTGTATTTCTCTTGTAATGATGTAAATGTACGAAGCTTGACTATGATATTAACCGTGAATAATAATGTGATGGGAATATCTTGTGGTACTTTCACATTATTATTCGATTCTCGCGGTATTTTCCCTTCGTGGAAAATCGGGGATGTTACAGGCAATGCCTTCGGTGCGCCTTCCCACGGCGTTGGCTGCATCAGCTGAAGGCGTAGCTTTCAGTTGCTCGTCGACCGAAAGCTACGGTTTTGGTCAGGGCGACAAGAGGTATTATCAGCTAAAACCGTCAGAGGCACCGATGGTGGTGTGTATGGGCCTTCAGCTTCACGTTCGGTAATGTTTGTTCATATTGTGCAGGAGATTCTTTCGATGACGATCGACCGGGCCTGGTGGGTTCGGCTCTCGGAACCGAACGTGCGGCGTGCGAAGACCCGGCGGAACCCACGTGGTCCCTGAGTGGTTGAGGCGCAGGGCGGAAAGACCGGGGTGTCCTCCCCGGTCAGGGAATATCGGCGGTATCGAGGTAGTTGAGAGGCAGTTTGGTCATGTAAAGTTCTACGAGATAACTATAAATAGAGCCCTTAGCGGCCTTGTAAGGGACGGATGGAAAATTAATGAGAAGAGCACTAGTTAATCCCATTCAGTGTCATTGATTGCTTTCTCCCGTTTGGGGTAGCACCTTCGGGGGCTACTCCAACACCCCCTTCTTCAGGCGGTACCCCCGCCGTTCCAAGGCCATGCGGTGGTCGGATAACTCGACTTCTCCGACTCCGACCGCGAGGCTTCAAACCGTCTGTCGGGCCTTTTTTCCCAAGACTCGTGGATGTTTTGGCTAAAGGGAGCATTTGATCGCCCACTTCGCCCGTCAACCAACCGCCATGTTGCAAGGGGAGCGCTAGTCTTCGAGGAGCACGAGGGGAAGGTGCACGAGGAAGAAGCGGCGCCAGGAGCTGTCGGTTGCGAACCCACCACCCCCTATCATGGTTCCCTTGTCTGGTGCTAGCGGCGAGCACGTACATGGCCTCGGGGGTCGCCCTTCGTTTATCCACGGTCTCTCCCCTCGCGTGGTCCGAGCCGGGGTGTGTGGAGGTCGTGTTTTTGGTCGCCTTCGAGTACCCGAGCATCCGCCGCCGCCCCGGGCGCGTCATGTCTCGCCTCCCGGTGCCGAGGGCTAGAGGAAAGTGTTGTCGCCGCATCGCGGATGCGCAGGCTCAACGGGCAGCCCAAGGCCTCGCTTTGGTTCTCGATTAGAACCGGTTGGGTGCCGCTTCAATCCGCTTTGGCCCCGATGTGACGTAACCTCCTAATTCTTGGGCCCACCCGCACTTTTTTGTCATTGTCCCAAAGACCTCGGCGGCCAGCAGATGCATCCAATAACTTAAGAAGCTCGTCGAGTGTTATCGGAAACCCCGATTACACCACTCATACCAGATCAACAAAGGAGTAGCTACAACATTACACATTTGTTATAAAAAATACAGATCGAAAGTGCGTAAGAATAATAACATTAATTTTACAAAAATATGAGTAAGTTACATTTGAGTAAACTTAACTTAATTTTGCGGAAGCTAGATAGAACTAGAAGACACCGGATCATGTCGAGCCCACCGACATAATCTTGGTTAAACAAAGACGAGTCGGAAGACCGCAACAAGGGTTAACAAACCCCGAGTGCGGGAGTACTCAACAAGACTTCCCCGACCAAGAAAAGAGGAGAAGACTCGGGAATGCTGGTCTTAGGAGTCAAGGTAAGGCTTTAGCAAGAATCAAGGACTCTTTTACGTAAAGCTTATTATAAGTGAATCCTTACTTTCAATATTTTTAATTCAGATTAGTAGCTCATATACTCTAGGTTATCCTATTCTAGAGCAAACATATTTTTCTTATTTCAACTCTCTTTCCTCAAAAACATATTCCATCATTTACTACGATGAAGGTCAGGGAATCGGGTCTCCTTCTCCGAGAAGCAACGGCGATTCATGAATCGATTATAATCCCAGCTGGGGATCCCTAACCACACGACATATGTAGCACTTAAGCTTGCATATATCAACCTTCTTTCAGATTTGTCCAAAAGCGAAACGAGGCTGCGCCACCCGAGAGCAAAAGACTCCACCTCCCTACCCCGTCCCTAATGACGGTTTGACCCGGTAGGGTGGGTACACGCTACTCCCGCCATCTCTCCACTCCCGGTCGCGTGGTTGCCATTCCCGATTTGGCTCCACCGAGATCCGGCTTACCGGAGTATGTGGCTAGTTAGGGTCGGCCCGACTGGGGTGATCGCCGGTCGAGACGTGCCATTGACCAAAAGGTCTCAGCGCAATATGCGTTCAAAACGCCCCGATTTCACTCGGGCCAAACAACGGACGGTCCTTAAACGACCAACACGGGACAAGCACGGCTAGGTATCCCGCCCGGCTTTCAACCTACATCCCGTCCGATCTCAAATTCATCACTACTTCTCTTTCTTTTCCAAAAACAAAACCATCTTCTCAAATAAAACATTTTGATGAAAAAACTTAACTAATTAAGCGGGGCTAAGCATCACTAAGCATTTTCGAAATGAAACAGGTTATCAAGGATGGTATTGAAATAAACAAGGATGGTAATGCAAAGCAATTAGGTTATCACTCAACTCATAATTGCTTAATGCAACGTAGCATAGACATAAGTTATATAAAGCTTTTAAAACATCAAGGAAGGGTTTAATGAAACCGGGGGCTTGCCTGTGTTGTTGCGGTAAAAGTTAGATTCCAAAGCGGGTCCTCCAAAGCCTGAACGTGGCGTCAACACCTTCGAAAGATGCATCTTCTCCGGCTTCATCAACACGATCCGACTCACTCTCGTATACTACACGTAAATGATAATGCATGCTTTAGCATGATGGAATGGCAAACATGATGCTTGATGAATGCATAAAATGATAAACAACTTGAGTACAACTTTCCTTCACTTAATCGAACCTAAGCCGGTCCCTATCGGACATGCCCACGCGCGCGGCGGACGACGGGACAAGGCTCGTCGGCGGCGAGCGCGTTTTGGCGGCTACGGCGCGGGGAACGGACCAACTAAGGGCACACGTACGACCAGGAGATCACCGCGACTCTGATGCTCACGTTGGTTGGACTGGACATGGGGCAGGGCTGGTACGACGGTGGTGACAGCGGCGGCGGCTGCGCAAACCGGCGGCAAGGCTCGCGTTCCGGCGGCTCCTGCGAGGAAGACACAAAACAGCCGAGCCGACCATGACCAGGACATCGAGGCGATACAAAAGCACTAGCTGGTTCTCCACCAGGCTCACCGGAGCAGTGGGACGACGGCGAGGCGGATCGCGGCGGCGTTGCTGCCGTCCGTGGGGAAGATGATGGCGCACGGCGCTTACGGCTGCGAGGCAGGACGCGAGCTAGCTCGGTGGGTGCGCAAGGGCGAGACGAAGCTGATGGCAAGGTTGGTTGAGCAGAGGTGGAGTTGTGGTGGCTGGTTTCTTCGACGACAGAAGGTACGACGGCGGCGACGGAAAACAAAACGAAGACGACGACGACCGGCTATGGGCGGGATAAGGATGGGGGAGGAGCTTCAGGCACTTCCAGAGAGGGTGGTGACGTGCCCGAGCTAAGCAGCTGCGTGGCGACGCAGATGCACCTGGAAGGCCATCGAGGTGGGCAAGTGCAGCGAACGGCACTACAGCAGAGCAAGCAGGTAGCAGGCAAGCAAGCACGTATGTGCACTACGGCTGTTTCTGTAATGTACTAATTCATCTTCCTCTCTTCTTCTTCAAAAATCTCCCAAAATTTGAACACAAGTCAAAAATCTCCAAGAATGAAATTTTCTCAACTTTTCAAGCTCTACACATTTCATAAAAGGAACATTTTCAAATTCGGCCTCGAAATAGGACTTCTTGAAATGGGGTCAAAAAGGAAGGAATTTGAATTCAAAATTACTTTTAAAAACATAAAGAAACTTGAAAAACTTTGTACACCTCTTTTGTACAACAAAACAAGATCTACAAACTAGATTTCGAAAGTTTTGTCAATTTTGCATGGATTTTGAAATAACGGAAAGGGGGTAAATCTAGGGTTTGAAACTAGGGTTTTTCAAATCCAATTCAAAATAGAATTTGATCAAATTTCAAACCATCAATTCATAAATATAAAAACAATCACCCAGCCACATACTTAGGATCAAAAACATATGATCAAAATAAAATCACTCTAACCCCTATACACAAACAATTTCTAAATAAATAAACTTATTTTAATTTAATGCATAACAGGTTATCCTAAAAGCATGCTTTGCAATGCAATGATGACATGATCAAAATTTTAATTACATATTAACATCTGGGATGTTACACCCGACCATGTTGCCGCCGCCGCCACAATTGGTCCAGTGCCTCCGATCTCCGGGAGGAGGGTCGCGATCTTGCGGTCGGTCTTTGGCGCAATCGGGGTGCGGTTCGTGGAGAACCCCGACACTAGCCACTCGTGGTGCCCCTCGCACTCCACCCTCTAGCTCTGTGGTGGATGTTGTTGATTTGGTGGATGTTGTTGGTGTCCAGTTCGTCACGCGTCGGTCCATTCGGCCTTCACGCCACTATGGCCCCCCCGCCTACCCCGAGTTTGTTTCGTTGGACGCTCTCACTATGTCCGGACGATGGACATGGTTAGGATATGGGGGATGATCCGATCTTTGGTGGAACTTGTGGCCTCGCTCCCTGTCATTTAGTGTGCGGGAACTTCGGCTCCCATCCTTGTTGTCCCTATGGGCAATGGTGTCCTTGGATGCATGGATGCGGGGGCATATTGGTCGAGACTTGGTGGAAGATCCAATGTTGATGGAGGTTGCGGTATCAACATTGGGACCTTCGATGCGGGATGAGCCTTCTTTGCTCACTTGAGCTGCCTCCGGTGTCTTCCGAAGACGAGATCGACACCGCCTCACGAGCCGGGGGTTCCGGGGGCAGAAGAGATTGAAGATATGGTGTGTGTGTCGTTGGCACGCCACTTATCAAGTCGAGGCCGGCGCTGGTCGGGCGTGCACTCCGACCTCCACCCATGCCCGTGCGGTTTAGCGGGCGTATCGCGGCGCGACCAAGGGTGGCTAATGCGACTTTGTAGGCCCAGATACTCTTGCTTCAGAAGTTGGACATTGAACTGGAGGCGGGGGAGGTTCCCGCCGCCGTAGAGGAGAAGGTTAAGGCCGCCTTCAAGGGTGGCATGCCGCAGGCTAAACAGCGCCGTTTTGAAATGCTTCTTGATGGAGCTTTTGACCTCTCCGCCATGGACCTCAACACCAAGGGCCTTGCCGAGGAGGTCGCCTAACCCAGCTTGCGGCAGGTTGATTTGTCGCAAACCGGTCAAGATGTAATCCCTCGCTAATGTATCCTGTAGTAGTTAGGTTTTGCCTCGGTAATTATTTGGTTACCGTTACATCTTGTTGTTTGAACTTTATTCTACTTAATGAAAAACACGCAACGGCGTGGTCTAAAAAAATTATTTATCTTCTAAGGACAGGCATAACTTCTGCTGGGCCTACCATCCAGGACTGAGCGCCCCTTCCCACCCCCAACAAATAGGACTAGACATGCTTTATTATAAGTAGAGGGAAGATTCTTGATGCATTGCGTATATAGCGATGATTGATTACTATTTGCTTTCGATTTTAATTGCAAACTAGTACCGGTAGAAAATGACTTTGATCACATGTCTCACGTGCAAAATTGAACTATCTTGATTTTGGCTTGACTACTATATAACATATCGTGTACTTTTTTTGTTGTCCCCTTACAACGCACAAACAATCATCCGGTAAAGCAAAATTCAGCTGGGCATTCGGTAAAAACCGACAAATCGGTTTGGTTCGGTTCGGTTTTAAAAAGTTCGGTTTCTAGAAATCAAGAGCCGTCGGTTTGGCAAAATACTAGAAACCGACCAAATCGGTTTCATTTTTTTTTTTTTGGTTTTGGGTAAAACCGAACCGACCAAACTAGGGGAAGGAAAAGAAAAAACCGAGCTAGCTCACGAATCGGCCGCTACTCCCGCTCGCCACCGCGTCCGTCGGGCTCGGACGCCGCCATCGTGCGGCCGAAGTTTGCGTGTCGCGCCGCCGCTGCTGCCGCCGCGCCCGGCGGCCCCCTCGCTCATCGCCACCGACCCCCCCTTGCGCACGGTCAGGGCCACGAGGCACCACCACACGCCTTCGGAGCTCGTCCAAGGCCGTGCGGCCGCACCGGTCCGCCGCCGCCTCCGTTAGGGTTTCGATGGGGAGTTTGGATGGGAGAGGAAGAGACTAGAGAGAGTCGGATGGAAGAAGGAATCGCAAACCCGGAGAGGGCCAACGGAGATGGGCGGATGGTAGCCTAGAGGCCACCATCTCTAGAGCGGTGCTGGTGGGCCTTGGTGGGCTGCATCGATCGACCACTGAAGGATTGGGGACTGAAGGATTGGGGAAGCGGAGGATCTTTGTTGACTTCAGATTTTATGGTTGTCCAGTTGTTTTCCAGGCCAAAAACGACACCGTAACGAACACCGAACTTCTTAGGACTAAAAACCGAAGCCGAACCAAAATACCGAAAAACCCGATAATTCGGTTCGGTTCGGGTTTCAGTTTTCGATAAAAATGTGCCCAGGCTGAAGCAAAATAAGCGTTATACAAATTACCACAGCTTGGGATGTCAGGTAACACAAAAAGTATTTTTAAGAAAATAAAATATGTTAATATTCCAACATTCCTACATCGACCAATGCACATAGCAAAACAAAATACGTAATAGAGTAGTTCTTGGCTTCTTCAAAAGAGTAGTAGTAAATTCCGATTGATTACACAGAATATATACATACATCACATTCTAATGGATTATGGATTCCTTAATGTAGTAGGTGTGATTAACAATCTCTCAAGCTGAAGAGCACCAGCACCAGGAGCCACAACTCAATTACGGAGGGGGAGGAAGTTGTGGCTGCCTAATAATAGTCAACATTGTGGCGACTATACACCTGTGGCGTGGGGGATGGTAGCCGCGAACCAAACACCTCCTTTTTATGCATGTTCGTAGCCTATAATTTTGAGCTCCCTCTATATGTCAGTGAACATAGTTCAAGACTTGTTTTTTGAAAGTTTCATATGCATGTTTCCATAAGCCTACATTTTGATTCTCGTCTCGATCCCAAGTGGATTTGAACCACTCACTCTTATTGGATCTAGAGTCCAAACAAATTTATAAGTATAAATAACATGAATAAATAAGCGGTCAAAGTGTAATTTGAAAGATCGTGACATGTCAAACTCTCTTATAAAAGAGAATGTAGAGAGTACGACGCATAATGAGAGCAAGCCCATCGCTCCACCGTGTATCGTAGCCTCAAGTTCCACGTATTCACCAAATGTACAGATAGACCAAGCTTGTGGCTTCGCAGAGTGACCTGCAGGAGCACCGACTGCTTGCTCTGACAAAATGCTAGAGCTACAGCTGCCGTGGGCGTTGAGGTGGGAAAGTGAATGCCTCTGACGCAAAGAAAGGAGGAAAGGTAGAATAATGAGCCGGCCTTTGCAGCTTTGTACACAGTGCAGTCACTGCGTTTGGGATGGCGGATTGATTGCTCATGTTTTTCCTCATCTACGTGGACTGCTCCTTTTACTTGAGACCACCATGGGATATACGCCTCCATTGATCATGCCCTAAGAACCATATGATGAATCATGCATAATAAGAATATATTTGGACTTATATAAAAAATATTGGTAATATTTTCTGTAAATTTATTTAAATTTTATTCTTTTATTTTGTCTATAAATCCAGGGTTTCTTTGGACGGAGGTTAGTCTTTTTTTCGATAATGAGGTTATGTTTTTGAAGCAAAGGCTCTGGAGTTAATCCTTTCTTTCTGTTGATCAAATTCGGAATCTGCATCTTCCCGTAAATCAATGTCCAGGGCCCACGCAGACCGGTCCCAGTTGGCAGTCGCTATTGCAAGGATAACTCTGAAGAAAATTCAGTTTCGGGACGAACGAACAGTCCAGAATCCAGACAGAACCCACTACTCGAACCCGCAGCTATTGGCCAGTCGCCGCCCATGGCTACGGCGCCGGGGACCGGCCCCGGTTGCCTGGGACCGCCGGCTCAGGCTCCCTCGAGCTCACTCGCCGGGGTTGAAGGCGCCCCGCGACGGCTGGGCGTATCGAAGCCGTCGTGGATCGTCCGCACTGAGGTATTTTGGTCTCTCCCATTTCTCTTGTTCAGTTCTGTTCTCGTCTGCAATTCGTCGAACAACTGTTAGGCGGGGGAGACGTAGCTGAGCCCTGGTTACCGTAGCTTCCTGTTATCCTGTTGCTGCACAGACTGGGAGCAAGGCGTTTTGTAGTTAGTCTGTGTGTCGTGTGCTGCACCTGCACAAACAGCTACAATCCAAAGTTTCATCCGGAAAAAGTATCGGTGGAGGTGGACGCAACAGCACAAATCATATTTGGTTGTTGCAGCTTTGTTAACTTGCCTGAAACTCAATTTGTGTAAATTGACCGCTGCTGATTGTTTATGCAGTCAATCAGGCCCTTTTATGCTACTATACATTGTACACTCTCTTTCAAAAAAACAAAACATGCTCTGATGATTCAACTGCTATTTATAGCTATATAAATCAGACGCTTTTTCTTGTTGCAATGCTTCTTTTGATTGAACATATTTTATTTTGAATCGGGCTGTTTTCTTTATTGAGCATAACTGCACACCTTGATTGAACATAATAGTGTTGATTTTACAGCTTTTCACTGAATAAAAAAAACAAAGTACAATAGGAGAGGGAGAGTATACAGTAGCCTGTTTTCAGACAACTAAACAAGTCGAGTCCATAGTTTAGGTTGTTTAACAAACTCCAGCGCTTAGTGATTCCTGGGTTTCCTGAATTCTGCAGTACTCTTATAAATTGGGGCAGCATCTGCATTTTTCTTAGGATGAAGTCTTGTGGACCAAATTAACCTCTGCAATTGAGGGGCACCATTTCATTCCATATTTGCCAAATATTCAAGTTGGGGTAATTCCTCTTGCTCTTTGCCTGTCATACTGTCAATGCCTGTATGTCCCTTGGGGTTCAGAGCTAAAAGGAGGTGATATACAAGCCTGTGTTTTAACAAAAATGATGTCTTCAGTTTAGTTCTGCAGGCTCTGGAGAACAGTTAGTCCTCAGGCTTCATTTTGTGTAGAGAAATTAGTCTGTACTTAACCTCTTCACTTGGTCTCTGATTCATTCCATATGTGCCAAACAATTGAGGTTGGGAAATGCTCCATACTAGTTTGTTTTTTTAAGCACCATACTCTTCACCTCTCAGTGGCCATATCCGCCAATTATCGCTGTATAGTTGTATTTTTCTGCAAAATCCAGATCTGTGCAGACACAAGACTGTGGGGGTGCCAGTTACCACACAACAACATTAGAGTTGTTGAGTTCTGGTGTATCTCTTTATCCCCAGTGTAAGAATCTATCCTAGAAAGAAAAACTCTGGCTTGGAAAAATACCACTACTGCTTTTAATATCCAACGCTGGGCTGACTAGGGTTATCCCCCATTTTAATGGAATATCAGTGGGGAGTCTTTCCCCCTGCTGACTCTAAAAGAGAAAATGTAGGATATCTTCATCTTTATAGACTGATAAATACCACAACTTAAACTGGTGTTATGTACATTTGTTTTGATGTGCTAATTGAAATTATTTTGCAGTCAAACGTTAGGAGGGAGAGACCAAAACGACCCGATCCTCCTTGCACCATCTGCAAAGGCACAGGGAGAATAAACTGCCGAAACTGCTTTGGCCGAGGTCTCTTTTAGTCCATGGCAGTATTATTTTGTGATATGCCGCTGTACTGCAATCATTTATTCGTGTGATGTTTTCTCTCATCAAAATTTGGTCTGGCATTTACAGGACGTATAAACCGTGTTGATCTGGTCATGCTTCCAAATGGTGAATGGCCACAATGGTGAGGCACAATTGAGTCTTAGTTAGTAGTCTCCTCGGTGATTGTGCTAACTGTTAAACTCACCACTCTTTCGCAGGTGTCGAATCTGTGGTGGCAGTGGGCTGGATTACTGCCTCCGGTGCCATGGAACGGGTGAATATCGAGAACCCATGGGCTTCCACTTCACTGTCCAAAGAAAATGAGGTTGACCTTGTATGCTAGAATGTGCAGTGCAGTTGGTACTAGCTGCAGGGATATTGTAGCCGCTCAGAGCATGTTTCTCCAGTGTTTCAGATATGAGTTATATCTAGTGCTAACGCTGTAGGAGTAACGACGTTGCCTCACAAAAGGAAAAAAAATGTAATGAAAAATCACGAGTGTGAATGAAACCCAGTGTTTTGCCGTGCATTGATAGTTTCTATTCCTAAAAAATAGTGTGTGCAGTCGGAAGCTGGTAATCCTGCGCGCGCGCGCGCCCACAGCGAAACGAAGATGGTAATCCTGCACGCGCAGGCGGTAGTTCGCTTCATTCTAGGAGTATTTGATATCGAGGGAGCAGGTAAATTCAAAATGTTTGTTTAACACAATGTAAACTTTCATGACATGTTCTTGTGCAATCAGGCTTTTGATCCACTAAAGCACTATAATCAGGTGGGGGATCCTCCTCCTCACCCCCCACCCCGTCCCCGTTTGATTTTTTAAAAAAAAAAAAAATTGAAAATGAAAGAAAGGAAAAATGTGAATTGCATTACTGTACACTTGACCTCGGGAGATGAAACATCGGTTCAAGTTTTCAATTTCGTTATAAGGATTTTTTTTTTTCGTCATCCCTGGACAGTGGAAATTTCCTGAACTTTGTAACTTATTACAAAACACATAAATTATGTTTTTTTTAAAAAAAAAAAAATTAGATCTAAATAATATATTAGTAGGATGCTTTATGACTACATATCTATTGTGTGGAGTACGTAACAATAGAAAACTCAGAGTTATATAGCATGTGTGTATTAATGTATTTCGGAGTTCTCTTTTGGCCACTCCTAAAATTACCCAACTTCACAAAGTTTTGATAAAGTTTCGCTGAAATTATGAAGGCTCCAGCCGCGGATGGTACTATTACCTCAAGGAACCAACAAAATATCTCTGACAACTCTGCGCCAGTCTGCTCCGCGAAACCGGAAGCCCAACGCGAAAGCACTCCTTCCCACGCTGCTTTTCTTCCGGCTCCCACCAGACCAGAGCGAAACAACCCGCAAGCAAAACCCACCTAAACCCCTGCTCACCCCGCCGCGATGGCAAAGGCTTCACCACCGCCGGCTCCTGCTCCAGGTAATCGATCCATCTGCTTATCTCCCCCTCCCTCTGAGCGCGCGTTGCATACCTACATCAATCCACACATCATCGTGCCACTGCCACGGCATCACTGGAACTGATTTTCTTCTCTCCCTTCGCTCCAGATCCTGGCGCTGTGGCGGAGAAGACGATGGAGCCTGATCAGGAAGCGCGAGTCGTTCGTGGTAAGCATCAGCCTTCCATCAATCGTCCTTTTTTTCGTCGATCATGGGGTTTTCTTTGCTGAGATGTCGGCCCTTTCCATGCCGTAATCTTCGTTTCGCCGTGGGGCGCGCGCGCGCAGGTGGCGTCTCTTCTTCGTCACCCGGCTTGGTCATGGAGGAGTTCGTGATGGGCGACCACGCGCGGCTCTGGCCTCCATGCGGCTCGCCACGGAGCTGGCCGCGTCGTCCAGACTCTTCGCCAAGCTCTCCGACCTCTTCGCCTCCGATGCCGCGTTCCGCGACGCACTGGCGCGCGTCCGCGGCGGGCCCGGCGGCGAGCGGCTCCCGCGTCGTGGCCTACGGGCTCGGCGGCGCGCAGTACAGCTGGGCGCCACGATTCCGCCTCGCCGTGCTGCTCCTCCTTCGCGACGCGTTCCCCGACGCGATCGGCGACGTCGAGGTGGTGTGCCCGACCGCGGCCCCGAGGAGCGCCGAGCCATGGAGGAGTTGGGCTGCGTGGTTACCGCGTCGGTCCAGCAGTGCCAGCCAGTTCGCGGCCCGACGCTCATCTTCATGCCATACGCGGACCATGTCTTCTTCAAGAACCTGCTCACCTTGAACTGGAGCGCGGATCAGCTCGGCAAGATTGTCTTGCTCGGGCACAGCTTTGGCACCATGGTCAAGATGCTTGAGCTCAGCATGTCCAAGCAGGAGAAGTTTGGTGTCACCGAGCAGAGGGAGAAAGTGAGGAGGGTGATGGCTATTCGGGAGTATGTGCGTGAGATTGAGCTATGCTCAGAAATTGATGGTTTGCTCGATAGCCCTATCTGGGGAGATGATGGTCCTGATGATGAACTAGCCAAAGAATGTGAAGATTCATTTCTGTCAAAAAAAGATTGTGACGACTCAGAGGAATGCAGATGCATGTACTGCATTGCTAATATAGAGAGGCATGCCATGATTAGTGCACTTCCCAGCTCCTTTTCAGTTCATGTATTCCACTTTGATCCTGAAATTGACATGGACCATCTTGTGCCAGGTTGTTCCGCTGTACAATTGTTCATTTAAAACATATATTTATTTGTGGTTTTATGTAGTTGGATCTGAAGTTTTGTTGCCTATTTCTCTGTTGCAGTGAATTGTCCTAAGAGGGTTTGGAGCACAGTGAACGTCCAAATGAACTATGATGCTCAGTTAGCAGGGTAAGATCATATAGCTGCTAAGATCATTACACTCTGACATGTATTTTGCTTCAGGTTTTTCCCGTATTGTATCAATGACTTGAGCTAAAAAAATGTTACAAACCAAAATAAACTGACAATTGTTAGTTTTCTAGTCTGAAATGTGATCAGTGTACTAATTGCTAAACTGATTTTGATCAGCTGTTTGCCCATTTTGTGGCTTTGCTCCATTTGGTTATTGATTTCTTTTTTGGCTTCCTCTTATTATTGAACTCTGAGTGAGATTTGCTTTACCAATAGTGATATTGCTGTTCTTATTTTCTTCACTGATGAAGTTAACCTGCAGTGCTAATAGTCTACATTTTACAAGCTATTCCTTTTTTCTGTTATGATTTGCATATAACTGCTGATAATATTTATTTGGAACAATTTTGTTCCCCTGCTCTTTGATCATAAAAATCCATGACTTATTTTTTTATTAAAAAAAATGCTAAGTGCAATAATCTCGTACATTTTAGTTTGTGGAATGAAAATGCTCTTTGTGTGCTACATGATGAGCTCCTTCAGATCATCTATGTTTGTTCACTTTGGGGCTTCTATAGATTTGGTTATGGAAATATTGGCTCTCTTTTTATCATTGAACTTTGAGTGGGATTTGCTTCGCCGATCATGATATTGCTGCAGCCAGACGTGCTTGTTCTTATTTTCTTCAAAAATATATAAGGTAATGATCAGAAAAAAATGAAATAAAAATGACTTGAAAGGCAAATGCCAGTAAACATTTGATTTCTCAGTTACTATTTGCATGTAAAACATTAGGCATATAGATATTGCTGTAGAGACTAGAGAGAGCATAGTGCATTACTGTGTAATAGTAAATATATAAACATGTCCTATCTCTCATTGTATTGTATTTACTATTTGTCATTAGCAACATCACTGACTGAATCATGGTCTGTTTTTTTAACTAGATGGTATTTAAACCCTAATGATGCATACATTGAGGATAAAGACTTAAAGGAAGCAGTGAGCATAGTTAAAGAAGTGCGTGAAACTATGCTGGATGTTAGGAGTTCTTCACCGTACGCAAAGTTCATTCACCAGCTTGAGGAAAATTCAAGTATTGGAGATCGTATCTCAAGCATGTTGGGAAATCATGAATGCATGGATTTGGTAATTTATGGCCTTGGGAGCTTTGAATTTGACATGAAGTCTCAGTATCAGCTTGGTTTCGCTCTTCTTCTAAAGGAAGATAAGGTATTTCCAGTTGGCAACATTGAAATATATGACCCTGCACTCTCGCCAGCTGATGTCAAGGCTTGCTTCGACTTGGGAGTAAGAGTTCTTCTAGTTAATGAGCAGTGCCAAAGAAGTGTGGAGAAGCCAACACTTTTCTATGTTCCAGGTCTGAAATTTATGGGGAATCTTGTGGAATCAAACTTCTCTCCTAAACAATTAAATAAGGTGATTCTGGTCTCCTATGGGTTGAAGTACAGTGTGGAGAGTGCTTATGGTGCATTTGAAAACTGCAACCGTACCAGTATCAGGGGTTCCCTATCTTTGGAAAGGGACAGATTCATGTGGGCAACTGTGGATTACACTCATGAAGCCATTGCTATGGAAAAATCCAATAAGGAATTAGATGGTGTTGATGAGTTGAAGGTGGAGTTTGTTGAAGTAGACGATGATATGGACATATACTCAAAATTGCCAAGTATATCTTTTGCTTCTGATCGTCTGCTTATGCTTGATTTCTTCCTAGTGTTCTTTTTTAATGGTGAATCTTGACTCTACAGGACTGGCACTCAAGGAGAAATTTTGCCTTAACTTCATGTTGGAGGTGGAATATAATTCATTCCTTTCTTTTGAGTAAGACCTTGAAGGCTTGAGGCTGATGTCTATCTATTTACATGTGTTTGCTTTGTGTTACTGTATTCTGAATGAAAATTTTAGACCAAGAAGTCATTTCAGTGGAAAAATCATTAATCGTTCTTCCTCAATTGTTTCAGTCATGTGGCTTCCCTCCGTGTGCAACGGGAAGAGCGAATATCACGCCCATTCAGAGAAGATCCATGTGATTGCAGGGATGATGCTACTCCATTCTGGGGAGCTGTTTTCCGTCACCGTCTCCCGGCAATGAAACGGACTACATGGTCGCCTCCTCCCAAGGGTTGGATCAAGCTCAACTTCCATGGAATTGGCTGTTCCAAGGGCCGTCCTGCCTGCATTGGTGGCATATTCCACAACGACAAAGGTGAGGTGCTCTCCTACTATGCTGGTCCAGTAGGAGACGTGGACCAGATTGTGGCCAGTGCCATGGCACTTGAGATGGGGCTACGAACAATGATTGATCTCCACGAACCAGTATTCAAGCTGATCATTGAGGGGGACGATCTTATGGTGATACGCTGGTGCAATGGAGTCGCTCGCCCGCCTGAAAGAGCTTTTGATTCATTTCAACATAGCTATTGGTACATGGATTTGAGACCCACCGAGGCACCTGCTCCTGACGAGTGCAAGTGCAACAATGGTCAGGATGATGGTTCAAAGCATACAAACAAGGATAATGGTCGAAAGGATGATGACGAGGATGATGGTGCATCTTCAGAGTTTGACATCCCTCCTGGATGGGCTCCGAGAGAGTACATAGCTTGGCAGGTCGAACAGTCGGCTAATCGGGTAGCGATTGGTCTGGCACGTGTTGGAGCTTCTCTACCTGGGATCTATGTACACCAATCAAGAATGTGTGACTGTGGACATGGAATGGACATGAAGAATGACAAGCCAGACGTTACATGGTAACAACTAATTACCTATTGAACTTGTCGATCTGTTCTGAAATCTGAGCTACAAGTGTATGTTCTTCTGGCTATCCTAACAATCTCATTTACTGCAGGTTCCTTCATGACTTTGCTATGGATGATGGCATGATTGAAGGACTGAAAATTTGAGCCTGAGGATTCTTTAACCTGCCCATGAGGAGCCTGCTGCTGACTTCTGTTTCCTGTTGCTAATGGTTGTGCCTGTTCTGAACAAGTCGGGTCTATCTGCTCGAATGAAATCCTTGATCTGCATCATACGGCTCTTTTGGTTTTCGGCCTTTATAAGCTTGTGAATGATCGTTAAGAATGTAATTGCGTCTTTTGGTGGTTCATTTGATATGTAGTTCAGTAGTTTGCTGTGATATAATAACCCCCGAACTATTGGCCCTGGAACACATCATCCCCAACCTATAAAACCGGTTTTCTAACACTTTAAACTATATCTATCCATAGCTCGAGTGAATCTTGGGGACCTGTCACTTTCGAGTGACAGGAATCAAAATTTCACTCGATTTTTGAACATAACACTAAACGGAGCAACAGAGTGATTTTTAGTCAACTGTCACCCGAGTGACAGGAACTCATGTTTCACTCGATTTTTGACAACAAAAACAAAACAAAGTCAATTTCTACTCTACTATCAGCACAGCAAAATTGAATAAATTTTCAAACAAAATTATGACAAACTGATTGAAACATAACAATGAAAATAAAACAAGCAAAAGAAAAGATTAATCAGATTATTTCTATAGGAGGCAAATTAAAAACTAAATTACATTTCACAAATAAATACAAATATAAATATATACAAATTAAACTAGAATTCAAATTTACATCAAGTTAACAAAGAATTTACACTAAGAAAAATGATGTAAATTATGTATACATCCACTGTAATACTATAACCCTAATATTCAATTGCCTCTGAATATCCATTAACCCTAAAAACAACAAAGCAAAATGAATTCAGTACACACAAGATTCCATACAACTAATAATAGTGAAAAAAAAAAAAAACAAGATATGGCACAAACTTACAAGATGTCAGGGAACTTGCCTATTCACTTGACACATTAAATCGAGCCAATATTGAGAAATAAGAACAATTGGAGCAAGATGCAGGCTTGTAGATCTGCAAAATGCCAAAATTGTTTACTTAAACTAGGAGCTGATTGAGCCAAAAATGTTAGAAGAGAATGCTAACAAGTCCACACGTGCAAAAATATTCATTACCAAACCAGCTAGAAACCATGATCCATTGCTCAATCAATCAACATGGAAAAATAAATACTATAAGAATCTGTAACATTTCCAACACTAACGAATGACTGAAGAGGAACAATTTATTTGAAAGAGAATAACTTACTGGTCTGCAGAACAATGAAAATTGAAGAGGAAGCCAAAATAACAATCTGCAACCTACAATAAAATCAAAGTAAAGCATCTATCAGCACTTTCACAATATGAGCCTGCAATCATATTGGAATGCAGACAAAAATCTAAAAAGGCAATTGCCATGGCACATTTATTTACCAGTCAGCTGAATTGATCCAAAGCACAACCAGCACCACCAGTGCAGCCCGTGATCATCTACTAATCTACTGTAAAAAAAAAAGTGATTTTACAGTAAGATAAATATCGAATAACAAATACTGTATGAACCAGCATTAAACGTCTCCTTAATAGTTCTCAAACTAAACGTCTCCTTAACAGTTCTCAAACTCAGGCTATATTTGTAGATAGAATGAACTCAGGTACATTAACCTTGCTTCCCTAGTTCTCCACCATGACATACAGATTGAATAGATTTCAAAGATCATTTCTATGGAAGGCAAATTAGAAGATTATTTAAATTCCAAAATTAAATAAACACAAACATAAATATTTATAAGATTTCTAAGATCATTTCTATGGAAGGCAAATTAGAAGATTATTTAAATTCCAAAATTAAATAAAAACAAACATAAATATTTATAAGATTTCAAAGATCATTTCTATGGAAGGCAAATTAGAAGATTATTTAAATTTCAAAAAGAAATTAAAACATATATACATACAGATGGAACAAATATAGCAATTTACATCAAATTATCAAAGATTTACACTATAGCAAAAAGTGTAAATTATATGGAGTTGCACTGTAATATTTGAGGCCCAACACTCGGTAGCTACTCAATAGCAAATAACCACTTGGCCAAATCTTTATATTACGGAAAAGCTATACATGACTAATATTAAGGAGAAGAACAACAGAGCTGGGGAACATCATAAAAATAGACCCCCAAATCCTGTACAACAAGGTAACATGGGTAAGTGCAACTTACAGCAGCATATCCAATTAGATTGGGAGCAGCTAAAAATGGCTTCACCAGTTGAGATGACTTCATCAAATTAACTATGAACCATAAGAAGTGAATGATCAGGTTTAGAAAAAATAAAATCAACCACAATGCTACAAAGAAAAATATTATAGAATAAGGAACTTATCTTGTTGAAAACAGGGGATGCAACTGAAAAGCTACAACACATATTATATAGTTACCTCCCGAAATCAAAGAAACACATTATTTACGATAGGCCAATATAACCATATATGAAACATAATGAATATGATACTTATCTGAAAAATGATGATCCAAATCGCCAATATTTATACACTTCTATATCCAGACCTATAAAACTAAATTGAAACAAGCAAAAAAAAAAAAGTTTTAACCCTCCTCCTTTTCTAGGGCTTGGGACCTACTATGATGGCATTCCCCAAAAAAGAATGACCATCATAGGCGGAGTTAAAAACTTTTTAAATATTAGTAGAAATAGAAATGACCGAAAAATGGAATACACGAAAAGAATATTGAAAAAAACTTACCCACCTTACACAACATCAAAATATAGATTAGAGATTGCAGGAAAAGCATATGAAAAACATACGAGATCCATAAAATGTAAATAGCACATGTGTTCATGTCAACGTAAATAAAGGAGTATCTAAAATACAATAATTTAGAGAAGTTCACCAACATAATTAAGACAAGTTCAACAATAATTTAGACAACATCATAGTATGAGAATAGATGAGCATCAATCTTCAAGCGTACTGTGGCATGATATAAGTGGGGGCATTGCTTTGCGGGGATAGATCCAAGAAACCCGAGCATTTCGATAAAGATCTTCATCTTTGGGTCTAATTGACAGAGACATAACACGATATAGAGTAACCGATCTCCCATCAACAATCCAGAACGTCCCTTCATCATATTTGCGTCATTCTCATCACGAGGCGAGAATAAAAACAGTCCCGATCCTTTGGATCTGAAACAAACTTATAAAGACCTAAAAACTCAAAGCCTGCATTTCGCCTAATAGCCCTTGCGACAAGTTTAATCTTTGCTCAACCCTTTAGCAAAGCAAGAACATTACATCGCTGACCGGAATGAACCCCAAGATAATTAGCAACAAACAATGAAACAACCTCATTTTCAATATCGAAAGGCAAAAAAAGATCGGGGAAAAAGAGACTTCCTTTGCTGAAATAACCTAACAAATAATATAAATAAAATCAATATATTTGAATGTCATGAAAACAATGATAAAATAAAAAATGACATACCTCATTTTCGACATGAATATTGAAGAAAGTAACCAAAGACTTTTCATTGTTTTTTGATAAGTTTCAATTCTCCATCAATAATAGTTGGCACCATCATACTTGTCCTCTTGATCAACAATACTTTTAACCAAAATAAACCTCACATTTTCATTGCCAACACCAATAACCCACCCACGATGAAGTGAAGCATTTGAACCGGCGAGGAAGTAAAGCAAACACATAACCTTTGTCTTCATCAATGCAAATTTTGACATCCTTCACACAAGTACAACGGACCAACTGCAATAATGCACGACCAACAACCATCACCTTGTTTGCAACACTTGTATGCCTCAAAAATTTTACGAGAGAAGATCGACTCGTGGGCCAAAATTGATCCCAAGCAATTCGAGAGACATATCCAGAAATGGCAACTCCTTCCGAGATAAATTTATACGCCATAAAAGCCATCCGGACAACACAAAAACATGGACTATTAAAAACACAGAAATCTACTTAAGACAAAAGGAGATTTTGACACCAAATCTTCAACAAATCTACTTATATATATACATATATATATATAAACCGAGCAATTAAAATAGATGACTCGGATTATTTGTATGGAAGGCAAATTAAAAAGATTAGTTACATTTCAAAACTAAAATAAATACATACATAAAAAAACACAGGACTAATAAAGAAATTTACATGAAATTAACAATGAATCTACACTACAATATATGGTGTAAATTAAATGGACATACACAGTAAAAATAAAGCACTAAGATTCAATTGTTCCTAAAGTCTGTAACCTACATCATCTAAAGCCGATTGGCCTAAACCTTACAATATTTTATATAGAATACAAACTTGCGAGATAATTTGACAGTCAAAATGGAAAAAGCGACACACACATGACCATTAAAACTAGAGAGAATAAGATAGCCGAGGATCACCACAAAGATAGGGGTATTGAAATACCATACGAACAATCGGAATCATGTACACAAAGAACAAGGGAGAAGATAGGGTCAAACAAAGCAAGAAAATGATAGCAGATCCATGGAGAATAGGAATAGGACTGGAATTAAAATAAACCGACAAAAATTATGAGATTCGATCCATAGAAATGGAGAACGAAAGCGAGATCCATGGAACTAGTTAAGAGAAGAGGAAAGAAGATTAAGAGAGAAGAAAAATGAACTCACCGCATGACATAATCAAGTAGTCGGGAAACAGAGTTGAGGGGAATGGGTAGACAAAATAGGGAGAGAAAGAAGCAATGAAGGGATGCGGTATATAAATAGAGAGGAAAATCGAGGGATTGGAGGTGGAGAGACAATCGGTCGAAGGGGCCTTGATCGAGAAAACAGAGCGGTTAATGACCGCGGGGATCGAGGAGACGCGAGAAAAATATCAGCCATACAAGCGGTCATGGGCTCATCAAGCCTTTCGAAAGAAGAGGCCCAACAGGCCCAACAAACCATCTCTATGACCTAAAAATCCCACGACACCAACACGGCCCGGCGGCCGGGCAAAAAATCAACGTAAACCCGACCACAACCCCGATCGACAAGACAAGGAGCGGTGATCAAAAACACGCAGGCGACCACCATGGATGAGGACGGCGATCACCAACAAGATGGAGCACAAAAAGGGGAGGGATCAGCGAGAAAGGCAACAGGTAAGTAGAAAAACTTATCTTAGCATTAGACTTTGCAAGATAGATCAGCTTTTGTAGCCTTTGATTGCCCATGACCATCAAAAAATCAGATCCAACCTTGATGACCAATTCTCAATTACATGTGTGGGAAGGATTGAGCCATACACCTCGAAAAAAAAGACACGAGAGAGATTATTAGTTACCTTCTTATTACATTCATCTAACAATTACTAATCACAATGCGAGAAAATGGAAGAGATGACAGTCTCCACAAACACGAGCAAAGGGAAGGAGCACATGAGGCCGAAGCTAATGAGGAGCAACTTATCACCTCACAAGAGTTTTGGCAAGGAACATGCACAAGCCTAATGATGGAACAGATACGAAATTCTCAAGAAGACCAGACCATGGCTACAAGCTTCCAGGTACAAAAAGGCGGATGCAAATATGAGTTTACATCTCACACATAACTAACTTACACCGGAACAAACTTGTAAATTCCGTAATATTATCTTTTGTAAAATTACAGGGGGAGCCTGGACCAAGCAATAGGACCATATGCATCAATCCCGCTAGGTCATTTCGACACGCAGGTATGGGCATTATAAAAGAAGAGAACATGCCTAGCAAAGGTAGAATCCAACATACACAGAATGAGCATTACATTAATACAATACACATTTTAATCATTTCGAGAAATAGCAAGGCAAAATGTCAACGCAGAATGCATGATATGATAGGAAGAAATGAAGTAACAAAGGAGCATCTTACTGAGGTAAAAAAGAGCATGAAACAAACAAGAAAGGACCCAGTCATTAATGCGGCAAACATTAATTGAATATAGTCTAAATTTTCAATTACATATTCATATGCAGGAAACCATATGGCCATATACTATGCGAGAATTCGACAACCTGGGAACCAGCTTTCGTGTAAACATCAAATTTACAAAGCACCTAAGCATAATGTGAACCTTTACTCGAATTGTTTAAAAATATAAAAAAATACTATAAAGAGACATAACTAAAATTTGAACTATAGTTTAACATGCAGAAACCATGGGGCCATATACCACAATGCCGCTTGGAGACACAAACTCAAAGGTATAGATGACAATACGTATATATATTAATTCCTTTGTCGAGGCAAACATAATAAAGTTTTAATTATACAGAAATACAAATGCAGGATTTGAACACAGAAGACAAGATAAACAATCGCAAGCAAGATTTCACCGACGAGATGATTACGAGGTACCAAATATCACAAAAGAGATACTTATCTTTTTTTTATCGGAAGAAACGACTCACCATTGAATGAATCCAGGTAAATCAAAAGGACTTTGAAAGCTCAAATGACTACATCAATCGGGATTATGCAGCAATGAAACAGACGCAGCGAGGTTAGGAAAGCTAGAAGTAAAATTAAGTGAACATTGTTGAACATAAAAAGAGATACTTATCTTTTTTTTTTTGTGCGTAACAAACGGAGCGGTGAAGAAAACCAAGATGAGCCATCGCCACGTAACTCCAAGCGGAGAGAAAGCATATTTGAAAAAAAACAGCTTAGATAAGGTAAGAAAGTAGCATAACACTTAATCATGCACACCTCATATTTAATAACACTTAGCATACATTACTTACGGTGACCATTGAATGAATGCGGTAAATCGAGAATGAGTTTGAAAGCTCAAATGACCACACCAACGGGAATATGGAGGCAATGAAACAGATGACAAGGTTAGGAAGGATAAGAGTTAAAAAAATTGAACATTGTTGAACATAAAAAGAGATACTTATCTTTTTTTTAAAATGTAACAAACAATTGAAGAAAACCAAGATGAGCCATCAACAAAAAACACCAACCGAGAGAAAGCATATTTGAAAAATTCACCTTAGATAAGGTAAGAAAGTAGCATAACACTAAAGCATCCACACATCACATTTAATTACGTTAGCATTTACATACATTATACATATATTAATATTATAACAACATGCGGTATATACACACACATGCTCGAAAGAAGTAAAGGAAGAGATCTAGATGAAGCATCATGCGTAAGGGGGCGATCAACCTCATATGCAACATCATTCACGACACAAGAGGCAAATCGGGGAACAAATGAGGATGAAGGAGAACAGATCCTAACAGAGGAAGAGATTGACGCATTTATCAAATCGAAAAAGCCGCAGCAGCCTAGCCTAGGAAACAATGTCCGATAGAAAGCATGTACACACCACGAGATGGGTATGGAATTCAACAAAGAAAAGAGCAAAAAGCGAGCAATTCTTCGCCAACTATGCATACCCGGCCGGATTTGGAGTGGTAAATGCACATACAACAAGGACAACACACACGAAAAGGAACAATGAAGTATTCAAGGTAGAAATGAAATGTCACCGCTATGGCAAACCTAGGCGTAAGAAAAAGAAAGGGGGAGATGAGGACCAACAACCTCTAATAGAAATACCAAAGAAGACCAGAAATATAAGAAACCCGGAAAAAACCTTTGTTACAAGTGAAGACCGACCGCAAATGTGTAATGTCACCAAGGAGGAACAAGGCATATGGGTAGTGAGAAGGTTAGAACTAGAACACAATCATCCGCTATACCCCGAGCATAGAGATCATATTTTCGGTGGACACAAATATATGTCGACATGGAGAAAGCGCTTATCGAACACTAAATGATAACAACATTCGGACAAGACAGATGCTTTCGGTGTTGTCCTATTTGAGGGAGGAGTGAGCGGCACTACCATACAAGAAGAAGGACGTGCGAGAATTTGTAGAACAAAACTAAACAGAATCGTCACGGGATCGATATGCAACAAGCCCTAACCTACTTCACGAGATATGAAAAACAAAGACCCAAGCTTCTTCTACAAATTTGTTCTAGATGAAGACCTCAAAGTCAAGAACATGTTTTGGAGGCATTCGACTCTACGAAATACTATGCGATTATGCGGGGAATTGTGTGTAAGCTTTGATGCAACATACATGACCAACAAGTACAACCTACCACCGACACCATTTGTAGGAGTCCTTTGGACATGGACATACCTGTATCTTTGGATGTGCTTTCTTATCCGATGAAACAACAGAGACCTTCAAGTGGGTGTTTGAAACATTCTTAGAATCAATGGGAGGCAAACATCCGAAAAACAATTATAATGCAGACCAAGACAAAGCAATGAAGGCAAAGAACGCAGAAGTATTTCCTCATACAAAGCATAGGAACTGCTTATTCCATATCAAGAAGAAATGCTACAAAGAAGAACTTGAAAATATTTGCAAAAGAGAAGAAGCTAGAGAAAGAGTTTGAGGATATCGTGGGCAATCGTGTAACAACATATGAGTTTGAGGACCGTGGGCAGAAAATGATAGCACAATACAAACTGGAAAATAACAATTATTTCAACAAGATGTGGGAAATGAGAAAAGATTTGTACTGTTTACTTCAAGGATAACTTCTTTCCTTTCCTACGAGCACCGGAAGAAGTGAAAGCACCAATGCAAGAATCAAACATGATGTCGGTCCTACATACAAAGATAACAAATTTTTTGAGAGAATACAGAGGATGATAGACACCATTAATATAAGCGTAAGAACGAGAAGACCATGTAAACAAACGAGAAAACACAGAAGGAGATGGAATTAGGCTACAGCATAGAAGTTCAAGCAATGGACATGTATAATAGAAACATATACAGCAAGTTTATGACACAATTAAGGGCTACAACAAGACTAAACTACAAGAAAATGGAAGAACCGGGTCGATATGAGGTATGGGAGAAAGCAAACCGGGTGCCTAAAGTCCACGGAATCACGCAGATATGATGTACTCACAGATCCGACCGAAGGCGGGGATGATTATACCGCATTTGCAAAGTAAGTTCAACAAGGATGGCATCCTTTGCTCTCACATACCGAAAGTGCTAATTGAAACGAAGCAACTTCGGATACCGAGAGAAATATATAATAGAAAGGTGGAGGAAGAAGGACAAAAGGCTAAACCCGAAAAACAGTGAGAACAACTACTGAAGCATCGATGAACTATTGAGATTCAATGAACTGTCAAGGAAAGGAGCGTAACTAACATCAAAAGCGGCCAAGATGCGGGAAGCTAAACAATATCTAATGGACGAGTTCAAAAGAATTGGAAAGAATCTAGACATCATATTATCAACACAAGGTAGTATATTACCTATCAACATACCGAAGGTCGGAATGAAGAACCAATACATATCGAGAATGAACACCAAGCACAAATGAGCAGTGGAGACAATGCAGATCTTTGAAAGTAACTTCAAAGACCCGAAAGCATAAAGAACAAAGGCGGGCCTCCAAAACCAAAAAGGTTTAAAGATATTGTAGAACAAGAAAGAGAGAAAATGAAAAAAGCTGAAATGAAGAAGGCCAAGAGAGCACAAACATCGTAAAATTACATACTAATCGAATTTACATGTTGTTTATTATAAAGTTACACCGAACTAAAATGTGTAAATTCTATATTGGTAAACTGTAAATCTCATAGATGTGGAATGAAACTAAGAACCATAGCTTCAGTTGAATCGGGAAAAAGCATTTCTTATTATTTCCATATGTGAGCAAGTCCTTCATACAATATACATTTTTAGAAATGCATGAGTGTGGAAGTCATTGCACGTACCATGTAGTAAATGTAAATTAAAATATCAAACATTACGGTACCAACGAGAAGAAGAACAAAAAAGAAGAGAAAAGAGATGCATGAAGCAAGAAAACACCGGGAAAACGAAGCAAAGTCAACTAGAAGAAGAGAGGGAACCTCCAAAAGTCAAGAAGATTTTTAACTATTTCAATGTAGCAACAGATTACTATTGTACCACAAGTACCAAGAGTACACAAAGTACTATTGTATGAAGCTTACAAAATCTACGTTCTACAACTCGAGAAACATCAATTGCATTGCGAGATTATGTCCGAATTCTCCGAATGTAGAAATTCATGATCGCTACATCACACTAGGAAACCCGCAATATTTAAATAAAACAAAGGAGGAATATTTAATATCAAAGCGTTAATGGCAAGACTTGAAAAATTTTTAGGACAATTCCTACTTACATCAAAAGATAAGCAAAGAACTAGATCCTTTCTTCCGGTGTTCTTATCGAGAACATTAGCTCATTAGCAATTTTGATGCGCAGATTAGGAATGTCCGAGGAATTGAACAGAGTGAAAATTGACGACCGAGGAGATTTCCAATGCTCAATAAACATCATGGCGTAGATGCCAAAATCTTCTGCAGAGAAAATATAAAAATATTAAAACTGGAAAAACTAAACGCATGGAAATCAGATATTCCTAATCATAGACAATAATACAATGGTTACAATAGGTATCTCACTTACTAATTATCTCGAGGTCGTTTGGAACAAAAGGGTAAACCTTTTCATAGCCATCAAAATCCATATCAACCAAGCCAAAGTGATTCCACCAATGTTGAAAGTTTGGAATCTAAATAGACGATTTTGAAAAAAGAAAAGATATGTTGAAATGAACGTAATTAAGCAAAAAGTAGATTAAATGGAAAATCTTACACAACATACCAGTTTGTTTTTTGACTACCACCGATATGGGTCATTAGGACCATAGAAAGAATCCAAAAAACAAATGCTCGGTCCCTTGTTGTCGATTTATTTAACACAAACCAATGATGATCATACGACAAGGGAAATATTTGCCAAAATAAATTCACTATAAGACTATAAACTGTTCCTATAGTACTATGGAATCATTACATAAGACAAATGATATACCGATTCAAGCCGTGAAGAGGCTTCGTCCCCGCTATTTTTTCCAAAAGCTTTAGACAAGATAACTTGACCGGCAGATTCGGAGGAAGCAACAGTTGGTCCTAAAAAAACATCATCGCATGTTATAATGAATAAAAGGAAAACCTTATATCAAATGAAAACAACCGGTTAGAGAAAATAACTTACACCAATATTAGAGAAAAAGTATCGGCACTTTGAAACTTCAGGATGACCATTAGGTTGGCGAGAATAAATGGTAATAAAGAAGCGGCAATTACAAAGTTGTTAACAAAACCATCGGGCTTCGAGGATTCTCCAAGGGACCAAAAAGTGCATCTCACCGAACCAATTAAAATTGCATCATCACCGAAAAATATATGAAGAAATGCAACATCATATTAATTAGAATAATTACAAAAAAGACATGCAAAACATATTGAATTGATGAATCAAAATAAGGCCATACCCACTATTACGAGATGATGCCAATCGACATATAGCCTTGTAATTCAAAAATGTCATTTCATCGACATGATATCTTTTTCATATTAATCTCATATTCATCGGTCAACACACGACTTGGCTTAATAGTTCTTCTAGGACCATGTATAGGAGGCTTCCCACCGCAGTCGAAGTGTCATTCGTAACGTATTTACTAGATGTCCCAATCTCTTTTGGAGTATTGCCAGGAAACCCGGGAATCCGTAACTCGATCCAAAGAGCATTAGGAACAAAAGATGGTGATTTCCCAAGCTTAGCATTGTAAAAGCTTCGCTTTTTTTTACCCATCAAAGCCATTTTTCCGAGACAAAGTTCTAACACCAACAACATGAACTTCGAGGAGAAGACAACTGGTGGGAGCAAAGAGAGATACAAGTCATAATGTGTAAAAGAAGAAAATTTAATAAAATAAATCAAAGGCACAAAAATAGTACTTACGTTAACAGTGGTCACGTTTTGAAGATCCAGGCTTCATGGAAGACCAAACCGAGAACCACGAGGTTTCTTAGCGAGACAAATTCGGAATGATATTAGGAGAATCATCGGGAGTAAAAGGGACGGTGTACATAGTAATATCATCCCGAAAACAAAGAAATAGTTTTGAACATGGCAAAACATAGAGTGGACATCAAATAAAGATAAAAAGGATAAAACAAAATTACTCACATCGGTTTTATGAGCATTTTGAGCACGAGAATCCTCAACATTGTCAAGATCAATAACATCATTAGAAGCAATTCCAACACTAGATTTATGACAATGCTTAAGACCACCATCAACACGACGAGCACTACCATCATTACGACTAGGTCTTTTATCGATTGAGCGTAAAGGTCGTGAAAAATCTTGTACAAGATCACCTAACAATGAAATGTATGAAACTAGATTAAAAAACAAAGGGGGGCGGAGCAGATGGACGGAACAAAGACATAAATGAAAACCTTAACAACCAAGCAAAAAATACTCACGCTTCAAAGAAGGTCCTCAAGAAATGTTACGAACACCATCTCCATCCTTGAATCGAACTTTAGAACAACCGGAACCATCACCTATCCGAATATTTTAAAACCATTACAGTAGCTCAAAACTAAGCAAAGAAAAGAAACAAATAACAAATCAATTCATAGGAAAACAAAGACTAACGTTTCCGAGAAGAACCAACACCAACTTCCACACGAACCTCGAGAGTCAACTATACCAACAAAGTATCCTAAAGATTGCAAATAAAGAGGTTACATAAACAATAATGAGGTGAGATTAGTGTTAAAAAACCGAAGTAAAAAGAGAATTGCACAAAGTACCGAATAATAGAATCTTCAGAACAACATTGACATTTGCAGGGTGAATGATGGAGCTCACCAGATGCGAAGAAGTTGTTCATACTCGTAAAACACTTTGAGAACTTTTACAACCAAATCTTGAGACATTTCTTTGTAGTTCTGAGACAAGCTTCATGAATTTCGAGAACATAATCTTGAAATTATCGGGTAGAGAAGCAAGGCACACCAAGTCAACAGAATAGACCCAACACATTCCTTACAATGCTCTTCAATCAAAGAGATAATGAGACACTTTCAAACACTCGGGGACATCTAGACCACAAGCGGCTTCAAGTTTTGCCAAGAAATCAACAAAGATCAGTATTATCAAAATCTGAATTCTCATCAGTAATCAAACCCCGGGAAAAAAAAAAAAAAAAAAAACAATCAATTACTAATACGACAAGAAGCGAGATATATTGCCTTATAAAAATATCGAGAAAAAGACAAAAGGAATGAAAACATAGAAACCTTATGATAGCATGTCTTTTCAAATTCAAGAAGAGGCCTAAGACCATAAGAAGAAGCGATTTAGCATCAAGAGCAGAATAATCGGATATCATAGAACTCTTCCATACTCCAATTCGAGGAAACGATTCGAGGGACTTTCCCGATAAGAAAATCAACATGATCCAAATAGATAACCTAACCAAAAAAAAGAGCCCATAATGAAAATAAAGTAAAGAATATATTGATAACAAAGATTAGAAAATAGTAACTAGAATTCAACTTAAATTATAATTTAAACAAAGAACTAAACTTAATATCGAACATTAAACAAAAATTCGGGTCACTTACAAAGAAGGTAGAACATACACCCACCAAGAGTTGCACAACTTTTTCCGACCAACATGTTTTCCTTTAGTGAAGCGTGAATCGCTGCTTTAAGCAACGGTGTGTAACACAAAACCCGGACCAATCATAAGACTTGAGTAGAGTTAGATCTTCAAAAACGCCAAGATAACGGGGCTTGGAACAATGTTAGAGTTTGGGCAAAGGAAACAGTCGCGATTGCCACAACCAAAAAGCAAACCGTAACTTGCTCTTCACTAATATCGCAGTAGCCAACATTGATTCAAAAATGAAACTTGAGGCTGATAGACTTGTCAATGAGAGCAAGAACATTCTTTCTACCATCTTTATAATCGCGGGAAAAGAAGTGCCACCAACAGGGATTCCAAGAACAAGACTAACACTTTTGGAGTCAATGAAATAACCTTGCCACCAACAATAAGATCTCCAGATACGCTATCAACGTGAGATGCCAACCACTTTGAAAATTTCTTGGGAACAAAACACTTGTCAAACAACAACAAATGAACCAAAACCGGATCTCCTAATAACATCCTTCCGGCCTTCACTTAAACCAAAGAATGACCGATGCAAACTTACTAACCGACCGCCGGGTAAAACCATCGAAGAAACCACACCGGATCTATGCTTCTTAGACTAGTAAACCATTTTTAAAAAAAAAGACATATCGGTTGTAAGGTTCATCACGGAGGAGAGATATCTAAAAATGCATTAAAAACAACAAATGGTACCACGAATCGCCATAGCCAAAGTCAACTTACGCCCGAGAGACTTGATAGCACGATATTGGGAAAGAAATAAATTGTAAACATATATCAAATGCGAAAAAAAAAAAAAACCTTAAAAGCATCATAACAATACTTACATCTTTCAAGCATCGATCATACAAAGACTTGTTGAAACCATGAACGTCGAATCACCGGATGAATCCTAAAATAATCATGCAACAACAATGTAACAAAAAAAAAAACGACATCATGTAAACCATATGTATTAAAAAGAAAACTAACCTCAGACATCAACGGTTCGTTAACTTGATTTGTCATCAAAAAGCATCATCACAAGGAAGTTGAGAACGAGATAACATCATCACTATCAAATTCTTGTGAGTCTTCTAAATCATTTTCAAATGGAACTTGATCTTCACGACGCCTCTTTGTGATACGAGCCATCTCAATAAAAGATAAATAACCAATACAAGGCAAGTCAAATAACAAACATGAAACATACGTAAACACATACATATATTCATCTTGAGACAATCAAAATTATTATCCGATAGAGCACTATCAACTTGTTTCATGGCAGGAAGCACAAAACATTAGACAAAACAAGTAATAACTCATTAGGCCTAAAACCCGAACCACAGAGTATATCCGATCACAAAAGCACTAAATGTACCTAAACCTAATACGGACTATAAACCCGTAAAAAGGGCAACCAAACAACAACCGAAACGACGAGGCATAAACAAGATGACAACAACACGCCAGAGAGAGGACAAGACAAGCGGACATACAACTACTTCCAACAGAGACTCATGGACAAAACACATGAACCGACGGGTACAACCAAACAGGGATTTCATGGACAAACATGTCTAAACCCTCTCAGTATGTAAACGCTTAAAGCTATACATCACGAACTCAAAGTTATCTAAACACATGAACATGAAAAACATCGAGATGTGACAAACTCGAAATTACATGAATAAACCGCGGATAAACCTAGGTATCCCGGCTACAACTCGAGAAGCGAGACATCACAACCAAAATCTAAACCCAATCTAAACACAACGAGATCAATGCGGGAACAAATCAAAAAGGGGGGAAGGGACTTACCTTAGCTTTTCGTCACCAAACAACTCCGCTCGCCACTGATGAAACGAAGGGCACAATCACCACCACCCAACAACGAAGCACACCAAAATCTGATCACGAAATGCTCAAATAGAACAACAGACATGAACATGAAACAAATCGATACGGGACGAACTCGAAAAATACATGGAAAAACCGGGGATAAACCTAGCAAATCGACATCCTATAGCCTCGGGATCCCACCTCAAGTCGAAGCGAGAGACACCAAAAACAAAGCGGCAAATCCAACAAAAACTCGAAATCTATGAAAACAGAGTAGGAATACCACAAACACATACGGAATACAACCGATCTAAGGAAGAAATCAACAAATCAATGGAGGAAAACGGCACACCTAGGGCATCGTCGCCTGTCGCCACCGGTCGCCAACTAGAGCTCACCGTAGACGAAGAGACCAGAGAAAGACGAAATGAACGGGCGGACGCCAGGAGAGATTCCAATTTGGAAAATGAAGCGCGAGAAAGACAAAAATTGAAAAGACTAGGCGCCGACAACTTGGCCCCACCTGCCAGTCAAATGACAAATAGCCAACGAAGGCACAGCCCAGATCAACCGAGAGTCAAGATCGGACGGTGGAAAAATCGAGTGACCGAGCGAAACGATTCACTCGCGTGATGTATAGCTTGATTTAGCCCCTGGAGCGGTTTGGGATAGCAGTTTTGCCAATGCAGCCATACAGCGTGGCAGCAGCAGCCAGCTTGGCGTATGGCCCCACCTGTAAGGAGGCCCCCTGCGCTCTGGTTCCGTCTCTCTCGCCCTCCGACAACGGCGGCGCGGATGTACGCCGCCACGCCGTGCTCGCTGCGCGTGTCCACCTCGAGCGGAATTGACGAGCGCAGCAGCCGCCACACCTTGCTCGAAGGCAGCATCCACGAGCGCGGCAGCGTTGTACCGCTGCTCAGCGTCCTCGCTTGCCTCGTCGGCGCCTACGACACCGGGCTCTTCGCTGCGCGTGTCCAAGGCTTGAAGCAACGCCCTACAGCCGCTACTCTCTTTGACCAATCAAAGCTCATAGTTAATGAACGAAGAGCACGGTGCTTGACACTGACTACAGCAATGTAGAATACGTTGAGCACACCGCGGGGCTCCTATCGGTGCAGCTTCGTACGTAGCCACCTGCGACGACTGGGGGCCGGAGCCGGTCGCGCTGGCGAGGACGTCGAACAGTGGGACGGCAACCGCGCCCACATCGCGGTCACCGAGAAACCGCTCCGCGCGGAGCAGCAGGTCCAGGGACGCGTCGTTCGCGGCGGCCGTCGTCGGAGGCACGGTGTGCGGCAGCTGCTGCGGGTGTCCGCGGACGTGCCGTGCGTCTATCGCGCGCAGAAATTGGGGACAAGCCGAGTCTCGCCATGGATCTGCACTACGGTGCCCGGGTCGGGGTGTCCATGGCGGTGGGCGAGGCGGCCTACATCGCCGCCGCGGGCGCCGGCACCGGGGACCACGCCGCCTCCGCCTCCACCGGCGTCGGCATGGTGGACGTGGTGACCCGCGAGTCAGCGGCGCGGGCACTGGGCACGGTGGTGCAGCTGCACTTCGACAAGACGGTGGAGAAGAAGCGCGCGGCCGACGCGCAGAAGCAGGAGTTGTGGCCCTCTTCCTCGCCTTCTTCCTCCTGCTGTCCCTCGTCCTGTCGGGGGTCGCGTCCTCCCCGCCGTCATCGCGCCTCCAGTGCCGACACCTCTGGTCGCCCACGGGCCTGCTCTCGCTCGCGCACCTCGCCTTCTACGCCGCCGTCGCGCACCACCTCCGCTGCCTCACCGAGGAACCGCTCCGCGCGGAGCAGCAGGTCCAGGGACGCCGTCGTCGGAGGCACGGCGCGGCTGCTGCTGCGGGTGTCCGCGGGCACCGACGCCTGCTAGCTACGTACCGTGGGCGACCGGGTCGTGTCCCTCGAATTGCCGCTGCCAGGTGGGGCCATACGCCAAGCTGGCTGTGGCTGCCACGCTGTATGGCCACATTGGCAAAACCACTATCGTAAACCGCTTCAGGGGCTAAATTAGACGGTTTTTATAGTTTAAAGTGTTAGAAAACCGGTTTTATAGGTTAGGGGATGATGTGTTCCAGGGGCCAATAGTTGAGGGGGTTATTTAGACTTTTTTTCCTTCATCATATGTAATAACCAGTAATATACTTCATCATATGTAATAACCAGTAATACAGTTAACCGACAGGCGACATGGGCGTTTTTGCAGCGTTGACTGTGAGGTGATCTCGTTTGTTTTTTTTTTTTTAGATAATGGATAATAAAATCCGCCTCTACATCTGGGATGTATGCACGACCAATTATTACAAAGTTTGGAAAAAAAAAAAACGGTGCAAGCCGAGTGTCGTGACATAGACATTGGAACTAAAGAAACGAAAAATATGCTTCCACCCTCTATTGGAATTTTCTAAAGCAATCATCTCCAATTTCTTGCTCAATGAAACGAGGGCGTCCCTTTGCTTGCTCAAGACGCCGCAATCGGGCCCGAAGCGCATCCAATAGGCTCCCCCGAATATAACCTCGCATAATAGAGTTAGTTTTCATTTTTTTAAAATCGTGTCATTATGACATCTCCGGATGGCCTGAATAAAGCCGCCACCCCAACCCAAATCGGTGGCTTTGAATGTTTATGTTGATTATGAAGTCAACTACCAAACATATGGTTAATAGAAACAGGTTGGGCAAGGTTAGTAGCATAGAAAATAATCCTCCAAATCATCTTGGCAAAAGGGCAATCAAAAAAAAAAAGAGGTGTTGGATAGTCTCATTCATATTACAACACTGCAACTCGACTCCCTTTCCAATTTTTCCTAGCAAGGTTGTCTTTTGTCAAAATGACACCTCTTTGGACAAACAGGAGGAAAATTTTAATTTTTAGAGGTATTTTTCCATTTCCGGATTCTCTTATGATGGAATGGTGGATTTGTATCTATAGCATCTAGATACATAGACCGGACGGAGAACACTCCTGCACACTGGATAAAAGCCATCTAAAAAATAGTCTTTACCATCCACCGGGGCCACATTAGAGACCTGAGCTACCGTAATTAGCCACTCGTAAAAGATTATTATCCACTAGAGATCTCCTGAATGAGATATTAGGAGGGTTAGAGGATAAAACTTTCGAGACCGTTGCATGTCGATCCCTTGCTATATTAAATAAGTTCGGGTATCTAAATTTGAGTGGCTTATTTCCTAACCAAGTATCCTCCCAAAACCTAGTCTTGGTTCCATCTTTTAATTAGGGAAATTGACCTTTATCCAAAGACCTCATCTTTAATATGCATGAGGCCTCTCCGAAATGAGAGTCATTAGGTTTGGCCGACACTTGGGTTAGAGTCTTGGAATTTAAATATTTATTCCTTAGCAAGGATTGCCATGTACCATCAGTGTTTATAAGATTGACAATCCATTTGGCCAATAAACATTTGTTACGTAGGTACAAATCTATAATTCCAAGACCACCTTGATCCTTAGGGCGACATAGAATGTCTCATTTAGCGAGTCTATATTTATGTTTTCCTGTAGACCCTTGCCAGAAGAATTTTGATCTGAATTTATCCAGATTTTTAAGAACACCCTTAGTGATTAAAAAAAGACATCATGAACATAGGGCTCGTTTGCTTGCTTGGACATGCTGATTGCTGGGTCTGTACATGTGTGATTGTGTTGATGATTTTTCTGACATTATTCATATCAATAATTGTAAAATAAGAATCGCAATTAATAACTCGATGCTAGGAGGTGCTTATAGGATCCCGATTAATAAATTAGGGACTAGTCTGCAGTTACGGCGCCGCGCCGCGCCAGCCGTTGTTGCTTTCTCGACAACGAACCTCCTGCCTCCGGCTCCGGCGGCGGCGCGCCCAGGGCCCAAGGCTAGAGTTCGCCATTGTCCACAAACCTAATCCTCCCCTCAGTGCGACGTTCGCTCGGGGGTCGCGCGCATGCGCCGCATTTTTGGTGGTCCGCGCGCGCGGAGCCGCGGATGGGAACAGCGCGCGGCGAATGACGATGTGCCTGCGTCTCGCCGTCAGCGCATCCTGTTACTGTCTAGCTTCTGTCCGAACCTTCTCCTCGGATCGGTGCAAGCTCGCGACGGCGGCGGAACTCCGCGTGCAGGCATGGCGCGGAGCGCGCGCCTCCCACCACATACAAGCTCGATGGAATGCCGCACCCAGTGCGCTGGAGGTAAGTTCTCCACTAAACCAACATTTGTTCATCTACTAGTTACGCCCGAATTATTCCAGCTTCATTGTTCATTTCAGTGCACAATTTATACGGAATAGCTACAAATTATCGTTTTCCTATTTTTCAGTTATGTACTGCATCTGCAGTAAACTGTAGTACATTTCATCACCCCAATTTGCTGAATCATCTTAATCTAAGAGCTAGTGTGGAAGCACCATCCCTTGTACCGTGTAGTTTTGGTGCGTACTTGTCATGTAGAGATATATTGTGTGGTGATTAACTTTTGTATCGACTTTCGGCATCTTGGATTCATTCTTTTGTCACCATTCAATTGTTTGCTGTCCCACTGAAGCCATGGGATCGCCGTGAGTACTCCTTTATGAGTCTGGAGAATTCAGAGCTCTCGTTCTCCAGCAATTTTGAGGGTGTGTCATATTCTATAATTCTTCCTGTTCATCACAATAATTCATTAAAGCACACACATATATTAGTAATCCAGCAGCTACGTCTGGTAACATGTAAATAACTGGTGCTTCAATCACGTGACTTACCTTCACTGAAAACAAGAATGAGATCACTGTCAATTACGGTGTGGATTCTGTGAGCTATTGTCAATACCGTGCATTTCCCAAATTCCTCGCGGATCGTTTCTTGGATAATTGCATCAGTGGAGGTGTCAACTGAAGCAGTTGCCTCATCGAGAACAAGAACATTGCTTCGCTTTAGGAGAACCCTTCCAAGGCAAAATAGTTGCCTCTGCCCAACACTCCAATTTTCCCCATTCTCGACAACTGCAGGCAATATCTCATAATCTCAATGACAGTATCATTTTGAAAGGGCTATAGTAAAATTTCTTATTCCTGCATCCTAAAGTTTTACATCTGGCTGTGTTCAAAAGAATGCATTACCTGTGGAGTCCAGTTTCTTTGGGTTTTGCCGAACTATATCACCAAGCTGGCATTTGTCCAAAATCTGTCCAAAAAAAGGACAAAAAAAAATTATTATTCCTGATGATATGCTTGAAGAACTAAAACCACTTTACATTAGTCATCATGATTTTATAATAACTTTTGTATTTTTCTTATTTACAGATTGATTTTTATTAAATTAATTTTATACAAAAAAAAATACATCAGGGTCTTACTGTTTTAGATTATGACAGAACTCTGAAGCACTCATAGTTCTCTAAAATTAGGTGCACTTTTACGTGTGTTTTTCTACTCCTGGAGCCACATTTAAACCATCATAGTGCACAATCACCGGGCTTGGTAATTTTGCCATGAATGCTGTTACCAAAATTTATTCACAAAAGATGTGGTCGTCCACAACTTGCTTTTTGGTGACATGGAACATTAAGTGTGAGCAATAATGACTAACGCTAAAAAAGATTTAGCCTCTCTATTTGACATCTTAAATAAAGTGATCTACTTGTTTTCTGCTGACGTGGGACATTAAGTGTGAACAATAATGACTAATGCTACAAAGATTTAGCCTCTATTTAACATATTAAATATGGTCATTCGTTTATAATAGTATCTGTAGTTCATTAAATTACCTCCCACACGCGATGATCGGAGTACTCATTCAGGGGATCAAGATTCCCTCTGACTGTTCCCTCAAACATTGTTGGATCCTGCGGAATGATGCTTAGTCTGCCTCTTAAATCATGCAGCCCTATTTTCAAGATGTCAACATTGTCAATTTCGATTGTTCCTCCCCTTGGTTCCACAATCCTGAAAAGTGCTTGGATAAAAGTTGACTTTCCGCTACCAGTACGTCCTACAATCCCCACCTTCTTCCTTCCTGGAATTGTGCATGATATGTTTCTCAAAACTGATGGGAGATGCTCTGCATATCGTACCTATAAAAGCAAACAACACATCAGATGACTGCAATTGAGAAAGTGCATATATCAGGGTTAATAAAATCAGTGTTCTGAAAAAAAGATATGTCCACCCTCACGTGTCATGTCTCATCACAGAAAACATTGCATGCTTCACGGTGTTTAATCTGGCACTCTTGCCTTATATTTCTTCATTTTTGTACTATCTGTCACATCTTTTGCTTATGTAATCAAATAACTATATTTTGTGCATGAGAAAGCAGCTCTTTATTTTTTCTCTAATATTTAAATGTACGGGCTTATTATCCTCTTTTGTCAAGTATACTGCAAATTATTAAGTCGGCGGTTTCCTGAGGTGAGTTCTGCTCTGCAGCACTTTCTGCAGATTGTTTAACCTTTATTTAGCAAACAATTGTTCAATTTCATACATTAGACTGTGAGAGATTTTTTGAATTTGCTGACCAGGACTGTACACATGCACATTTGATTACTTACACCTATGATCTTGTTTGGCTGCACTTGCATCCACCTCAATCCATTTGTATTGAGGTGGAAAATTAACTAATTTCCACCCTAATCCATCCAAGCACATGCGATTGAGGGGGATACGAGTGCAGCCAAACAAGCCCTATAGTGGAATCAGAACTCACACATACCTCCAAGGACTTTATATTGATAGTTCCGGCTTCTGGCCAGCTGTTTGGTGGGCGGTAGTGGTCGACTATGAGAGGGGCTTCGCTAGGGATCCTCGAGTACTGCATTATTCTTTCAACTGATATCATTTTGTTTTCTGTGTTGCAAATGTTCCAAATTATGGATGCCAACTGTGAGTTGAGGTTCAATGCATAAGTCACCGCAGTAAGTCCAGCAATACCTGTATATACAATCATATTAGTTAGGAAATAATCAAAAGTAAGATAACTTGAGGCTTCTGTAATCATCCATGACTATCTGCATATAGAGCTTACTTGGGTTTATAAAACCTTCAGGGAGGCTCACTAGCAGAGTCAAAGAAAAGGCAAAGACAAAGTTGGATAGCATGTTTAGCCTGAAAGAAAGCCACTCCATTGCGGAAATGTTATGGAACCATGGCCTAGAGTGGTTATCAGCAAGACCAAGGTTTGTTTTTCTGAAACGATCTTGCTGTCCATATGCTCTAATACTTGATGCTCCTGCTAGTGATTCTGCAAAATGGTGTAGAATTGGAGCCCTTTGAATTTGTGATAAACGAGCCAACTCTCTCGCTGTAGGTATGTAGTAGCGCTGCACACACACAAAACATGAACACGTTCAGCATTTTATAAAATGGGTACCATCAAATAAAAAGGAAGCTGCTAATTAATCTTCCTGGAATTCACGGTGCTAAAAAAGTAATAGGAAAGGGCTAGTTATAAACAGAAGATCATTTTTAAGAGTTTATACCTGACACAGGAAGCAGACCACCGTCACTGGAACAAAGATAGCAAAACTGGCCATGCAACTTGTGACATAACACCAATGGTCCCCAGAATTTGTATGATTGAAAACACACACCAGCCAAGCTTGTTTGCTATTTCCAGATCTAGAACACTTTGGTCATTAGAGGCCTGTTCCACGCGAAAAAAAAAGGTAAATTAGTTTAGTGGTGTGTAGCCATGTGAAAGATGGAGTGAATGGTCATAAACTTAGAAAAGCACTAACCCTGTTCAAAATTCTACCAGTAGGTGTGGAATCAAAGAAGGACATTGGGGCACGCATGATGCACTGGAGCATGTTCTTGAAGAACTTTTCTGATGTTAGTAGACCAATCAGTGACACAAGCAAGGACCTAGACAAGACACACAGGGCACTTCCCATAGATAGTGCTATGTATACAGAGAAGAGGAGGCCTAATCCAACGGTTGGAGTGGTTGCAGTTGTAGGAGGTGATGCCAATGCCATCCAGTAGTTGCTTGCTACCTGAAATATTTGAAAGAATGACTGTGCAGCTATTGCTATTGGCACTAAGGCTCCTCCATGAACTGCCCTCAGGTAGGCCCAGTAAACCTTCTTGCCGATGCCTCCCTTTTCCCTTTCTTCTTCTTGTGTTAACCTCCTTTTCAGTGATGTCTTGTGAGACATCATGTGCAGACTCTTGTTTTGTTATGCCCTGAAGCTGATCATCTGTTTCATTTTCTGTATCGAACTCATCCTCACTGTCTGCTGATTGATTGCCTGACAGTATTCTGCTGGAACCCTCAGCGTTTATGACAGATTCAAGAGCCTGGCTATGTGCACCTACTATAGCTTCAAATCCTATGTTTTGTTGAAGAAGTTCATCAAATTTCCCTTTCTGCGCGATTTTTCCATCTTGCATCACCTGTTAATTTGAATTCAAACAGTTAGTTACTTGGCAATTTTGATCTTTGGATATGTACTTTACTTCAAAAAAAAAATCTTTGGAATATGTACATGATGGGTTAAGCCAAAAGTATTTTCGACACTTACCAGTATAAGGTCTGCGGCTGGAAGGAATTCGACTTGGTGGGTCACATACAACACTGTTTTATCTTTAAGAATTCCCATCACACAATCCTGTACAATGAAATTATTTTATTTGATTAGGATAGGAACCGACTATTTGATTAGGATATGAACCAATTAGAAGCATGAGAATGTATTTGTGGTTTAAACAAACCTTGAAAAGCTGGCTTCCAGTGTGGGCATCTACTGCACTGAAAGGATCATCAAAGAGGTAAATATCTGCATCCTCATACACCGACCTTGCAATCTGAATTCGCTGTTTCTGTCCACCACTCATGTTAATTCCCCTTTCACCAATCTCAGTCAAATCACCATTTGCAAACAATTCAAGATCTTTTGTCAGTGCACATGCTTGTATGATCTTTTCATACTTTTCCTTGTCATATGTGTTTCCAAACAGGATGTTTTCCCTTATGTTCCCAGACAGGATCCAGGCAGTTTGAGGAACATACGCTTTGCGGCCACTGACTCTGACAGTCCCATCTAGTTTTGGCATCTCCCCAAGTATGCATGACAATAGACTGGATTTTCCAGAACCGACCATTCCACAGATAGCCACTTTCATCCCTCGCTTTACTTTTAACTCTACATCTGTCAGAGTTGGAGAAGTCGTCTCAAGTTCCCAGCTGAATATTCCATGATCAATCTCCACATCATAGTCTGTGTCATTTCTTGGTACTTGTGTAACTGCATCACATTTCAATTCTTCTTCCTCAAGGTATTTTACCACTCTATCAGCTGAAACTTTTCCCTGAGCAAACACTGAAAGTAAGTCAGGAAGTGTGAAAATCGGATCTTGTAGCATGCGGAATGTCGCCAGAGCTGACAAAACAGTTCCAGCTGTCAGAGGAATACCCATCAGTATGCATGAGCCAAATGTTATGGAGGAAATGAAAGCAGGTGACCCCCAAAATATGAATGTTGTTAGAGCTGACAGCCTCACAGATCTCCATAGCCAATTGTACTCCTCGCCGGCGCAAAGTTTCTAGCTTGTGAAGGTACTTCGTATCCCATGCTTGAAGTTTCAGTATTCTCATGCTTCTAAGAACTTCTGTTGTTGCCTTCATTCTGTTGTCTTTGGCAACCATGATCTTGGCTTGCAACCTTTTTTTGCATTCTGGTTAGTGGAATATTGCAAGCCATTATTGTCAAAGTTGCTGCTAAACCAGCCCAAGCCCCGACCCCTAAGTTTGTATGGAGAACATAGACAGCTAGAGAAATCTGAATGGGTAGCATCCAGATGTAGTTTGTATACCATATAACATCAGTTATCCTTTGTATATCTACACTCATGTAGTTTATGATCTCTCCACTAGTATGCTTCTGCCTTGAACTGCAGGATAAGCAAAGGCCTTTTTGATAGATGTGGGATATCAAAGCAGCTCGCAGCCGCATCCCAAGCTGTCGAGCTCCAAAAACCCACTGCCTCTGTGCTATGGTCTCTACAACTTTCGCACTTAGAAAAGCAACAGCGAGAATGTAACCTCTTCTGAGTCCATATTGCCTCTCTCCTCCAAGGAATTTCACCAAATTATTAATCAGTGAGGGTCCGACATAGGATGCGCTGGCACTTAAAACTGCAAATCCTGCGTTGATCATTGCTTTCCGTCTTATAAATATAAACAATGCTCTATAGATTGATGAAGTACTTAAACCATGCCTGTGTTCAACATCATCTATGATCTTTTTTAAATGAATCAGACAGAAACTCAGCAGCATCTTTGCCATCAACATCTGGCACCTCATTCTTCTCTAGAGGTTTCTTGTATCCCATAGAAAAGACAGGGTTCATCCAGGAGAAAGTGACAAGTTCAAGAATACTTGCCCTTCCATATGGACATGGCCGTTTGGCTTCTGCCTGCTGTCCCACAGATGGATTCAATAGTGGCTCTGTTACGCTGCTGTCTGTGAATGTGATTCCTGTTTTACCTCTGGCTGAAATTGCAAACAGGTAAGTGCAAACAACAAGCATGAACAGATCGATCCATTCTTGAAATGCTATATCTTCATGGGTTGCCATAATTGACCTGAGATCAAATACAACAGTAGTAACTGATTGTAGAAAGTTAAATATCCACCATGCCCGAATTGCCATTGGAAGGTTTGTAGATTTTGCTTTCTGAAAACTGAATACTTCTAGTGACAGTATTATCCACGATAGCACATGTAAACCTTCGCAAAGAATAAAGGGTGGATACTTGCAATCACTTATTCTTTCATGTAACTGAAGAAATACTGCCCTCAGAACATGACTGCCTAGTATAAGCAGGCAACAAGCTTTGCATGCTTTATACGAGATGCCCTGCTTTATATCTGTAATCTTGTGCTCCTGATCCTGTTTATTACTTTCAGGAGCTGAAGCCTTCAGTCTCTGTCTCCACCATCTGAATTTCTTGAACAGAAATTGAGCCAATATACTCATGATGAACATCAATTGTATCAGTGCAAAAGTTCCCAACCAGAAGCAGGGTGAGTATAGGTCTTGCCATTCTTGCATACGGTGCAGTATAGTGGAATCTGTAATAACAATTTGCAAAATTCATGTCAAAAATACTTGCTCTTCCATATGGACATAACATAGGAGCTAGTAGCTACAGTTATGTCATCAATACTCAAGAAAAGTAGAAACAAACATGTTCTTGTGAGGACTGGACTTTAACTATTTCTTCCAAGAATTATTTAAAATTACAGATAAGCTGCTAACCATGACCATTTGAGAAATTGGCCTAGCATGTAAACTGTTAGAAAAATCACAATTAACACCAATCATTATCCTCATCTTTGGGGTGGAATTCATCTTTGAGTTGGACTACTCATCTGTTGTTTCAGTTAAGGTTTTCTATTTTTGTTGTTTTAGAAACACCATGTTACAAACCTTTTAAATTTGCTAACTCAAGTCATAATTTGTTGTAGGATAAGATTTGGGTGCATCCATGATTACAGGTTCATTCTGCTTTTTACTCCTGTCAATGATTGGACAATACAGTTTTTTTCAGCTTCTTTTTTGGAACTTTCGTCTTTAATTAGCCTTTTTAAAGTAGTGACATGGACCACAAGTGCTCTTTCACATTGGCGTTTTCCCTTACCTGCAGGTTAGCTCCAATGAACCAAAAGTACTAATATTTGTCAGACTTGAGCTAAGATGATAAATATTGCTATTGCTAGCAGCGTCATGTGCTGACAGAAACATTCTCTGATTGCACAATAAATGTTCACTCTCTCACTTTTCTTTTTCCAGGTATGGTATCTTACTTATTAAAAAAAAAAGGTATGGTATCTTGCAGTGTTATCTGAGAGTCTGAGACTATAGGAAAGAAGTTATGTCCTTAACTCCTCCTAGTGATGGAGAGAGATGGACGCTAGTCAGATGGAGCGGAAAGCTAAGCACAGCTCATGACTTACTGTTCCCATCCCAGTTTGCTATGTTACATAAAAAAACATGTTTGGAATGAAGGGCCGATTTTTACAGCTGCTAAAGTTAATTTTCAGCCTTTTGGTATGGTTATCATCTCATTCGTGTGAACGAATAGCCATCACAAAATCCCTAGAGCTATCACACATACGAACCACGTTTTGTTCATTGGTTACTAATACCGTGACACAGTTTTAGTTTATGCGCATTCTTTAGAACCATTTGGGGGGTTTTTTTCCCATTCCCCTGATGGTTTTCACAAACATTGATTGCAGAACGAAGGAAGCAGGAGGGAAAAAGAAAGGTGGGCAAACTGGAAAAGCCACGCCGCAGTGGTGTGTAAAACTGACGCATGGAGTCGGAGGAGGCGAGGAGCGGAGCGGGTGGATTCAGACGACGTCTGCACTCTGCATGCAGTGAAGTTTCAGGTCGGGATTGATGGAACGAAGCCTTAATTACCTGACGGGTCATCGAGGAAGCCCCCTGGATCAACAGCTGTTGCACTCTCTCCATCGTTTCGCCAATGAGAGAGGGAGAGGGAGAGGGAAGGAGGGAGGAAGTGAGAGAGAGAGAGAGGGAGGTGGTGGTGGTGTACTGGTGTCGATGATATAGTGGAGAGGTGGAGACTGGAGGTGCATGACAGAGACGGAGACAGCCCTGATAGTTGCGCTTTTGGCGTCTCATGGTGTGGTGCCGTGGCCGCAGATCCCGAATATGCAGTTTTTATTTCACCGGACGCGCCCGGCCCGGCACCGCCCGCCCCTCCGCCCGTGGAAAATCCTACCAGCTGTTACATTTGTACATGTGCTTGGTACCAGTAGTTTCTGTAAGTTAAGTATTTTTACACTAGCTCTCAGTTGAATATATTGCGCATCTGTGTGCGATCGGCAGTGTTTATTAATTCTTTTGCTAATTTTATCAGTGTAACATCGACCGTGTTTATTACTACGTAGTACTGTACTTGCTAGTAGAGTTCAGTACTGTATGTGTCCCTTCCTAGGAAGAAGTCACCCAACTAGGCCTTGTTTAGATGGCTAAAAATTGGAACCGAATGAATGCAAAGACGTTTCGTTTGTTAGTGGTAAATATCATCCTACAAGTGGCCAAAAGAATCGACCAAGAATGTATATCTAAACCGTGTAATTAGTTATTTTTTTTACATTTAATACTTCCAAACATATGTCTTTTGGTGTATTTAATGTGATGTGATGGAGAGAAAGTGGAAAAAAGGTTAGAAATTTTAGCCATCTAAACAAGGCCCTAGTACTCGAGAATGAGAGGAGAAACCACAAGTGGCCGGACCTGTAGCCATCGCTGCCCGGGGTGCGAAACGACTTGGCAGCACGCGGACAAGCGCATGGAGCCATGGGGACGAGAAATCGGGGCCGCACGTACGGACTGAATTGAAGCAGCTCCGGCCGGAAACGGAAAGGCAGCCAATATATTCCCCATCATTGCATCAATCATTCATTTCCCTGTCAGTGTCCGGCACGCACGTAAAAATGTAGGTAGATCGCGTTCACGCACAAAGACGGCAATTAATTAATTTTTATTTGCGTAAGTACGGTGGAAAGCCCGGGCACGGAACTAGGAAAGAAGCATCATCATCATTCTTTAAAAAGCATCATATATTCTTAATTTACCCCACAAGGGCATGACTTGACCTGACTCGTGGTGGTGGTGGCGTCATCGTTGCAACAAGCGAAGATCCACTTCCAATCATCGATCTGCTTTGCAGTAGGAGTATACTAGATGCTAAGGAATGAAACGAGACGTATGAACAAACTGAGGCCAGCAACACGTATCCGGCCGTCGAATCGACTGTCGTCACCAAATTTAACATACCGTACCGGCCGGCGGATCGATGGAATCACAAGATCCTCGTGCAGTCGTCGTGCCAATGCAAAGAAAAATAACTGGCGTGCGTGGTGGAAAGCCGGCCGGACTTTACTGAGATGGACAAGACAAGAGAAAAGCGGTGTGGATTAGGTGAGGTGTGCGTGATAGCTAGTGCGAGGGAGGAGGCTTGAAATAGGCAGACGACGATGGCGATGCCACAGCTATTGCGACCTTGCTATTGCGTCGTGACGGACCGACCGTCTGCACTTTTGGTATGGTCGATGCAGCAGCAGTATTGGGGCATCGAGAAATGGTTACCAAAAAGAAAGAAAGAAAGGCTCTTTTACGGCGTAGAGCCCGATGGATGAGCATGAGCCCCGGCTTGGCCCCAAATAAAGGCGCAAAGCAGGGGAGGAAAGCCGACCGGCGAGGTGAGCACCGAGCACGAGAAGGCAGCGGCACATGCAAGCAACCACACGATCACGACGGATTCACGCACATAACTGTTCACGCACGACGCCCTGGACGAAGCCGTCTCACTGTTTCACCGCGGTGGTACTATGCTGTAGGAGCGAGAAACTAGACAAGTTAATAATAAAATAATAACCACGTCGCTCCCTGCTTGCGGTCTAGTCGCGACATCCGGTTATCTTGTAATAGGCTTACGGGTTGCATCCGGTAGCAATTTTCTTGTTTAGTGTTGTGTTGTTGTCTTTGTGTTTGGTTTTGGTTTTGTTTTCTTGATTTCATGAGCCCCAACGATTACTATCATCCCCGTTGGATTTGTATTTGGATTTGGTTTTCCTCTTAATGAAAAAAAATGGCGAAAAAACCACGTCGCTCCCGTTTGGAACGTACGACGGTACGAGTTCTCCTACAGCTAGCAATTCTGTTTCTTCGGGCACGGGGCGGGCGGAGTCTTTTTGATCGAGACATGGAGTGACTTGACGAGCCCCAAGTTTATTTACTATCATTCACCGTTGGCAACGTTGCGTCTTTTTTTCCTTAAAAAATGGCGGTCGGGACATAGATAGATAGATTGATTGATTATACTAGCTAGTACTATATTATGATAATATAGGTGCTGTGCAGGCGGTGATGAGGTGAACAGGTAGAGCCTAACTAGGCTACGCTGGTGATGTCACTGCTTAGTTCGTGTTTCTTGTCGGCTCTCTCTGCTCTGGACCGGCGGCCGTCGTCGTCGCGTCGCGCTCCATCTATCCCGGCCTCTCAGCCTCAGGATCCCATTTACGCCCGGCGACGAAACGATGATCGGCATCGACCGCGACGTGGTTCGACTCATTTAGCGTGGCTGAGGTACGTTCCACCGCAAGTACGTCTGAAGCTAGAGAACGGCGCGTCGCGTGACTCGTGACATATCGGCATGTAGCCAAGTGGTACGTATCACCGCGATCGGGCCGCGCGATACACACCTACCTGACACGGACGGGTGCATGGTCACCCGCCGGTGGACGTGTCGACGACGCAGAGAAGGAAGCATGGTATTGGTGGTTAGCTACGGTCGACTGTCTTTTTGCTGCTTTAGTTTGTCGATGGTGCGCGTGTGTGGACGTATGTGGCGTGCATGAGGCGCGCCGGCCGGGCAACGGAGCTGCTGCAGCTCCACGTACAGTGCACACAACTAGCGCACATAGTCACATGCGGAGCATATGCATGCATGCAGCCGCCGTCCGTGCAGTGTGTGCTTGTGCATGTGTGCATGCGCACAGGTAGGCATGTACGTACTGATGCGGTACGACCGATACGGTGCTGGCACGACAGCCACGTACTACGTACCAGATGATACGAAAAGCGTACGTGCATACTAGAATTAAACTTGATATGATATGACGATGATGATCGATCGTGACGACAAGAATACAGGGATCGGAGGATCAGCGCGTACAGTACGAGTAATTTGCAGGACCACGTGTGTGTATGCTGCGCCTGCGTGTGTGTATGCAACCGCGTGTGTGTATGCTGCGCCTGCGCGCGTATGCTTTATTTGGACCTGTGCAGTGGTAGCGTGCGGAGCGCCGCACTTTTAGCACGGCGTGGTTAGCGGCGGGTACCGAACTTACAAACTTTGAAAGCATTAGAATTAGATAGATTTGTTAGATAAATTTGTATTGCTTATTATTTGTGACTAGAGGTGCAAATTGAAGACAATTAGGTGCACCTCCAAACCTCTTTAGTTCTAATATTTATACTAGCTATCCAAAATTTTTAAGAAGTAGTACAAATATTGAATTAAAGAGGTTCGGAGGTGCACCTAAAGGTTTACCCTTTGCACCCTTATTTGTGACCCACCCTCCTTCCCTTTGGTGCGGCCCCTTTTAGGACTTACACTAAGTACAAAAACATTTTTTTTTCACTAACAATTGCCACCACCCGATGCGTCTATGACAAAAACGGCAGTCAAAGTCATCTTAGTTCATCATTGGTTTAGGAAACGAACTGGGGGTAATAAAAACCATTGATTTCAATCCACAACCGGTTTGTGTCCAAAGTGATGGTGAAAAACCATAGCCATGTGTGCAAAGCTAGCCTAGAGGTGAAAACATATGTGGTGAGAGCATATGACACCCCCACTTTTTTTTTTTTTTTTTTTTTTTTTGCGACCACATTTTTGGCGTATTTCATTAAGTAGAGAAAAGTTCAAACAACAAGAAGCAGCGGTAACCAAACCATTACCGATGCAAACCTAACCACTCTTTGGATACCTCAACTGGGATTACATATTGACCAATTTGCGACAAACCAATCCACCGGCTTATTTTAGCTAGGTCTCCTCGTCGGCGATCCCCTCAAGATTGAGGTCCAAAGCGGAGAGGTCGAAAGCGGCCATCAAGAAGTAGCTCGAACGGCGCCGCTTAGCCGGCGGCATGCCGCGCCCGAAGATGGACTGAGCTTCTCCTCGGCGGTTCGGAGCCTCTCCAGCGTCCGCCGAAGCCCAACTTCCGGAGCAAGAGATTACGGGCTTGCAAAAGTCGCATTGGTCGCCCCTCGGACGCCGCCAGCGATGCGCCCACTACGACGCGCGGTGTGTGAGTGGAGGTAGGGAGTGCGCGCCCGACGCAAGCGCCCCGACTTGAGAAGTGGTGATGCAAGACGCACACCCCGGTCTTCAATCTCTTGTCGCCGGACACTAGGCTCGGTGAGGCGGCGGTGGCGACGGCCCTACCCGGGGAGACTCCGAGGCGCCCGAGGGGGCGGTGGAGACAACCTCGCCCCTCGAGACACGGAGGCGCTCCGAGGGAGCAAAGTACCTCTAGTAACGAAGGGGAGTCACCGGCACCGGGAGGGGGTGGCGTTATCGGAGAGCGGGCGTCCGCAGAGGCGCGGTGCGTAGCTCCAGAGACGGTCTCATCAAGCATTTCCCCCGAGCGGGAGGCTCCATCGCCACATCGCCCGCCGCCAACGGATCGGCGCAGCCGCGTCATGCTTCAGCTGAAGTGGCGGCCCCCGAATCATTAGGTCGCCCGCAAAGATCGGCGACAAGGCGGCCGCCCCGATTATTGCACCGGCGGCGGCGGCGGCGGCGGCGGCGCGGTAGCGTCCCCAAATGCGTGTTGTCACGCTCCCACTTTAATGGGTTGTTAATCACACGTGTTTGCGCCGGGGATCACGCCACAAACACGTCTATTAGTGCGATTAATGGTGTAATTAATAATAAACCGAGCTATAGAAATATAGGATGGAAAGGGGCTTCGATGGCGGCGAAGGGTCACCAAGCGGGTTACAATATCGAGTTGGCCAACCAGAAGCGGTGGATTAACTATGACTTTGCCCGTACTCCACGAGGCGGACTTGTGCATGGATGAAATCACGGGCTTCAACGTCCTTCTCTAAGCAAACACCTCTCGAACTCCTACGATCTATTTGTCCTCTACCTTGTCGCCGATCTTACCTTCACATGTGCCGATATACGTAAAAATAGAGGGGTGAGTACAAACGTACTTTCGGCAAGTCCCAACGGGGGTTGTAATTATTAAGGGTTTGGGCCCTAGCGAGTCTCTAAAAGCTGCTCTCGCTAGTTCGGGTTATATCATATCATCTTTGTCATGGCACCACGGGTTAGTCTTCATCAATGTGTAATCTAATCATAGATGTTCGGACCTAGCACTTGCCCATTCCAAGGGCGTGGCTATTGAATAGATTCAATTAACTCTGCAGAGGTTGTACACTTTCCCCCACACGAAGGGCCATCTTTTCCCAGGGCAATTTGGTCAAAGGTGGTCCAATGAGATTCCGTACCCGCTTGGATGCCTCCTAGGTATGTCGGTATAATCCTACCATGACTTCTCGGGGGTTGGAAATGGGAAGATCACCTAGCATCCCATTAGCACACAGCATTGCGGAAGATCACCTAGCATCCGCCAACTCATAAGTTCGTGATATCACGATATCAACAATGCGCCCAATTGTTTTACGTGGAGGATCACAAAGCAACCACGCCAACCCGACCTCGGAAGATCACCTAGCATCCGAGTCAGCTCCCGATAGATCGTTGCCTACGCCGGCCACCTTGGCTCCAATTATACCTCAACCCAACGGGGTGTGGAATCAAGCCGCCCCATCTCGGCGTGTGGCTGTACGTAATATCACACTAGGTAGAAGGTCTATGAACCGGTCCTTAGGGAGGCGAGTATCTCTCCGCGGGATTCATCCCCGATTGTGAGTAGTCCACCTCCATGTAGACTATCACCACTCACCTTTTTGTTGATATGGTTCATTTTATTAACAAGGTTATATTAGCGACAAAGCCCAGCGAAGCCTCACGCACATAGCCCATGAGTACTCCCGCACGGCTTGCCCTGGTTATACTTATCTTAACATCTTATTAATTATTATAGGAATTAGGTCAGGTTAAGGGGGGTAAGGACTTGCCTGGGAGGTTCTTACAAATCGGCACGGCGTCGAGCGTCTTCTAGCGTACTCAGGACGGATACTCCTAATCGGGTCGTCGAATCTACTTTATGTCGGCGATAAACCCTAGCTTGAACTATGGCATACAAAACAAACATAGAACATTATGGTGGCAATAGGTTAGATGCATAGGGCTAGATTTTAGATGAATTATGGAAGTCGTTTCACGCGAAACGGAATTCGGATGCATGAGATATGGATTTTATAATATTAATCCCTAATTAAATCATTAGGGTAATATTATAATATAATTTTATCATGTAATAATATTGGAACTAATTACATTATAAAATTCTATAAATCAAATAATGAATTTACAAATTTTCTGGGAATTTTTCTGACACAGGAAGGTATACTTTTACAACCCTGTGTACAGTATCCGGGTGGATCTAGCAATTACCGAGGTGTACACAGAAAAGTCTACTGCTGGCGTGGACGACACGTGGGGCCAGTGGACGCCACTGTGGCTGCCATGTGGACGCCACGTGGGTCGTGGGACCGGGTGACGTGGTCAGTGACGGCGGGGAACGGGACGGGACGGAAGGGCGACGTGTCGACTTCCGGTTGGCCCCGCTGGGATACCGTTACGGCAGCTGACGGCAGCGGCCGTCGGGCCCCGTCCGTCGTCTCCACGCGGTGGAGTCTCGCCGGAAGTCCGCCGGAGTGACGCGTCCCTGCTTATAATCTCGCCGCGAGGGGTTCGTGAGACTCCCCATCTCACCCCGGACCTGCTGGTAGCCATTAGGGCGGCAGATGGAGGCACCCACCTCGGCGGCGGCGTGGGCGGCGGACTTCGGCGACGGCGGCGCTCATACCCACCACTACACTGCACCACAGTATCGATTAACGAAGGGAAACGAAAGGGAACGAGTTGCTAAGGCGTACCACACTTCTAATCGACCGACGACGACCTCGCAGACGGCGGAGCTCTGATTCCTTCCCGGTGGCGGCGGAAATCCTCGATTGGGGGAAAATGTGACCCCGCGGAAAGGAAAGGAGGAGAGGAAGCTAGGAGGCGAGCATCGCACGTTCCCGGACTTGGCGGAGCTCGTGAAGGTGGGGCGAGGTCGAACGGCACCCCGGGCACCGCTATTTATAGCCGCGTCCACGGGTGTCCGCCGGCGAGATTTTTCTCTCGTGCTCGCGATCTTTTCCGACACCATCGCTGCCGCCAGCTGGAGTCCGGTGTGCTTGAGCTATTCTTCGAGTGCGCCTCGTGCTCCGGCGTGAGCTGGCTTGCCCTGTGTCGCCGCCTTGGGCGTCGGGTTGCCGGCCACCATGGCGACCGTCGTTCGAGCGGAGCTCATGGCGGCGCTGTGTCCTTTGACCCCCGCCACTGTGGGCGTGGATCATTCTGGGCGACGCAGGCCGCGTGGCACCTCCGTCTGGCTGTGGTGGGGCTGGCAGTGCGTCTCGTCTCGTCGTCGGCACAGGCGTCCGGCTGGCTCGGGTATTGTGGCCGTTGACGGCCACCGCTGTGCTCGTGGATACGACGGGCAAGTGCTGTGGCGAGGTCAAGGGACGACGCGTCGGCCGAGGACGATGCTGTGCGGGGGTCGTCTTGTCGCCCTGACGCAACTGTGCGGGCGCCGAGCGGGCCACGGTGTGTGCGTCCCGACGCGGGGAAGAAGAAATAGCTGACACCTGGGCCCCGCTCGTCCTTACGCATGAGTGAAGGGAGCCGGGCTGGGCTCGCCCCGTTGCTGGGCCTTGGGTCGGCTAGCGTGCGTGCGTTGGGAGGAAGGGAGGGAGGTCGCTGGGCCGGGCCGGAAAGAAAGGGGGAGAGAAGAAGGTGAGCCCGAGAGCTCTTGCTGTTTCCTTTCTTCCTTTTCATTTCTTTTCTTTTTATTATTTCCCTTTCTTTTCTTTATTGTTTCTCTCCCATTATTCCATGTGGCTAAATATTCAAATACATATGTTGTATAAGCCCATGAACTTATATTCTCCTATCTTTTATTTATGGGAATATTTATTAGATGGTGCCTATACCAATATATATATGTTTACCCACCTTTCCCCAATTCCTTTATTTCATGTGTAATAAATATATAAATATTTATACAAGCACACATATATTCTCGTGACTTTTATTGTCGAGAATATTTATTTATTGTGCTCATAAAAATATTCATATATATTTTTGGTACACACGTGTGTCGGTATTTATTATTCCCGAGAATAAATTAAGTAAATTATTTCTCATGCCTTTACTTCAAATTACGTAATCTAGTTGATGCACCAACTTACCTTCCACCATAAGCTCTCAAGCAACAAACAAGATTCCTAGTTTTCTATATGGTAGAGTTTGAATGCGGGTTTTCAAAAACAAAGGGGTTTCGGTTTTAGCGTAAAATTAAATCAAGTTTTAGTTGTAATTGAAAATTTCAAATTTTTAGTGATTTTTAAAATGATGCAAAAACACGGGTGTTACACGTGTGCCGTGCCACCGATGAAGGTATGACACCCCTCTCAAAGCCCATTATTCAGAATAATGACCAACATGTGAGGCCTCCATGGCACATGAGCTCTTTCTCAACATGATGTCTCCCCGGCGGCACGGCGGCTCTATGGCTGGCGCCGCTTATACATCCGCCACAAGGTAAACCAACGCCTCTTAGGTGGGTGCTGCCATCTCTAACTTCGCGGCGCCCTAGCGGGGGCCCACACACGGTGCTTTGGGGGAGCCGGGGCAGCTATGGATTTTTTTTTTTGGTTTCTTTTGACTATAATTGTGGGTTCGTTATACCCCGGTAGTGATCATTATTTGTAACGCTGGTTTGAAATTAAACCAGTGGCGTTTTAATCTAGTCATCATCGTCGTCCACTTTCCCCACCAAATGGTAAAAACAGACGAAAATATGTTCTAGAGTTGTCACTGTCTCACTGGTCAAGCTCGTCAGAGATCATAAGAGAGCGGAGGTGGATCTCACAGGAGGGTCTTATGAAGAAGTGACCGAACGTGAGACGAAAGCAAAATTGAACGAGCCTGATCTTGTTTTCCTTTATTTTTGACATTGACATAGTTTGCTCATATTAGGTGCATACTCAACCGTACTACGTGACTGCCTACTATACAGTATACTATATAACTTCTGTCCGTTAGCAGGACATGCCTAGATCGCGATAGCATACTGCCCATGCAGCCGAAAAGTGTGCGATAGTACGTGGAAGGAGCGATCGAGAGGTGGGAAGGCGTGCTCATTATTTGTTGTGCTGCCTTTTTTTCAGTGGTGGCACTGTGCAGTCAACTAAGAGTACTACAGTATATATCTAAATCTCCTATAAAAAGAGCCCCCACTAGGGGAGTTCTGCAGGTTTTGATTGGCTATCTTATTTGGCAGAATCGCAATCCACGTAGGCAATCGTCGGTTTCTATTTCGGTTTCATAGCGGCTGCCCGCCCCGCCTCCACCGATTCATTCGCCTTCCAACCGGGGTTTTTATACCGATTCGGTTTCCGCTGGAAACCGCTGTTACCGAACTTACCGGTCCGGCCTGGTATCCGGGCCGGCCGGTAAAAAAAAGATTTGAAATTCAAAATCTAAAAATTGAAAAAAAATCGTGGAAAAAATCAGAAAAATAGTTTGCGATTTATAGAAGCCAATCGGTGCAACATTTTTCAAATTTGAGTTCGTTTGGTATAAAAAATTTGAATTGAAGTTTGAAAAAAAATAAAAAGCGCACGGGCGGTTTTTAATTTATACCGAAGCGGTATTTAATTTATACCGCTCAAACGGGCGGTATATAAATTAAAAACCGCTTTCGTAAACCGGATTTTTACCGATGAACTAGAAAATTTGAATTCGTTTGAATTCAAAAACCAAACCGACCGCAGAATCGGCGGTTTACGGTAACCCGTCCCGAAATCCGAAACCGGACCCGGCGGTTTGGTTCAACCGGTCGGTAAAAAAACCCTGCTTCCAACCCGCACCGCAACGATGAGTCTCCGTCCGCCCGCCCGCTTCCTCCCCTTCCTCTTCCACACGTACTGGCTGCCCGCCCCCGCCCCCTTCAATCCCCTTCCGCACCGGCTACTGGCCCGCCTCCTCCGACTCGGCGCTTCCCGAGGTGCACCTGCTTATTCTGGCTTCATCTGACGGCGGTGCCGCTGCGGACTGGGAGGCGGCTTCTTCGGCCTCGAAGGGCGCTGCCTCTGCCGTCACTCACCCGCAATCCCATCTGATCTCCCACACTCCCTACGACGGGGCGCTCCTGGCCTGGCAGCAAGGTATGCTCCCGTCCCTTCCTTCTTCCTCGGTGGAGTGAGTTGATGTGTGCGCAGGATTGATGAATCGATCGAACTTCCGTCTCCAATTGCTAGCAAGTGGATGGGATTTGTCCGGGAATTGGGGTATGAGTTCGATTTGCAACATCCGCTGTTTTCTATCCTGGGAAGATCCGATTTGCAACTCACGAAGACCTGATTGGAATCGCCCCAACAGTATTGCCTGGAATCCCAATCGGTGAGTTTCTCTGAAATTTTATTTGACCAGTAAATAAATTTATCCCACATATTACCATCGGCAATAAAAAATTACCATGCAATGGGCCAGATGAATTTTACAAAACGGTGAGTAAATTAATTAATCCAAAATTTGTTGTTGAGTCGTTGACACCAAAGCTGTTTATTAGTGGCCACCCCTAGCAAATTGACTAGAGATAATCCTAGCGGCGCTCATGTTGATGGAAAATGGCCACCTGAAGGCGCAAATGAGGGGGCCTGATGTTTGATGCTCCGAGTGGCCTCACGTGGGTGTTCGTTATTGCAGTCCGCTGTTGAGCACCACCATCACCGGGTCGTGAGTTGCAAATTGTTTATTTCGATTTGTTCCATTCCTAATATTTTCTCCCTTCTGTTATTGCAATATGCTATTGAGCAATACCATCACCAGGTCGTCGGCTGCAAGTTGTTTATGTCGATTTGTGCTATGAGCAGTACATTCACCGGCTAGATATTTCATACGTAATACAATTTCCAAGTTATCTTTGGTACTTGCTTTTATGCTTCACAAAAATATAATGTCACCCTTCAAATATTCTCTTTTTCAGGAACAAACGTACCACTGTTCTAGCATATAAACAAGAACGATGTCTTGCAAGGATCTTGGATGATGCAGATATGATATATATGCCAAGATGATAAAGGAAAGGTAACAGAACCAAACTACCCAACCTCAGTTGCCAAGTAACATGTGTTAGAACAGTCATCTATTTCAGGCACAATTCTCCCGCAATTATATCTTGCAATATTTTGTTTGCTTAACTCATATGACTACTGAAATATGCCTCCATGGCACTGAAACCAAAAACGTCATCTCATTTTGTTGACATGATTTTCAGGTTTCACAGATCGCGACCGAAAGCAGCATGAAAATCAAAGCAATGGCGCCTCGGTACTTTTAACATGATCCTTTCCTATTGTCATGCATTATGATCTTATCGTAAAAGATGGTTTCAATTTTGCCAAAATGAACAGATCAGTTCCTCCACATTTACCGTGTATTATCTTTGCAGGCTTCCATCTCAAAGTTGGAAGCAAATGGGATTTAACCACAAGAAGATATTTCCTTCAAAAAGGTATGCCTACTAAACTGAAGTGCCATCATTCTATGATATCACAAACTGCACTCTATTTTATTATTTCAATAATTGTTAGACAAAAATATATTATATCACAATTTTTGTGTGCTCCAATCAGTAAATTATAAAAATTCAACAACAGAAGTCATCCACATTGTCTCAATGCTACAATTAGTATTATGTGCATCTATAATTTGTGTCCTAAATTGCATTTATTTTCTTCCAAGGCCAAAGACCTTCAATGAGATAGTCTCAAACTCTAGAATCCACCTGAGTACTTGCTTACTTTCATGAGTTCCTTTTGTTGAAGTCTGCATGTGGTGAACAGAATGTTTTGTTATCATATTTCAGATTCATCCTTTCCGCTATAGAATGTTATGTAAGCTTTTCATTCATACCACTCTTGCTAATTTAAGGATATACTGGAGTCATCTTTTCATCTCTGTAGGAAAAAATTAATCCTTTTGCTCCTATCATGCTTACAGGCTGCACGGAGTTGCGTAATCATGCAGATGGACTCCAAGCCATAGTTACAGACTCGCTCTGAAGTACAGCCAGAATAGGGTTTTGATTTTTTTATGTGTCCATTAATAGTTGTGTAATCATGCAGATGGACTCCAAGCCATAGTTGCAAACATTTATATTATACTCGCTATTAATACAGGTAACCATTGCAAATTATTCTCACCATCAGCCATGAAGAACGAAGCAACAGGAATTACGTCAGCTACCAAGGACTCACTCAAATAAATAGTTAGATGTCTTTTATTTTATTACTACAAGTTGACATCTCTGCAATAGTCGATACACCGTGTGATCTAAATTATTATTTGTTCATACTCAGTTCAAATAGCTTCTCACTTTGGTCTAAATAAATAGTTGTGTATACTCAATACACGGGTATTTCTACTCTATCTAAACTCATGCCCCCGCCGAGAAGAGATGATAACATGAAACTCTTCTTAATTCCCGCATGAAACTCTTCTTAATTCCCAAGAAGAACGCGTAAGCATTCCCTAGTATCTTTATAATATTGCAGCATTTGCCAGCTGGTGGCAGAGATCCACTCTTTTCGTACTAGAAAGAGACTGCCAAAGCATGTTCATTAGCTTCCTTTTGCTGACAGCCTCTCTCTCCATTCTCTCGCTCAAAATTATTGGAGCGCATGTGCATTGATGCATGTCATCGTCCTATCGAATGATGAGTAGTGGCCACGTAAGGAGATTACACTTGAAACCCAATGAAAGACTTACGACCAGTAGAAATATAGCTGCACTATAAATAAATACCTTAAATCCTTAATAGCTTATCCTAAAGCCGATCGAGTGAGGAAGCTCGTTTTCAAGTTACTATCATTCAGCAAGGTCGCCCGTCCCGTCAATTTTTTTCTACAAAAATTCCTTATCGCCAGTGGCCCATCACGTCAATGTACGTAAGATTTGAGAAGGTAAGTTAGTCAAGGCCGTCACTAGCTTGTACTACCAGACAAAAGTAGCATACGTAGTATATAGTAGTAGTCGTCGTTAGTAAACTTTTGTTTTCTGTGGTTGAGAGAGAACATGTATATGTGTACCTTGGCCGCCACGCTATCGGGTTCTCGAACCACGTTGCTAATAATACTTACCCCCTCCCCAGATTAGAAGTCGTTTTGGACAAGGTTTGGGCCAAACATCGGGAATATAAATCATCAATAACTTTTAAGTTGTTGAGTTTGTAAATGTAAAAATTATATGAGTAAATTTGTCTTAAAAAAATACTTTGATAAAAGTATACATATATCACATCTCCATAAATATTTTATAATAATAATAAGAGGTCAAAGTTGTGTTTTTGGAGGCCATTTGTCCCTAAACGACTTCTAATATCATCCCGGAGGGAGTATATAATAAGCAGAACGACAAGACAAATTAAGTCGATCTGTCATGGACTTCGATCTTTTCGTGCCGCGCAAGCGTAGCCGAGAGCGCCCGCATGCAGTATATGGAGAGCAAGTGGGATTAGTCAATTATTATTGAGTCTTCTCAAACAAATCGTACTTTCGTTGGCTAATAATGCAAATAAAATGTGCGCGCCTTAGTTTCTCTGTCGGTCGTCGTGAGGTGTATGTCATGCGACATTGGCGTTAGCTAGTGCGATCCTACGTGTGACTACACTTGTTAACGCAACGAACAGACTATAGCATGCAGTGTGTACTTGCTCGCTGTATTTTTGTTTGCAAGGCTGTTCGTCAAATCCTACGTTTTTTTTTTTTTTTTTAAATTACACGAAGACAACGCAGACACTCACAACACTTTGACGCACACTCATCCCTATGAACACACGTCACGCAAACCCTACCCCTATGAACCGCCAGAAGGGAATTTGGGCGGACGGCGAAATCTGGAGATTACCGAAGTCGGCCACCAGGCGCCGTCGTCGTCAAATCCTACGTGCTCTACAAATAATGATGATTAGGAACAGTCGTGTTGGCCCAACAATCATTCAAATTACCATAAAGCCCAAGCCCATTGCGACATCACGTCAAACGGACGAGGGAAGCCCAACCGCTGGTGTCTAAGCCGAAAAAGCCTACCGTGAAAGGACAAAACTACCCGTCCATTGGGCCCGAGACCAAGAATAACGATTCCTTTTCAATTTTTAACTGTAAAAATATTTGCGAACGCGCTTGTAGCGCGTTGGCAAGGCTGCCGGCTGTGGCGCCTGCCGCTCGCGTTCGAGTCCCAGACTCGACGGGATCGCACTGGGATTTATTCCCAGTTTTTCCTCAGGGTGGTCACCACGGGTAGAATAGAATGACACACACTGGCGTCGTTGGGTTAAGTGCGCTTCTTTTTTAAAAGCGTTTGGAAATTTAGGCTTCCCAATCTCTCCTTACGTGTGTGTAAGGACGCGCACGCGTGTGTGTGCGTGCGGGGTGAGTGTGGTGTGCATGTGGTTGTGTGCGTCCCTGTTGTTGTAAAAAAAAAAAAAAACTGTAAAAAATATTTGTGCCGATAAAAAATTCAGAAATATACTCCTAACTCAACAAAGATATAGGGCTGTTGTATAAGCTATAAGCTATGGAGGACTTTCGTCGTGTGACTACAATCCTCTCTTTTGGTGCATATCATATTGTGTGTGTTAAACGTTGCACATATTTTTATAGATAATTTCTGCATCGTGAATCTTCTAACGACATGTTTAGCGCAATCGTCCTAATTTTAGTGTGATTTGCTGAGTCCTAGGCTTCAACTATGCGATTATTAGGTTTGTTGTAAGCCCAAAATTCAGCTCCCTATTAGACCAGAGGAAAAAGTCTACTTTTGGTCCCTCAACTTTTGCGAAAGTCCGATTTTGGTCCCTCAACTCCAAAACCGGACAAAACGGATCCCTCAACTTTTCAAACCGTGCAGATTTCGTCCCTCGGCGGGTTTGGACGGTGGTTTCGCTACAGTAACTCCGGTTTTGCTACAGTGACTCTGGTTTCGTTTTTTCCCTTTTCTTATTTATTTCGGTTGAATCTTTCAAAAATCATAGTAAATCACAGAAAATTCATAAAATAGAAAATCCAATTTTGTTGGACTCCACATGAGTAGAGCTACGCAATGAATATATAATATGGTATACTTTAGTACAAAGTTTTTACTACAAGGTTTTGCCTTTTTCTTTTTTATTTATTTCAGCTCAATCTTTAAAAAATCATAGTAAATTACAGAAAAATTATAAAATAAAAAATTCAATTTTGTTGGACTCCACATGAGGCGCGCAATAACACAAAGACGTAGTTACTCCGGCTCTTTTTAGTTGGGTTAGGTTAGCTAGGTTTTCTTTGGCCGACTGTGTACGTACACGTCTGAAATGCGTGAAAATGAACGATCGATGGATCCCGCCAATGAATTAAATAGTACACCTATATATCTTTATTGTGTAAATATGCTCATGTGGAGTCTAGCAAATTTGGTTTTTCAATTTTTATGATTTTTTATGATTTTTAAATATTGAGCTGAAATAAATAAAAAGAAAAAAGGCAAAACCTTCATAGCAAAAATTTTATATTAAAGTATACCATATTATATATTCATTTGCGTAGCTCTACTTATGTGGAGTCCAACAAAATTAGATTTTCTATTTTATGATTTTTCCGTGATTTACTATGATTTTTGAAAGATTCAATTTAAATAATAAATAAGAAAAAAGGAAAAAACGAAACCACAGCCACTGTAGCAAAACCGGAGTTACTGTAGCAAAACCACCGCCAAACCCGCCGAGGGACGGAAATCTGCATGGTTTGAAAAGTTGAGGGGACTGTTTTGTCCGGGTTTTGGAAATATGATCAAAATCGACTTTTCGCAAAAGTTGGAGGATCGAAAAATAGACTTTTTCCTAGACCAGACCATTGGGTCCATTTAAGCTTAGGGCCCAATGCATATTTTTCACCATAAAGATCAAAATTGCTGCTACCAAGAACCACCCAAAAAAAAAAAAAAAAAAAAACCCGAATCATTCAGACTTTTGATGCTATTGCTTAGATAGGAGCCATGTTAATTCTCTGGTAGGTAGATTTGTTTTTTTTTTTTCACCTCCTGATAGAGTCTATACTTCTTATGAGATAATTTAATGGAGGCCGACTCTTTTGCTCAAAAAAAAAAAAAAAAAAAACAGAAGTTTTTCTTTCGTCGTTCACAGCTGATGGTGCCTTTCAAACCGATTCATTGAATTAGCTGGCAGCTCATGAATCGGTGCATGCCCACACCCCACTGGAGAACACGGCATCGTAGCACAGAACAAACAATCGAATCTGAAAATCGGTGACAATGAAATAGCACATCAGTACAGGGAATCCAACTGGAACAAACTAACCATCCGGGGTTTCTTTGCTCTATATATATAGCCATCTGCCCATCTGGTCTGAGTTGCAAAATTTCTCCGAGACAAGACCCCAGAAGCAATAATCAGCCCTCATATCTGATTTACAAAACCAAAGTGTGGATCCATCTCCATCTTCATTGGCTAGCTTCAGATGCTGATGCTCTACGAGTCATTCAACTGCAACAGGTTAACAGTTTATCACGGCCAGCTGGCTAAAGGATGAGTAGGTTACGAGATCTCTTGGTACACTTATCATTCTACTTGCTAATGGTTAACAAGTCGCTTCAACCAGCCACGCGACAGAATATTAAGAGACAAGCAGGGCTTCCAAGGGCAGTCCACTTATCATTCTACTTGCTAATGGTAAAGGATCCCAGCTTGACAGATCCGGAACCCAGCATGACAGTTCTGATGATCCTGTCACGAACATCAAGGATCCTGGAGCCCACCTTACGAGTGGTGGTTCGTTATCTGTGCTTCCCCAGCGTGCGACCTGCATGTCCAAGTATTACTATATATAAGTCAAACAGATATACATACAAGTAATTTCAATATCAACATGACATTCTTCTGCACCTTTCCACTCCTAACGTTCCAAGCATAAACACTACCATCACCGGAGCCTGCAAGATAAGATCACAATGCATTGCTAAGTAGTAGAAGAGAAGATGGCAATGATTCTACATTCAAAAAAGATGGCAATGATTGCAAAGCGTGCTAAGGAATGGTTTCTAACCTGATATGATATGGTTTCCATCAGGACTGAATGATGCCTCCAGTGTTGAATTGGTTACCACTGGCTTAACATTGTGCGATGCAATCTAAAAGAATAATCATAAGAACCACATTTTACTAGTCTTATAGTATGCAGGATATAAAGTAGACTAGGTTGTATGCTTACGCTATTGCCATGGAATGAATCTAGCACATGAACATGTCCAGCTTTAGTGGTTAATAGAATCCGCCTACCATCACTGCTGAACTTTATGACATGGGCATCTGAATCACCATTACCGACAGGAAAAATCTCAAAAGGACCCTATGGACGTAACAAGTTAGAAGGGATGAACACTGATGGCCAAATAACGCATTCAATCACAACTACCTTTTCAAATTTTCGAGCATCAAACATCCTTATGTGACTACCATAGGCCACTGCAAATACCATGCCTTGATCATCATATGAAACTGCAGGCCTCCCTTGCACACGCAGTAAGCCCTAAAAATCCATGAGATGATTTTGCCAATGAGCAGCAAAATATAGTAATTCAATTACAATGCCAACCCATGAGTTGATTGTTTCAAAGAAGAAGGGATATCTAACTTCAGCAAATAGTCTAGTTCAATCCAGCTAGAATCAGTTTGTTAGCGCATCCCTCCTCCCAGAAAGACGAGAGTCACTAAAAGCTCTCCCCTTGAAATATGTTGACTGTTTTCGCATGGAGCTACGAAGAAATGCCCGGTTTAGACCCGCACAAGCTCAAGATTGATCCAAATGTGCAGCCGTAGCCATGTTTTACCCTGTATTCTGCTGACTAAAACTACTTTAACAACTAGTTACATTGAATAATGATATTAATTAGTATAATAAAAAGTTTCTGATGAGGAGTGCATTTCAATAGCAGAGTTACTCATTTCTTCCTCCAATCCAGAATATAACTCTCTTTTTTTTTAGGATTTTTTGCTGCTTAAACCGTTTCAGGTGTGACCATAAGTATATATAAATTTATGTAGAGTGACAACATAAGGCTGATGTTACTGGATTTATTGCCATGAAAATTCCTTCATAAGAACACTTTTATATAAAATAAACAATTTTGTAGTAATTTCTAGAGAAAGTATCACATTGGACACATGTCGGTGTCAAACAATTGTTATGTACCTAGACATAGCATAGTATCTAGGTGCAAAACAAAAGTTATGTATCTAAAAGAGCAAAGCTTTGAACAGAGGGAATATGTAACAAGGGTTTTAATGATTCAATTGCAACAATATTACAAGTTTGGTTCCAACTTCCAGGTGATTTGAGGAGTTTTAGCAGGGAACAAGCGAAGTAATAAGAGGAGAAATCCAAAATAGGTTCCCTCAGCTAGAAATGCAGTTCGTTTAAACAGGTAGCGAAGCAGAATCTGAAGTTTTTTCTTGAACAGGCAGGAGAGCTGCGTATCATTATATTAAGAAGAGTAAAAGCAGAATCTGAAGTTTAACTCGGGGTCACATAATTGTGTACGTCATCATTAGTTTTACCTGTGATTTTTCAGCCCGCTGATCCCATAAGAGAACAGTACGGTCAAGTGAACCAGAGAGAAAAATTTTCTTTCTCAGAGCAAAATGATATGCAGACAACCCTGGACAAAACAAAGCATATAAGCATCCTCCGCTGGAATTAGCATGACCGAATTTTAACTATTCCCTCCTTTCCAAATTATAGTTCACTTTGGCTTTTTGTCTTCAGTTCAGTCAATCTCTAATTTTGACCAAGTTTTTAGAAAAATATATTAACATCTACAAGTACAAATAAATACACTACCAAAATGTTTCATTTTATATTGTAGATCTTAGAGCATTTTCCTATAAACTTGGTTAAAGTTAGACAAGTTTAAGTTAGAAAAGCTAAAAGTGGCCTATAATTTAGAATGTAGGGCGTACAATTTATTTTAAGATAGTGTGGCACTGGCATACCTGTCAAGGTGACCTTTAAAATATCTAAGAAACCGGTTATCATTCAGTGAGAGTAGACGCAGAGATTCTGCAATATTATTATTTTTTAGTACATGATATAAATCATTTTCAAATCAATATGAAAGAGGACTTACCATCCCAGCCGTTTTTCGATGAATATAAGACAATAGTTGGGTTATCAGTGAAGCAAACTAGTTCGACCCCATATTTTTGCTATTAATAGTCTTCAAACATCTGAAAACTTAAATCAGTGAGAAACCAATACATATCACAAAGAAAGAAATAGTTTAGATGAAAAAAAAATCACTACAAAAAGTTACTGAATCGTCATCATAAACTAAATCTTGTTGTGTGCAATACTAAATTTGAACATAAGTTTCAAATATTAGACACTAAAATAAACATACACAAGAATTTGTATCAGCACGGTATTATTGTTTGGAACTGAAAATTAAGAGTGGATTCTACATAAATGTAACAAACTGCATCTTTTAAGACAAAAAATGAATCAATAATAATGAGCCTATTTACTTAGGATAAATATTTCCGAAGACAGTAATGATTCACACTCACACTGCATTTTGAGTGTCATATAGGCGGATTGATTCATCATCACTAGCTGTCACGAGATAGTTGGTAGCCTTGCTGTGAAAATCCATAGAACTAATTCTGCCATTCTGAAATAGAATTATGATATACCATAAGAATGAAATGAGTATAGCTGTATTATGTTGATGTACATTGAGCAGTTCCTAAATAGATACGATACAGGTCAAACAAACTTTCAAGTCAGAACACACCACGGAAGCTTTTTTTTTATGTTACAATAGATTGATAGTTAGATGCTCTGCACCAGTCTAAAATCTCAGTGCTATTACATGCCAAGCTTATTGAAAAATTAATAAAGAGGGCACTTCATTCAACACATCTTGCATTATGTATATATACATAGTTGTATCAAGAAAGTTGCAAGTGCATCTAACAAATATGAACTCCAATTCCACCAGGCCACTACATATGGTAACACCGTAACACAATTAATACTAATGGCTAAAAACCCGTTAGGCAGTATATAGGGTCCAGTGCAACTTCTCAGCCCTTGCATTCACATTCTTACAGCAATCTAAACTGAACTCTATACAATGTATACATTTTCGAGAAAGTTAAGTAAATTCAGTAAGAAAAAAAAAAAAAAGCAACTCCACACAGTTATCAAGTTAGCACTGATTTCTAAAAGGTGAGTTTTTAGAACGTGGGTGTAAAACAGTTTTAATTCCAGCAGGTGATTCCAGTGTGTAATTTAGGTGAAGAACAGAGGCTTGCGTACCCTTGGAAGGTCAGCCATTATCTTCATGCTCTTGAGTACCTCACTGGTGATCTCCATGCTGACACCCTGGGTGGACTTATCATGGCAACAAACCAACCCTCCCCACACCCACCCAAAAGAAAGAAGAAAAGCTTTGCCCGCACTTCAGTCAATCAGTTACCCAGGGATACGGCCTTGAGAGCCAAAGAAGAACCTAATCAAACCATGGATGGATGGATTCAGATCGGTAGCAATGTAGAGAACTGAATGGGAAATCTGGGAGCAACTGGACCCATCCAAGCAAAGGAAGGAACTCTCACCAACAGAAGGAAAGAACCAACCAAGATCAGGATGGATGGGTTCAGATTAGTCACTGCAAGCGAATCCGCAATAACTTGAGTGGGAATCCAACCCAAAGAAAAACGGAATCCGCCCAATAAAAAGGGAGGTGTCCTCAACAGCAGAAGGAACCAGCCAATCGAGGTCAGGATGGATGGATCTCTGCTACTAGGCTCAAGGAGGAGCGGCAGGAAGAGAGGGGAGGGACCAGCAGACATCTGCTTGGCTGCACTACCATAGGACTCTTGAAGGCTATTTGGTTTGGAGCCCTATGAGCCTCACCATGGCTAACATTTGATTGTTGCCAAAATTGGTTTATCCAGTACCAATGTCTGCCCACCAATTCATTTCCAAATGGAAAATCATTTGCATGATGAGATTTTGGATGCGCAAATGGCCATGTAACTGGTGCAATGGTGCCACCAAATTGGTTACATTAAGTACTGAGTTTTTGTATTAACTAGCTTCAATGGATCACAGATTCACATTTCATAAACCATGAATGCAATTTGCACTATTGCCTTCCCAACTATAATATCTACATAAAGAAAGGAATCAACCTTGCTATATTCTAGACTTCTAGTAAGAAAGAATAAATGAAAATTGAGTCGACATGTCAAAATCACAAATGCAGCAAGTTTTGGCATCACTTTAGTTCAAATACGTCACTCTTTTGTCGAGTTTGACATCGCTGGCATTTTGGCATCACCAGACTTTGATAACATGAACACGTGTAATGAACCCTTGAAGTCTTTGGTTTATGACGATATTGCTAGGTTTCAAAAAGTGAAAATCAAGAGGAACTGGAAAAGGAGGGTAAAGTGCTAATTATTTGGGAGCTGGAGGAAACAAGGTGAGGTTTATGTTTTCTGTTGGTTCAGCCATGTCCTAACCTGGGATCTGGGAAAATTAACTATTTACAGATGTTAAGAAAGTTCCATGCTTCCATGCCATTTTTCACAATTGGATCAATTTCGTTATCACTGAAGGTAGAAGGTTCCATATTCCCACACTGCTTTCACCACTGATTAGGCGGCAGCAATGTCATGTTTATCCCACTCCCACCATGGAACATGGTCAAGCATATATGAATTGGAGTGAAGAATAGAGGTTGCTTACATAGTCCCGGAAGGCTAGGCCGACCTCCATGCTCTTGAGCATGTCGTCAGTGATCTCCATGCTCACCCCTTGGCGGACTGGCCATGGTGGGCAACTCTCCAATATCTTCCGCAACCAGACCTTAATTTGCTACCAGACAGGGTCAGTAAAGGACATGGGTGTACAAATGCACACCCAATAATTTTTGCGAGCTCGCGCCCCTCCGAGCTCCGGCACGGGGGCGAGGGCGGAGGGCGGGGCAGATCGAGCAGCTCTGTTGCCGAAGTGAGGACGGCGCCGCGACTTTGCAGTTCCAGCCTGGGAGCGTGGCGGCGCTGTTGGCGCCGGTTGCTCTAGCGTGGGGCTTGGTCCAGTCCAGCCACTCCGGCTCGGTGGCGAGGATGGCGTGGGGTGGGTTGGATGTCCGGCGCTTGCACCTGGGGGTAGGGGGCAAGGCCGAAGCGTGTGGCGGTGGCGGTGGCGGTGAGGACGCCTCGTCGTGACCGACCTATAGAGCGAGATAGGGCAGCCGACCTAGGTCCCCTGCGGCGAGCATCATCCCTACCCCGCTGTCCTCCGGGCGCGATGGCGTCAGCCAAGCTCCAGGTGCGAACGGAATTCCGGTGCGAACACGGGTCTGAGCGACGCAAGCGACGCAGCGACGGGAAGTTGAAGACGCAGCAGTGCAGCTGGGCCGTCTGATCAACAAGGCCGACCCTAATGGCCCATTTTCGAGCCTGCTAGGCCTGGCAGATTGCAACCGACTTTGGACGTCATCGGACCAACCACGGGGCGTGCTATGCGCCGCCCAATTTGGGCTGGGCGGACCACCTAAAGGCCCTCCCGGCGCTATCCTCTTCCTCCTTTATCGTTTTCCTCCTCGCCCGACGCCCCGCCCCCGCCGCCTCCGCCCGCCGGTCGGCGGCGGCGGCGTCTCCGTTCTCCCCTCCCCTCTCTTCTTCTCCCCGCCCGGCAAACCCTAACCCTAGCGCCACCGCCCGCCGAGCTCCGAAAGCACACGCTCCATGGCCGATCTCGGCGTCCCGCCGCCTACCCAAACCCAACCGGATGAGTCCGCCCGGCCGCCCTTCGGCGGCGCCCCCGTCGCCTCGCTCATCGCCCGGCGAACCGCCGATCACCGCCATGTCGGCGGCCGACGCCGGCCGACGGGCAGATTCTATAGCCGGGGCAGAGGAAGTGGGAGGGGAAAAAGGCCGTTGGTACCCTAACCGCTAGGAACGCCACCGCCCGATGGCTCGCCTTCGTCGCCGCCGCGTCGTCCGGTGGGGAACGCTGGGCCAGACGCGTCGTGGGCGGCCCACCAAAAGGGCTTGGTCGGCGCGGAAGACTCCTCCCAACCACGACCTCCTTGGTGATTTGGCCGTGCCGAGCCATCAAATTTGCCCGTGCTGGACCTCGGCTCGACACACTCTCCTTGGTGGCCTCTGGTGCCATGCGTCGAAACGAGGGCGTAACGCTACTCCCTCCGGTCCCTAAAAGATTGTCACCGCGTTTCCCGAGACACAAATGCCGGTAATTATATATTAAAATATAAAAACATTTGTGTTAAGTAATTAACATCATCGGAAAGATCTTCAAGTCTAGTTTTTTAACAAATTTATCTGAAAATTTAAATGTTGCACGTATTTTCTACAAATTTCCCTCAAAATTTTTTTTACAAATTGAGTCAAACTTATGGCACGCATGGGACAGAGGGAGTACACTACACTCTCTCTGTGGCGTTTCATCTTCTGTGGAGATCGATCGATGCAAATCGATCAGCGCTGCGGTCCAATACGAGAGCCGAGAGGTCTTTGGACTCAGTTCTCCAGCTAGACGTAGTGCACCGCAAATGTGAGCTCGTTTTTTTTCCTAGTGATGGGATCTTTTACCCATTTTTCATTCAAGAGAAAAGGCTAAAAGAAAGACCCGAACATACAATGGACTCACAAATAATTTTAGGATTGTTGGCAAAATCCAAAATATGCAAACAATAAAGAATACAAGAGTCAAGAGGCGATACAGTCTACCTCAGCTCCCTACCCAACTGCCTATTACAAGACGATAACAGCACCTAAGTAGTCCAAAGGGTATGTTAATAGCGGCAAAGCATCCGCCCATGACAACCAAAAGCAGCAAAGCATCCGCAACGAGTGGGTCATCATGCACTTAGCAGCAAAGCTTCTGCCACAATGCGGAGATCGGAGCAACAACGGCGGTAAAGCATCCGCGAAGGGACACTGACGGCAAAGCATCCGTCAAATACCCCCACCACGCAGCAGGGACGTGCACGCCAACATCTGATCCAAATCCAACAGCGGCTGCATTCCGGCGGCACAGAGTGATTGGAGTTGGAGAAGAAACTAGAAAGTCCTGCGCTGTCGCCCCAGTTGAAGAAGCAGCGGCGATCCATGGCGTCCCGGACCAGGTCCTCCCAGATAGAACCACTGCCGCTCAGGGTCGCCGCGTTGCCCAGGATCCAGAGGCAGTGCCTGCCCCCACCAAGAACATGCAAGAATATCTTCCAGTTGCTGATACGCTTGTTTTTGGCCTGAAAATACTACAGCCGTTACCTTGCCCTCGTCAGAGCGACGTTGGCGCGTCGGAGATTGGACAGGAAGCCGATGGATCCTGTATTGTTTGACCGGACGGTTGATAGGATGATGATGTCTTCCTCGCTGCCTTGGAATCCATCCACAGAGTTGATGCGCAGATTCAGGGGATGCATGAATTTGGTGTCCTCTATCTTCTGCTGAATTGCATCCACCTGAGCAGCGTAAGGGCAGATCACGCCAACAGAAACTCCTTGCTGGCTGCTGATACAAGCTGCATGCATAGTCAACAGATTAAAATGGATGTCAACTGCAATAAGTCGGACCATTTATTGATTCTAATCTAGTTCAGTAGCATTTTTCAAGTGTTAGAAAAAAAAAAACATGAATTGATTTATACCAGTAAATATAAATTATGAATTCAGTTACCTTTTCTTAGATCGTGCAATATCTCCAATATGACAGTTACCTCGGCCATGTTTCGCTTGCTCCGGCCGGGGTCTTCTCTTCCATCGATATTGATGAATGAGTACGGCCCAAACATTGCAGCTTGAAGGTATTTACGCGTGTGTTGCTCCTGTGTGACATTCGGGCCATCCCTGTGGACGTGGCCACCGCCATCGCGCAGCGACAGAAGGAGATTGAAGACAGGATATGCGTGCCGTTGCCATCGCCAATTCTCAAGTCGGGGCCACGCCTACGCCGTGCACGCACTCCGGCCTCCACCCACACCCTGCGTCGTAGTGGCCGTATTGCCGCACGGCCTAGGGCTGCTAATGCGACCTTGCAGGCCCAAACGTTGTTGCTGCGAAAGTTGGGCTGCGAAGTGGACGCGGAGAGGCTTCAGCTGTCATGGAGGAGAAGGTCAGAACCCTCTTCGGGCGCGGCATGCCGCCCGCCAAGCGGCGCCGTTTCGAGATGCTTTTTGATGGACGTTTTGACCTCTCCGCCATGGAGCTCAATATGGAGGGGCTCGCTGATGAGGAGGTCTAGTGCAGCTTACGGTCGGCTGTTTTGTCGCAAATTGGTCACCATGTAATCCCTCTTGATGTATCCAGTAGTGGTTAGGTTTCGCCCGTAACTTGTTTGGTTACCAGTGCTTCTTGTATTTTCAACTTTATTCTGCTTAATCGAAATACGCGCAAGAACGGGCGCGGTCTCGAAAAAAAAAAAAAAAAAAAGAAGGTGCTTCTTCTGTCCCAGCACGCTTAGCCTCTCAAACAGGCTCCTGCCTAGCAATGCGGCCTCTGAAACCTGCCAAAAAATAAGATCGCCAAAGCTCAGTTTTACCCAGCGTTACAAAGTATCTATGGGCATTGCCCAAACTGAGAACACAATGCACGCACAAATATAAGCACTGACCGTACCTTGCTTTTCACAGTTGCTGGTAGCTGACACTCATCGCCAATAAGAACAGCATGCTTCAGTCCAGAGAGTTGCAGTGGTATGAGGGACTCGCATTCCTTCAGCTGTGCAGCCTCGTCGATGAGCAGCAGGTCCATCTTCTGATCATTCAGTTTGGCCGAGCCAGACACCGTGCAGAAAATAAAGGGCGCGCTTCCAAGGCAGAACTTCTTGATTCTGAGTTCAGATCGTGTCACGGGAAGCTTCAGCTCCCGGAGGAGAGTTCTCGTGACGTCTAGGATTCGTGCTTTGCTTTGCATAAGATTTTGAGTGAACTCTGATTTGCCCGCTTCATCATTTCTGACGATTTTCCTTCCAAGCAACTTCCTGAAGTCTTTGAGCATTTCCATCAGAAGGACAATGTTGTTGTAGTTCCTCTCCAAAAGGACGGCTCTAGGGACTTGAGACATGATTAGTCTGAAACAGTTGCTCAGCATATCAAATATCTGATGGAGCCTCGACCTGACGAACGATGTCTCAGGCATTTTTGTCCCGACATTCTGCCAGCAAACTCCTTGGTACTGAGACGTGACTATTCTTCGTTCACCCAGGAACACTTCTAGTGAAACAAGGCAATGCCTCCAACCCGCCGCTGGTGAGAAACACTTCTTAAGCTTCATCACGCGAGTGTCCAGGAAGATCTCACCCAGGTCACCGTCGACGGCCAAGCGTTCACGGCTGCCGAACAGCAGCAGGTCGCCGTGGCACCCCCGTCGGCGGCGGCGTGCTGCTTCCACAGCTCCAGGAGGCGGGACGCGAGCTGGCTGATTGCGGTGTTGGTGGGCGCGCACGTCAGGACGCGGCATTTGGTCTGGCTCGTCAGAAGCAGGAACAGCAGCACACTGATCGTCTTGGTCTTGCCCGTTCCGGGCGGGCCCCAGATGAGGCTGAACTTGTTCGCGCAGTCCTTCTGCCGCGTCGCCTCAATGCAGCTCAGGATGGCCTCCGTGTGGGAGTAGTTGAGCTTGAACGTGGACAGTTTGGCCGCCACGTCTGCGTCCACAGTGCCGGTCTCCGGCCGTGTTGGAGTCTTGGAACCAGTAGGAAACGACGTGCTCTGCGAACAAGAGGGTCGGCCAGTAAGGGCACTCACAATGCGACTCTACCGTAGAGTCTATAAATCGAAGATTCTATTATAAGAAACCATCGTCTCCAATGCACAATTTGTAATAGTAGTTTCCATAGACAAATATACATTTATTACTCAACAGAAAAATGATCAGTTGTGGCATATCATCGTGTGATCCACCCAACACCTGATCAATGATCACCTTGAACATGAAGCATACAGTTCAGAAGCTGGAGTCTATTTCGTGAAGCAAAATACCCATATATTCAGACAACGTATACAAGCTGCAAGTCTCGTTCATTGAAGACCAATGTATACAAGCTGCAGCTTGATGTCTGTAGGTAGCATACATAGCATTCGGCGTCTCAGACTCTGACCCCCAATCCCAATCCAGTAGCATAGCATTCGGCGTCTCAGCGGGCGTGTGTGCGTGTGGACGACTGCAAGATGCAGCCCGGCAGCGGCGTGCAAGAAGGCGGACCCAGCACCTGTCATCCGCCGCGCCATCCACACCGCGGCCCTGCGCGCACGCTTCGAGCTCCAGGCGCCCGGCGGCCACGGCTCCGACATGATGTCTGCGAGCGCGAGGGGCTGAACCTCGACCGGAGATGGGCAGCAGAGCGAAGGGGATTTGCGGCAGGGCAGGAGGGGGACGTGAAGGGGATTTGGCGGCGGCGATTTTCCTTAGCGCGCGATGATGGATTTGGCGCGTGCGGGAGCCGCGCAGCACGGGAGAAGGTAGTAGCTCGCGCGGGAGAAGAATGGCGGCAGCGCGCGGAGAGCTAGCGCGGAGGTGGGATGGCGTACGGGATCTATGGAAACGAAGGAGACCTCCCCAACGCGCGCGATGGTGGAGTCTACTGGCCTCGATCCGATCGTAGACGTCGAGTCTATCTTAGACTCGGTTTCTACGTTTTTTCCCTTCTCTCATTAAATTGTTTGCCACATCATCAAAATACTTATGTGGCACTGTAATTAATAGAGATAGACTCCAAGATAGTTTCTGCGACCGTGAGTGACCTAGGAAAAGATAATGCATGCAACAAACGAGAACGCGTCCTGCAAGACGGCGTGCGTACCTGCGAGTCGCCGACGAGTACATTGACGAGGGCAGGGCTTCTCTTCACGGCGGCGTCGAAGTCCAGAAACCTCCAGATGCGCGCGTATGGTATGAAGCTGAGCAGGCTGATAGCGACACCGTAGCAGCTCGCGTCTTCGATTTTCCTGGACGCTCTGATCTCAAAGCCGGAGCCGCCGCAGTCGACATCCTGGACGTGCGCGACACAGTACGAGGCGCCGGCGGTGTTCCACGCGAGCTCGGCCGGCCGGCGAGGCATGCCGTCCAAGAGCACGATGATATCACCGATGCACGGCGGCGCCGCGCGACGCGATCCACCACGGCGGGCAACCGTGGCCCGGTAGTTCGTCTTCCCCGCGCCCATGCCAATGCTGGGCACCAGGGACTGTAAGGGCACTGGTGATGGATGGTTGGGCAGCGACTCCAGGTCAGAGCTCATCTCCGCCCGCATCTCCTCCAGCAGCGGGATCCGGAACGCGTCCAGGTAGCTCTTCAGCCCGTAGAACCTGTCAGGTATCGTGCTTGCCTGCCACAGAGCATGTGGGCCGAGTGCTTAATCAGATACCAGCTTGCACTGGAGACAGCGATGTGGAAGAAAAAAGGGGCTTGCGATGCGGAGAGATCGATCAGAGCTAGTAGTAGTATAGTAGATGCAAAAGAGCGTAGTGATCGTCGAACCTTGTCTCTGAAGAGGTCCTGGTTCATGACGTCTTGGATGGACCAGGAGAAGATGAGGTCGACCAGCTCGTCGTCCGGCCGCTTCTTGTTGCCCGTATTCGCCGCTCCCATGCCCTTCTTCCCCATCATCGTTCACGTCCCGAGACGATCGATCGGATGCCCAGTAGCCTTTCAGCGTGATGGTGGTCTGGTGGATCAGTCAGCTCTGCGTGAGCCGCGGTTCATCGTCTCGCCAGGCCAGCTATCTAGTCTAGTGCTAGTGCTCCGCTGCTCCCGCATTGATGGTGGCGAGCGCTTCGATCCACTCCTTGGCTCCGGCACTCATTGGTTGCCCAGGATATGGCATGACGCGTATCTCCTCTGGTGCCATGCGTCGAATACGAGGCGGCAGCGTGCTATAGTAGTCTGTGGCGATCTTTTGTGGGGATCGATGCGAAGCAAATCGATCGGCGCTGCGGTCGAATACGAGAGCCGAGTACGAGAGCCGAGAAATCTGCTTGGCTTCACTGCCATAGGACTCTTGAGGGCTATTTGGTTTGGATCCCTTTGAGCCTCACCATGGCTAACATTTGAATGCTGCCAAAATTGGTTTATCCGGTACCATTGTTCTGCCCACCAGCATTTCCAAACGGAAAATCATTTGCATGATGAGATTTTGGATGCGGAAATGGCCATGTAACTGGTGCAATGGTGCCACGAAATTGGCTACATTTTTTTTTTCTCGAATACGCAAAAAAGATTTGCGTATCTTTGTATTTAAGAAGAAGAGTTTTTACACCACAAGACCGACGCGCGTTTTGGGAGGGTAAGATTTACAATAGGCACTGTCTCCCTTGTCATTTTACACATGGCGATTACTCGCTTGCTAATTCTCCTAGGTGGCGCGCCCCCGCCTCTATCCATAGGTCGGCGACCGCTTAATCTTGGCGAGGAATTGCACGCTAGTGGCCGCTTCGTTCCGAAGAATCTCGTTTCTCTCTTTCCAAAGCTCCCATGCCACCAGGGTGAAGAGGGTGTCTGCGCCATTCCTCTTCTCTCCGTGCCATCTCCGTCTCCACCGCTCCCACCAGTCGAGGATGGATCCCCACCGACACGTGAGGCGTCAACCCCAAGCGTCGCCGGGATGGTCCACCGGATGTGTCCGAGAAAGGAGCAGACGGTGATGATGTGGTCGATGGTCTCCGGTTCGGATCATAAAGCACTCGCCGCGCGCGCATCAAGCCCGTGGCGGTGCCTCCCCGCCCGCTGGGTCGGTGCCTCCTCCGGAGAGCCAGCCATAGGAAGATCCCGACTCGTAACGGCGCCCAAGTGCTCCGCACCCGAGTACAACCCGGGATCGGGTGGGACGGTGGTGTAGGGCCCTCGTAGGCCGATCCGGAGGAGTAGGTCCCTTTGTTGGGTCCATTTCCACACCAAGCGGTCGGCGTTGTTGTTGAGGAAATTGGCTATATTAAATACTGAGTTTTTGTATTAGCTTAGCTTCAATGGATCACTTATTCACATTTCATAAACCATGAATCCAATTTGCAATCCAATTGCACTATTGCCTTCCCAACTATAAAATCTACATAAAGAATTGCTATATTCTAGACTTCTAGTAAGAAACAATAAATGAAAATTGAGTCCACATGTCAAAATCACAAATGCAGCAAGTTTTGGCATCACTGCAGTCCAAGTACGCCACTCAATCTTTTGTCGAGTTTGGCATCGCTGGCATTTTGGCATCACCAGACTTTGATAACGTGAGCACGTGTAATGAACCAAGAAGTATTTGGTTTATGGCGATATTTCTAGGTTTCAAAGGTGAAAATCAAGAGGAACTGGAAAAGGAGGGTAAAGTACTAATTATTTGGGAGCTGGGGAAACAAGGTGTGGCTTATGTTTTATGTTGGTTCAGCCCTTAGACCAGTCTCAATGGTGAGTTTCATTTCGTTGTTTCCAAGACTCTCATGTCATATAAAATGAAATAAAACTTGATGAAACCCCTACTCTCAATGGAGAGTTTCATCGATCTTGTGGTTCATAGGCATTTAATTTAATGACTTAGAGATAGTTGGTATTCGTGCCAAGAGAGTTTTACCAAGATGAAACTTTTCTCTTCTCTCTCCTCAGAGTTTCATGCAAAAAAGTGGACTTTTGATGATGTGGCGCCCTATTTAATGTGCATGAAAGGCCAATGAAACCCTCATTGAGACCTGACCTTATGTTCTAACCTGGGATCTGGGAAAATTAACTATTTACGGATGTTAAGAAAGTTTCATGCTTCCATGCCATTTTTTAACAATTGGGGCCTTGTTTACATTGTAATTTTTTCAACTTGAACTCTTTAGCACTTCCGTTTGTATTTGGTAAATATTATCCAATCATAGGATAACTAGGCTCAAAAAGATTCGTCTCGTGAATTATAACTAATCTATGTAATTAGTTACTTATTTTACCAACATTTAATACCCATGCATGGGTTCAAAATTTGATGTGATGGAGAGAGTGAAAAAAACTTTAAAAGGAACTAAACAAGGCCTGGATCAATTTCGTTATCACTGAAGGTACAAGGTTTCATATTTCCACGTTGCTTTCACCACTTATTAGGCGGCAGCAATGTCATGTTTGTCCCACCATGGGACATGGTCAAGCGTATATGAAGAATGAACTTTTTCCCATGTATGCCATTATACTTTATAAAAGTTCGTAATGACATGCACACCATTAAAAATATTGAGTGGTCATAGGTGTCATAGCTCTGAACTTTTTTTGCCGTTATGCCATTGCCGCCGATTGAGCCTTAACGGTGTCAAACTGCAGGTGTGAAAAGTGTGCCGAGATCTACAATTTTCATATAAGAAACTATCTTCATTTAATTTCCAAAAAAGATATATTCTTTTTCGAATACACTAGCCCATCAACCCGTGCTCCCGCACGGGTGTGAATCTTAAGAGACACTAACTGATAAAAAAATTACTTACATTATTTTTTGTCTTCACCAATGTTTAAAGCAACAACTATAGTAGGTATTAAATGGTCAATATTCATTTTTGATATTCTATCAATTATTGATATTCCATCAGTTTTTTTTTTCTTTACATAGCACCACTATTTATCTCCAATATATATTTAGTTGAAACATTTGTTTAAACTATGATGGCTTTAGCTCAGCAGTCTATATTTTGATGATATGACTTTTAATTTTGAACTTGTTAGTTGCTGACAACAACTATATTTTAGGTGATTATAGTCTGCCAATTTAATGGAAAAATGTTTTATTTTTTTTTAAGAATTTTAGGTTTTATCTTTATTTATCTAGTGGTTTCATGAATAAAAGTTTCTAGGATTGATATTTTCTATAGCATGGTATGTGTTTAGTTGAAACAAAATCGTAAAAGTATACAAACTCATAACATCTTTTGTGATTTTAAAAAAATCTATGTTTTAATTTTCCTCTTTTTGATCATATGTTAATTTGAAATTGCAATGCTCATTATATCACTTAGTCAAACTTTTCATTTTTTATTTTATAAAAATAATATTTTAGGTCTTAGGTTTAGTTCTCCCACAATGACATAAATAGTTGTTTCAACATGCACCATGGCACCCAAGATGTGGAATTTATTATATTGTATTAATATCGTTCTATCAAACAAATTATCGTTGGAATAAAACCACTAATATTTGTATAATATTATGTTCCAATCAAATTGTTTAAACTTTTTTAAGTCAAGAACTTGCAAAATTTATTATCATGAGTATTAATATAACTTAAAGTGAAGTGTATGTTACTATATGATTAGCTAAGGATATTTTTTTACGCATGATAGGCTGATAAGTAAATATTGAGAGAAGTGTGTATTTCAAATAGCTTTATGCGTATATTGTACTTATGGATGTTCAATTGTCTTTCTCATAATAGCATATATTATTATTTACATCTTGATGAGAGATTTTGTTAATTTATTTGTAACGGTTGAGATTGATAATTGAGGTACAAATTATATATGTATATATTACATTACATTATCTTTTGTAAATGTTAGGTATGGTTAATTTGAATGCAAACTTAGGGTGTTTGAGTTTTTCCATATGGACCATTGTCCCTAATATTTGATCATCATTACCATGTAAATTCAAAGTAATCAAATTGAATTATTATGAAAGTCAACAAAAAATATATAAGTCAAGTTTTACTAACCATACCGAAATAGTATAAATAAGTAGTCGAAGATAGATTAAATTCTAAATATGGGATGACCAAATTTGATACATCATATGAGAGAAATTAAATTGTAATATGGGATCTAGTAAGATGGACATACCTTTAATTTGCGCCATGTAGATCTAGATGTCATGGACACTGGACATCGTGGCATGTGCGGCCTACATGTTCTCATCTGTGCCCCACATACGACTGCCCATAAGCCAGGTACTTCTAGAGTAAGCATGCATGAATGAGATCCTTGCTTTCCTAGACGTACAAACATATGCATTCATGTCAGGTAGATGCATGCCTCCGCCTAGTGCTCGATGAGCCGGCTTTGGGTCACATGCGCGTCTGATGACAATGTTGATGTCCTACCTCCTATACCTTCACACGTCACAGGCACGCCGTCACCGTCAGGGGCAGGACTGCCGGAGTCTACTCGCGATGTGTGATCCGTTCATGTTATGGCGCCTCTCACAGGCTGATCTGGCTGTTGTGCCTAGCAACACTTCAATGCCAAAACTATATTGACACCGGCCAACGTACTTGCATGCTTCTTTTGCAGGATCGAGATGAGAAGATAGTATTCAGATTAGTTTTCTCACCCATCATGGAAGATGACGTGAAACCATCAATCTTTCTTGATCCCTTGCTCCTAGTCCGGATCGTTCTTCTTTGTCATGGCTCCTGGTCCCGATGGAGATGACCTGCAAGGCCACCGCTCCTCTCGATGTAATAACGCCACCGCTAGGCAGGATTAGAGGAGGTGTTGCGGTTAAAGTATTGATTTATCTTTATTTTCTTTTTTTCTATTTATATAAAATATAATGGCATAGTGGATAATTTTGTACACAATAAAATAGATCTAATGACATAGATCGCCTGAGACTATAGAATTAATGGCCGGATGTTTCGATTAATGTGGAAATTTCTAGTATTTTTTTCTTTTTCCTAATGCATCTGGCGAGAATTAATATGGAGGCTTGGTTGGAGCCTCCAATTAGTAATAGTAAGATAAGATTTTGAATTATTTTTCATAGCACTTGAGTTAGGTGTAGCTTAGATACAAATTAGATGGTTATGGTTACTTTATAGTTTATGCATTCTAGGTATAATGGTACATGTCCAGAATTTGCCTTTTACATCATCAGCTGCACATACACAGTCCACATGGTTAGTACAGTAGACATCTAAATAAATATTATAGTGATGAGTTTGTATTTGTTAGCCATAGGTCAACCGGCAAGATACTTTGTGTACACAAATTTTACTCTCTCCTTACAGATACATGACTTCTAGCTAATTATATGCCAAAACATAATGTATATCCAGGTGTACAGTGAAAACTATATATACTGAAAAAGATACTACTTACCGTTTGGAATAGATGTACAATATAGCTAGAGGTTTTTTTTTTTGACAACTTAGCTAGAGGTTAAATGGTTGTTAAAAAGACTCTTGCATCATGACTCAAGCTCTGTCCAGGACGCACAACCTACAATTGTGCAGTGGAGAGGCCAAAATTGTTGTTAATCTTTTATTGCTAGTGGTGAACTTCATTGATCATTCGACAATATCTATCTTCTGCAAATGCAACCCTTTTGCAGTTGCTTGCTGACATGCAGAATCGGCAGACATGGCGACAGTCAACCTTTTCCTCTGGTGCACTGCACATGTCTCAATATTTTTTTAGAAGAAATCGGCCGGAATTTTGCAAGGCTACTAATCCTTCACAGCAGAGTAGTGTGAGCGTGACAGTGCGTACCTGTGGCTCAGTGGTGACAGGGCCACCCATGTATACCAATAACCTAGATAGAGACCTCTCCGTCTTGCCAATTTCTGACTTCCGAGATACATCTACAGCTATGTGTCGAAAAAGAATGCCGAGTTCAACTTCTCTAGGATACCTTGGTAATCTGGCTAGCTTGCCATCTCTTCTCGATTTCAGCCGCTCCTGTGGTTGATGAAACATGTTTGCGCAAGCCAAAATAGGAGATTGGTTAGTACGCAAATCAAAAGAACAAATACTACTCAAAAGGATCTCGGATATGCAATTGATCACAGGGTCTGCCAAGAACATGCAAGACATCAGAAAGAAGTGATTGAGAGTGAAGGTCTGACGTCGTAGGATAGCTCGTCCCTTATTGATTGAAGTTTGGTGGCCATGGACGGTGGCTGCGGCGGCGAGGCTTAGATGACAATTTTAGTATGCCTGCGAGAGAGGATGCGAGATGATATTATAATTTCTATTTTTTTTCTTTTTAGTTAGAGCTGTTACCATACACGTATATCTTGTTTGTATAGGCATTGACAATTTTTCTCTACTAATAGATGACCAATCAGGAACGTGGGATGATGGTACGTTTTATATTCCTGTACATGACATATTTTTGTTAACCAATTAAACATGGGTACAGCCAATGAAGATTTATAATTTGTATTTATCTTTTGAATCGGATCTGTTAACCACAAACGTATTTTATTACTTTTTTAAGGTATTTATCTTTTTAATCTGATCGGTTAGACCACATACGTATTTTATTATTTTTTATAGGGGATTAACCAATCAAATATGGGTACTCGTCCAGCCGATCAAGATTTCCTTCATAAGGTCCATCTTGATTTTCTTTATATAACCGACTTTTTTTTTTTTCTCAATAACAATAATAGTTTTGGCTTTTTTATGTGCGTAATGGCATAGGGGTAATTTGGTAGATAAAAGAAATAGATCCAATGGTTACCTATCGGGAGTCTTCGATTGGATGGCCGATGTTTTTAATTAATGTGAGAATTTATAGCATTTATCTTTTTTTCTAGTGCATCTCGTGGAGGATTAACGTGGAGCCTCTATTGAAGCCTCCAATTAGTAATAGTAAGATATTAAACATATTAAATTATATCTTCATGGGAGAATAAATGAAGACTACTGTTAGTGTCTTCCATTTATTATTGAGAAAGGGTGCTTGTTGGGGAGGGACCCTCGCCAAGGGAACCCCCAAGAGCTCCCGGGCCCAAAGATGACACCCTCGCGGGCGCGCTGGGGGGGCGGCGAGGCCAATGCAACACCAGCGCGGGGGACAGCGGAGGCCAATGGTGACACCGCAGGCGCGGGGGACAGCGGAGGCCAATGGTGACACCCCGCAGCGCGGGAGGCGGTGAGGCTTGTCTAAACACCCCGCAGCGCGGGGGACAAATGAGGCCAAAGATGACACCTTCGCAGCGCTGGGGCGGCGAGGCCCTAGCGGACCTGTGGCCAGCGGCGGGCGCTAGTAGGGTGGAACCCTAATGAAGCCTTGGACGTGGTGGGACTTATGTTTTACCTTATCACCCCCGAGGGGGTTTGTACCAATTTGCCCCTACGCTGGCCCTAGACGAAGTGGCAAAACACGCCTTGTCCCGATAAGTAACTACAAGAATACCGGCCAGGACGCCTATAAATACGGACCGACAGGACGTATGAAGGGGACGGTTGGTGGGCGCTTTTCATGACCTATCGATCGAAAAGATACTCTCTCGCGGATCTCAACTTTTGTACACGTCATCCTTTTTCCTCACACCGTGGAAAACCCTCGCCCCTTCTCCTGCCACCCACGTGGCAAAGGCTAGAGGGGCGGTGTGTATCCCACGCTTGGCGCCGTCCCGTGGGGACCGAACACGAAAAGGCCATGCCGGCGAACACCGGCACAATCTGAGGGGGCTGGGCACCCGCGGTCGGAGGCCATCCCCCGCCTCGGGGGCCCAACCCCCGCCGGACCACCCCGCCCAGGGACCCTACCACCTCGGAGCGGAGCTCGCCGCGCGCCCTTTGCCCGGGACAAGGACCCAGCCCCTCCTCGCCCCAGGGGGCCAGCGCGGAGGCTCCCGGTCGAGCGCGTGTCCGAGGCCGGCGGAGCCCGGGAACCCGGCGGTCATCACGGAGGTCCCCAGGGGCGGGCTCGGTGGTGCACAGCCGCCGCGCCAACCACCCGGCGACGGGGGCCCTCCTCCGGGGCTTTTTTGAGGGTTCGGCGAGGGGCTAACCGAGGACGACGAGGATGAGGAAGCGGCGGGGCGGCAGCCCTCGAGCGAGGCGCAGCGGCCGGGTCGCCAGCAGTGACACTGAAACCCTCGACCGGAGGCGCTGCGCGCCACCATCGGGACCAGGCCGAGGGCGGCCGGAGGGTAGCTCGACCGGCCGGGAACAGCGAAGGGCGGCGGCGCGGGAGATACACGGCCCGCATGGGGCCCCGTGCCTTGGCCCGTGGCAGGTGCATCGGCCTCCGCCTCGACACCGACCTCCACCACCCCGCCGCTACCAATGCCCAACCCACTCCACCGCTAAACACCCCACCGCGAAGTTGAAAACACGCACGCCCCCACGCGGCTATGCTCCGCCAAACCCCCCACCGGCCACAAAACCGCCCGAGTCGCCGAACCGCCACCACGAACCTCCCACTACGACCCCCGCATCCCCACTCTCATTCGCCTCCAATCGGGCGGAGTGGCCCGCCTCGTACAGCCCCACCACCACCGCCAAGGTATACAGGCGCATGACCCTCGACAGTTCATCATGACATATGAGGCGGCCGCGGGCGGGCGGGTCGGAGGGAGACGAGTCCACTATGGCGGTCTTTCGTCATAGTCGCGAGGGACATCGCTAGCCCTCCCGGGTACTCAACTTTGCCCCCGCCTCCATCGCCAGGGGCTCCGGGTCGAGCTCCTGGGACGGCATCGCAAACAAACTTCAAAGGGGTAGACTCGGCCACGGCCAACTCCACCGAGCTCCTCGGTGTCATACGTAAACCAACCGAACCCCTAAAAGGCGGGTGGCGGAGGTTCCTCCAAACCAAGGCAAGGACCGAAGGCGTGGTCGACCAAAGCTGCCATCATGGCGGTCTTGGCCTGCATAAGGCCGGGCCCTTGCCATTCCAAAATCGAGAGGAGCCAGCCAAAGACCTTGGCGGAGCTTCATGTGATAATGGAGAAGTATTGCAGAGCCGACACCGGCCACAAAGCAAAGCTCGAGGCCTCCCGGCCGCAACCCCAAAGAGACCAAGAACCCCGCAAGAAGAAAGACCGCTAAGGTCAGAAAAACTCGCTTCCGGACGCGCTAGGGTCGCGGCAATAGACTCCGCACCCCCACCGAGAGAGAGAGCAAACCACCCCGTTAAACCAACCTATCAGCCAAGGGACCAACGGCCGCACAACCAACGAGACGATCGGGGCCCGTCCCCCAACAAAAGCAACCCTATCGCCACTATTATGGGTAGACAAGGGTCACTACACCAACGGTGTCCATACTTCGCCAAAGGGAAAGAGTTCATGGACAACCGCCTAGCTTCCCCAAAGAAACCCCGGATCAACCACACCGTAAGACCAGCAAGCCCCCGCGGCACAACCATTACTCATACACCCTCCGAATTACGGGACTCCTACCGCGTTCCGATTTAGCTACCCTGACCTTCAATCAACCCCCGTTCCATTACCACTCACACAATCAGCCCCGCCACGGTGGCCAAGCCTACACTGTTACACACCCCCGTAAAACCACGAACCAGTTTCACCCCAACCCCGCATTACCACCACCCCCGCCAATTCCAACCTTACCACCACCACCACCCCCGCCACCGCCAAGAAAGCAAGAAATGCGGACCACGCTAAACAACCCCACCTCCGCTACGGTGAGATCTTGGCCATCTCGGGGGATCAAACGAGGACCACGGCAACAAGTTTACGAGAAAAGAGTACTATCGCGGGGTGCATCACGTGGGCGCGGAGGGCCCCCACAAGAACAATCAATGGTCCCATGTCCCGATCACGTCAAATAAGCAAGACATGAGGCTCAAGGATTACCCCCCACACCGACGCGATGGTAATCAAGACAACCGCCACAGGATGGATCGTAAACAAAATCTTGGTTGACACAGGAAGCTCCGCAGATATTTTGTTCACCTCCACCTATGACCGCATGAGGCTCGACCAGAATCGTAACACACCCCCGGTGTTATTTCCACTAAAACCCCGACATGTCATCATGATCATTGCAAAGCATCCATGATTAGCCCACCATGTGTTGCATTGAACTAAAATAAGTTTATTTTACGCTTGGTTGCAATGTCGGTCGAGAAGACGCGAGAGAAATCAGATTAGGAAACTATCCCCCTTGTCGGAAACCCTAGTTTCTAAACCCTAATTTGTCCCCTTTTATTTATTTCAAAATTTATCAAGAATTTGAGGGTGGTCACAAAAGTGAAAAGGTAGAGTTTTCAAAATAGAGCAAAGTTGGTATTTTGAGTTTTCAAAGTTTAGTTCAAAATTTTGAAGCAATTTTGAATTTTATCCAAACCCTAATTGCCCCCTTTTCAATATTTCAAAATTTAAGCATAATTTGAGAAAAGTTTCAAATGCTAGTTTGTAGATCTTGTTGAGAGGAACAAAAGTCATGTACAAAGTTTTTTTCAAGTTGTTACATGATTTTAAAAGTAATTTTGAATTCAAATTTCAAAATTTGGAGTCAAGCTTTTCAAAAAGTCAAACTTAGAGGCTGAATTTGAAAATGGTCCAATTGTGAAAGTTGTAGATCTTGAAAATTTAAGGGAGTTATTTTTTGGAAAATTTTGAGTTCAGTTCAAATTTTGAGAGTAATTTGCAAAATTCAGCAAGTTAGGGTTGGGGCTACAGAGAACCGCAGGGGAACCCTCCGCTCACGCCCATGCCGGGCTGCCGCCACCGACGCCGCCGTGGCCGTTCTCGCGGATTCCGGCGTCTTCGTCTTGCGAGCACGGTGGCCGACTTCGCGAATGCCCCGGCCACCTCCTCGTCCTCCCTTTGCCTATAAATAGGCCCACGGTCGCGTCGTTTTCTCTTTTCTCCAAATCTCCAACCGGAGTCTTCTGTCCGCCGCCGTCGCACGACGCCGTCGTCGTCTTTCTTGCCAAACCATCTTGCCCGGCAGCTCCGCCCAACTTCCTTGTGCCCCTCTGGAACCCGACCACGGCCCGCCTCGTCGTCGGAATCGCCCGTGCGTCGTCATCTTCCTCATTGCCGGCCGGGGCGCGCCGCGACTCACCTCGCCGTCGCCAGTCGATTCCGGTGAGCAACTTACTCCAACCAGCTAGTCTTTATGTGTCGCTGGACGTCGTGGTCATGAACGGCTCGTCCGTTTTCGCCGATCGCACCCCAGTCGGAACGTCGCCCCGTCGTCCCGCTACGCCCCATTGCCGCCGCCGGCGACCCTCTCCGGCTCGCCTCGCCCAAACCAAGACCCGTCCTAGATCCCCGGTGAGCTCCTCGCCACGTTTATGCAATTAGATTTCCTTTCCGACCATCGCCGGCGCCGGAACACGGCCGCCGCCGCTGGGATGGTGGACGACGCAAGACCGCCGCCCGGTGAGCACGCCGCGACCGGCGCGAGGAACGAAGAGGGTCGAAGTAATCGTTTCACCGGGGCGGCCCAATATGAACATGGTGGGCCAAATCCTTTTATGGGCCAAAATAAAAATAAAATCGACCCACGGTACACAGATCTTGGGCCATGAACAGTGACAGGCTGTGCACAGATAACAGGCCGAAAATCAACCCAGAACCCTTTTTCTTTTATCAAATGTTTTATTTAATTTCATTTATTTGAATAGTGTCTGATTTTCCAAATTTCATATAAATTCAAATACTAGATCAAAAATTCTGAAAATTTTTGTGTAGCCTTCCCATGAGTATGTCTATCCATGAAAAATTTGAAACTTGAATTTTGAATACTTTTGGCATGATTTAAAAATACAAATTTTAATTGAAAAATGCATCTTCCTTGATTTTTAATAATTATTTTATTTATCCAAAAATCATGAAATTTATTTTGGTACTGTTTTATGACATGATCTATCTGTACAAAAAATTTTGAGCTTGTTTTGAGAAAATTAAAATTTTTATTATTTCATGCCCTATTATTTCATGTGTAAAACAACTTGTTAAATGCTTTCTAACTTAGGGTTTTGGGTATATTTTGGATTGTTTTGTGAACCCTAAACCATGTCGTTATCAAGTGGTCCTTGAGAACTCCTTAGACAATGGTGATGATATCTTGTAGAGTAGTTCAACAAGTTGGTTTTGTTGGGTTGCAACTTTATCGTGAAGGAAAGTTGTACTCAAACGTTTATCGTTTTATGCACTCTCGCGCGCATCATGTTTATATGCATGGTGTTTCGCCGTGAAAAAAAAAATCGCTAAAGGCGGATCTCTCTCGTGTTTCACGGGTCGTATTACTTAGTACTAATAAGCGCGGGCGTGCAAGTATACATTCGTATACAAATAAAATAAATGTGCAATAAAATACACAAGGGACAAAAGTTCAGTGGAAATATCACTTTATTATTCATGAGAGAATTACAAAGTACAATTTCCCACTTAAAATATATTTGCGCCGAGCCTCATCCGACAATCAGGTGATTGCGTGGCTTCGGTTCATGGGGCCTCGGGAGGCCTCCATTAATTACATCAGGGCACTAGGCCGCGGAATACCTCCGATTAAGCTATGCGCCGATGGCCATTGTTGTCGCTCTCGAATAAACAAAGAGTTGTCTCCATGTATATGCATAAGCACAAATGAATGAAAAATGGTGAAACACTAGAGCCTCGTCGGCCTCTAGCAAAGGTTTCCGGCCTCGTCGTGCGGATCCCAAAATGAAGTCAAGTGTTCGGCCTCGTCGGTCACGAACAATGATTCCGCCTCGTCGGTCGCGGAAACGAAACATCCCAGCCTCGCCGGTATCCGGGGAAGAAAATGACTTCATCCCGGTTCACCGCCTTGACGGTGCGGAAAGGTGGTTGATGACAAAGTGAGACTTGTGCTAATGAGATACTCAGGAACTTCTCCTTTGTGTAAACTTCTGAGATTGTTGGCGTGACAGCTCGCCAATTTGCATATGCGCGTGTGAACTTGAGTGCGATAACATGACTTAGAATATTTGCAGGTGTTGAAGTTGGGTTTCAGGCTTGTCGAAGCCCGTGCCTTGTTTGGGCCGAGATTAATACTGGGCCATCACAAATGGGTCAAACAACAATACTGAACTAGCATGACTTGTGCGTATTTTCTTTGGCCACGTACAAAACTTGCATGTATGCATGGTACTGTAGCGCTCGGCTTCTTTGCCATATACATGGGCTGCTACCAAGGAGCCCATCGGCAAATGGATCGAGCATGCTCGTCAGGCTAACACCGCTGGTTCTGCACTTTCACGTAAGAATTGCATGTATCACATAATCTTGCTTTCTTGCCATATATATATGTATATGTATATATACTCTTGTTTACACTTTAGTGTACACCCATGATGTTCGTGGGCTAACAAGGCCGCTTGCAAACACTAGCTCGAAGCGGTGATGCGGGGCCACGCCGTCCCGCCGCCGCGGTAGAGATGTCGCCGTGCGGTGTTGCTCTGCCCACCGCCATGGGCGTGCTCAGCTCGATGTTCCGGCCATCGCCGGCAGCTGCGCCCGTCGTCATGGATGCACTGTTGCCGTTGCCAAGGCGGTGCCGTTGGAACTTGCAGGGCCGCCGTGCATACTGTTGTCGTTGCCAAGGCAGTGCCGCTGGAACTTGCTGGGCTGCCGTGCATACTACCCATGTAGTTGTTGATCAGGCTGCCACCGCCGTCGGTCTGCCGATCACGGCCTCCATTGATCTGCCATGCCGCTGATGCGCCACATGCATAGTCATTATCAGACTGATGAGGCCAGCCCTGCTATGCCGCTGGCATCGGATTGACACCGCTGCTGAGATGGTCGCCGGCGCCGTCGTCGTTTCAGCGTCGTCGGGCTCACTGCTGGATTCACTGCTGCCATGTCGGGCCATCGTCGGGCTCACTGCTGTTGGGCCATTGCCGGGCCACACTGCTCCGCCGCCGCCGTCGCTCCGGCGCCGTTCCGACCATCGTCGGACTTGCTGCTGCCACGATTTGCCATCGCCGGGCTCACTGCTCCGCCGTTCGGGCTGCATCTTGCTGCTTGTTGTTGTTGTACTGATCTTGTCGCGAGCCGATCTTGCTGCTTGCCGCTGTGTTTCTCGCCGGGATGCCATCGCCGTGCCTCGGACGGCCATCATTGTCTCTTCTTCTCTGCTGTGCTGGTCCTCTATCCGGGCCGCCGTCACCGCGCCGCAGATTAGTACATGTAACCTACAACTATGCAGAAGAGAGATAAGATGAAAACAAAAATAAGTACAGGATCTCACCCTCGAAGTGAGCAGCCATGGATGTCGAGGATGCCGGAGTTGATGTCGACGTGCTCGCTGTGAAGGACGGAGAGGTTGACGGCGTCGCTGCCGCGCTTGCCGGCGACGTGCGTGTACTTGCTGTAGAGGACGACGAGGTTGACGGCGTTGCTGCCGCGCTTGCCGGTGACGATGTAGATGTTCCGTAGATGCTCAACTTGCCGGAGATGATGAAGACCTCGCCGGAGAGGACGAAGCACTTGACGAGTAGGAGATCGACGACGCCGCTGCTGTACTTGCCGACGATGTGGGTGCAGCGACGGCGTGTGTGTGATTAGCAGGGCAGTGGCGTGTGATGCGGTGGAGTGGTGGTGTGTGTGTGCAGCCTGGCGGCGGCGTGAAGGAGATGGAATGCGTCCATGTTGAGGAGGGAGAGTTGGCTTGCTTTTATAGGCCAAAGCTAGGGCATCGGGCTAGAGGGGGTGATGAGGAGCGCCGCCATCAATCTGTTGGCGAGCAGCCGAAAGAGACGGGCGTGCGGGCGGCCATGCTTTTTAAATTTGAACTGGCCTTTGCTTCCGAGCGGCAAGGACCAAGCGCAGGACGCTCCTCTTCAAATTTTGAATCGATCTTATCATGGGCGATGCTTATCACCTCGCCATTAGTTACGGCACTTATCCGATAGCATGCATGGCCGGGTAGCTGATTAGTGGACCCAGCCGAATATATATACGAGCGTGTATACGCGTGACTCAGCAGCTCTATGTATCAACTTCATCATGCAGGCCACGCTGATTGCCAAGGGCCTGATGTTGTAGCCCAGGTATGGTAACCGGAAGCTTCTAGAATCCTCGTTGGGCTCTTGGCCCAAGTACGGCGCGTACTGCCACAGCGGCGTATTTGTACGTATACATGTATAATGGGCTGACGAAACTACGTGCCTGTGCCAGAGAGCTGTTAGCTTTTGATCTAGGAAGCGCAAGCTTGCACGGGCCATGCATAAGCCTTCTCCTCGGGGCCCATAATTAAGATTAGTGGTGCTAATGGCCGGAGCTAACCTCAACAAACTTCTTAGGAAAAAAAACCATGTTCGATAGGCCATTCATGAATCGATTAGCACCAATCTTTTACTAGCTGATTAGCTAATTTGTGTCATATACTTGGCACGTATATGCATGTGTATACAAAGTATTTTCTTGTCAATTCTCAGAATATAATATTATAAGATGTGCCAAAATTTCATCTTACACATGGCATCATGTTAAGCATCAACTGTTCTTTTCGTATAGTGAACGAAGGAGATCGTGAAGTTGTTGATCAGGCCTCAGAAGAAGGTTATCTTGTTGATTCGAGTTCGATTATCGCGATCCGTCGTTCGAGTCAAGTTACTTCACCGATCAAGGCAAGCCCCGGTTCATTTAAACAATTCCTTGTGTTTTACAAGCACTAGTAGGAATATGATGATCCGTGACGATTTGCTCGTGACGCTGCACACTTTCGTCCACAGAAGGATATGTCTTCTATGACGAAATGTCCATTTTCGTCATTAGTGTGTTGTGGCGAAGTTTTGACTTGAATATTAGTGATGGTGCGATAATAAGGTCACAGAACACTTAAAGGAGTTCGTCATAGATTATGTTTTGCTATGTCAACTCGTTTGGCACACCTAATGATTAAACAACTTGGTCACATATCAGTTTTAGGTCATCGTCATTAGATAACCTGTCTGGTGCCACAGCTCACTTCGCTTTATTTTTGGCGCTACAGCTCGCTTCCCGCTTTATTTTTTGGCGCCACATTTGCTTCCCCGCTATTTTTTTTGGCGCCACAGCTGCCGCTCCACTGTAGGTTGGGCTTTGGCCAGAGTCCCACACGGCCCGCTCCATTTTTATTTACAAAGTGGGCTATAGGTCCCGCTGCATAGCAGCTTGGGCCTTTCCCACATGGCCTGGCCTGCTCCAAGTTTTTTTCGAAGTGGGCCATAGGTCGACGGTGGTGATTTTCAGCCCGACCTGCGGGTTCCCCTATCAAGGTTGCGCTTGGGTTAATAAAATTTCACAAAAAAAAAAAAAAAACAGCTCTTGCGGAGGGTCGAACCCGTGACCAAGAGTGCTTGGGTTAATAGAATTTCACAAAAAAAAAAAAAAAACAGCTCCTGCGGGAGGGTCGAACCCGCAACCAAGAGTTGCACAGGTAGGAGTGCTACCACTGCACTACTTGACCTTTCATGTTAAAGTTATGAAGTTTGTTTCTTTGTTACCTGATTAATAAATTTCTCTATGATGTCACACGTTATGGTCCGACCCATGATCGTGTTAACATGAGCCGCGATCACAAACATACGAGGGCAGCGAGAGCAGTGGCATCGAGGTGGTGTTGTAGCACTGGCATAGCATCGACGGCACTCATCGCGAGGGTAGAGCAACGCCGGGCGTGGACAGAACAATGAGATTGCAAGGTTTGATGAATTTGTGTTTGAATTATATATGTGTTCACAGATGCATATATGAAAGGCTTTGAAGAGTTTATGAAATTTGTTAAAGAAAGATTTCCCGAAGACACCAAAATACGTTGTCCTTGCCACGATTTTCTACACAATATTACGTAAGTATGGTGGTCCATCCGAGATGTTGGCGAGTAGAAAAAAGAAAACAAAAAAATAGCATCAAAATTGGGGTTGGAACCCGGGGCCGTAGGCTAAGAAACCTAATGTCCTGACCAGTTGGTCCACAACTAAATGTTCTCTTTTTCCTTGCAACCCTTATATACTAGTTTTAAAGACCAATATATCCATCGCGGCACCAATCTATCCAGGCCACCGCCGGGAGGCAGACCGGAGGCGATCCTCCTGGGCTTCACTCCTCTGTCGCAGAGGGACGAAAGCTCATAGCGCGGGCGGTGCCGGCGGCCCGAGGGCCTCGCAGCGGTTGTCGAAGACATCTACGAATGCGGCGGTCGGTGCGCTGCAGCACGCTGGGGCCCTCCTGTCTCCCTGTGGGTCCTCCGCATGCAACATGCAGCCCATGCACAGGTGCTACGTGCACTTCACCGCTCCACAACAAAGGTCTGCCTCACCTTCTGTGCGTTCCGGCTTGCTCCGTGCAGCGCATGCAACAAGGCTGCGTGTCGTCATGTTGGGTGGAGACGAATTTAACCAATAAACCATGTGAATCTTTTTGATAAATGTTTTCAGCTATATCAATTGAAGATAATCAAATTATTGTACTCTTGCAATTTGTTGTGCAGGCCATAAGGCATGATGTTCATCAAATTACTTGTACGCTTACAACTATGTTTGTGTCATACTTTCCTCTAACTTTGTTTTTATCAATTAAAAAATTAAATTTAAAAAATTAGCAACTTGAAATGACATTTGAAGTAGGTAATTTTTTCAACTAAAAATCATGAACACTACAATTGTAGAACTGACCAGACAATTTAACAAAATAGTACTATACATCCTTCACCACCATGAACATCTCTCATTTAGTCATATAGAACTATATGAGTCATGTATGTCTTTTCTCGAGGGATGTGCAACAACACTTCGTCGAAATCACTTGAATTTTTTATGTGATGCTTATACACCAAAATCATGTGGCTTATGTAAGTTTTTAGATTTTCTAGCCATTTATGATATTTCAATATTTATTCCTTACTAATTTAACAATTAATTATAGTAATAGCTAAACTTGGTCAAAAAATTCCATAGATTAACACAACAACATGTTTTGGCTCCATAACCATCACATATAAAAGTTTCAAATAATTTTGACAAAGCAAAGATATACATCATTCGCAACCATAAACATCTCTCACTTAGTCATATAGAACTATGTGAGTCATGTATGCCTTTGTGAGGGATGTGGAACAACACTTTATTGAAATCACTTGAATTTTTTATGTGATGCTTATACACCAAAATCACGTGGCTATGTAAGCTTTTAGATTTTTCTAGCCATTTATGGTATTTGAACATTTATTCCTTATTAATTCAACAAATAATTACAATAATTATTCAAATAGAGTCGGATCGAGAAATGGTTAGAATAAAACTTTTAAATCTCGATGTGTTCTACAAATTTGATTTTAACAACTTTTTCATTTTAGAACATTTCATGTGGAGAAAATCTATTTGGAAATAAATTTTAAGGTCTCAATAATTTAAAATAAGAAGCATTAGATATAATAGTAGGCCTAAACTCTAAAACCAGCCCGATACTGTCCTTGGCCCATTATTTATTAGCCATTGATTCATGATCAAACAACTATGGATGCGCTAGGGAGGTTTAAAATACGGTTCCACCTCCAACCCTAACCCTTGTCCTCATCCTCTCTCACCTCTCTCATTTTCCCGTCACCTGCCGCCGCCGTATTTTCTCTTCTCGTGCCCGCGGCGTGGGATCTCGTTCGCAGTCCCCGGATACACGATCCGGCGATTGGGGCGCTGACGTTGACAGGCTCGGCCTCCTCGCTCGTCGTGTGGTCTGGGGAGATACTGCTCACTCGCGGTGAGGGGTCCGGCTCATCGATTGGATCTCGCGCACGGCAGTCAAAGGTTCTTGGCGTGTGGCTCTTGGGAGTGGCACGAATCGTCCATCCGTTGCTGCATGGACATTCGGCGGCTGGTCTCGCTGCGGGACTCGCCGCTGTAGATCCAGGGGAAATCCATGGCTCCTGCGACCACCACTTCTCCGCGCTCGAGGCCGGCATGCGCTGCACCCAGGTTCGATTGATCGGCACTAGTGTGTTTTTGTACAGTTCGATTGATGAGTATTTATCTTTGCTTTGATCTGAGTCATCTCCGTGATTGAGTTAAGTAGTTTCCAACCGGTGCCATCCGACACTGCCTGCTTCCTATTGGTCCCACGGCTGCACATCCCCATCAGGCTAGTGAATTTCATGAGCTAGATTAATTTGGTAGATGCCACCTAGCTAGCATGCCTAGGAAGATGGTAGAATATTCTAGTCCAGTGTCAAGTTAAACTAGATTAATTTGGTGTTTTTAGTTGCATTGCAGACATGGCTGACACTTATTAATAACTAGATGACATTGAACTAGTTAACTAATTAGATGTACTATGCACTTGCAAGAAGAATTGTGTAATATTCCTAGATTTTTGATACTGTAGTTGACAATCAGAATGTGTCATTTTTAGATTAAAATTTTGCTTTTGCCTTCTAAACTGTAATGTTTTGACTCCTAACTTTACAGTAGTGACAGGCATCAGATCTGAACTCACTCGCTTTTTCTTGTTCCAGTCTTCTTGTTTGTACGCAACAAATTGGATGCTGCACTATGGAAAATCCAATTGGCAGGGCCGATTTCTCAAGGTTTGAACATACACTTGTTATATGGCATGCTTACAGAAATGCCTATGAGATAATAGGTAACAACAACATCCCAATTGGGTATGATTCACAGCAACAATCAAGTTGGTGAGTAGTTTGGCACTTCTCTGTTCTAGCAACAGCTGTCAAGCTTGTCAAGACTGCATGCTTCCTGTTCCTTTTCTAGACAACTAGTATCTGCTCCAAGATATGAATGTGTTAGCTAGTTAAGAGTTGCAGAACAACACCAACACTTGGAGTGTCTATCTATGTGTTATTTGGACTAAGCTATACTCATCTTCATGCTAAACAATTTGACAAAGTTGTGATCGAAGTTGTTGGTTTTAAGTATTATTTTAATAATTATGCATGATCACTTGTCCATGTCTCAACATATGCATTGATGGCTGCTGTAGTGTTTTAGTGAGTGCTTTCTGTCATCCTTTATTTTGAGGTTTAGTTAAACATTAGTGTGTACTAGACTGTACCCTTTGATTTTGTGCGCTTATAATGTATATTTATGATGTTATACACCTCGGGATTAATTAATAATTAGTTATATTGAAGTTGGAGAGAAGCACGACATGATCTTTGTTTTTTTGGCTGAAGTAGAAATTTCAAAGGTTTCCTTTTTATTATTATAGACGTCACACGAAGTCTATTATGTGACTAGAAAAGAGTTATTTGATGGACTAAGCTGAATCATATCCTGTTGTTCTCTCTTTGTTGCTAGTACATGAGTTTCTATGCATATGAGAAGCTAGTAGGCCTGTGGATTTCATGATGATGAAGAGTGGAGGGCACTAATTGCAAAGTGGTATGATCCAAAGAACATGGTATGTTATCCTTTCATATACTCTTCTTTCTAACAGTTTGCAAAGTACCTTCTCATATTGAGCGTATGATCTAATTTGGTATCTTCTTATTCTTGTAGGAAACATGTCAAAAGAACAAGTTGAACCGTAGTATGGTCAAGTATCATCAGGCTACGGGTTCTCGCTCCTATGTGGCACATCTACATGCATATGTAAGTGTAAATTTCCCCTGTACTATTACTGCAGAAGTTGAGGAAAGGATGGAGAGGCAACAAAATGAGATGGAGGAGTATAAGAAGCTCGAGAGAAGAACAACCGGGGAGATGGAGGAGAACAGGGTGCTCCTCGGGGGCTAATGAAGATCTATGCTCCTTCGACGACATTGTGTGTCTTTGTGTTTGTCATGTTTCTTTTGGCTACCCGTAAAACTTAAGTTGCCCGTGGGTGGTAACTTTTTAGTATTTATTCTTATGTGTGTTGTGAACTGAGCTTTATGCTCTAGTGATGGTGCCGGGCACCGAGTTGTATGCTCAGTTGAATATTGGTTTTATTTTGAATATGGAATTATGTGGTCTTTCTACTATCAATTGTAATTACATTGTTTACTTGATTTTGTGTGACCAAATTATGGTGTATTTGTTGATGATTCTGACATTTCATCCGTGACCAACAAATTAGAGTCTTTGTTGACGATTTTGTGACTACAATCTGTGACCAAAATTCTTAAGCCACGTGGCGGATCGTAATTGGTCCACGTGGGGCTATGAAAACAAGTGACAAAGCTGCCACGTCAATCTGTCACGTCAGCGCCACGTCGGCATGCACAAACGCCGTTAACGGCGCCGTGAATTCGCGCGCGACGGAGGCTTTTGACGAAAATAGGGGCATAGCCATGACCAAAGCCAATGGTCATAGAAGGAGAGTATTTTCGTGGATCAAACGTTTGGTCATGGATTGAAGCACATCTCGTGACTAAAATTGTCACTTCGTCACGCATTGCCAAATGTGATGCGACCTCAGTGACGATGTCAGTTTCGTCACAAAATCGTCACAGATGTATTTGGGTGACGAATTTAGCTACTTCAGTGACGAATGACGAACGTCATCAATGAGCACATCCCTAGTAGTGAAAGCTTTATATCACCTTTGCTTTATGCTTTGCATTAGGTGATAGGAGTTGAGTGACAACCTAATTGATGCATTTTCCATCCTTGATTATTTCGATATCTACCTTGATAATCCGTTTTGGTAAAATGCTTAGAGATGCTTAGCCTTGCTAAATTAGTTAGACTTTTGAGTCAAAATGTGACAAGTCTCTTATGATAGCCCGAATGGGCAGTTGACGAGAAAGGATGCTATATGAGAAAACCATACTGGGATATGGTAGTAAAGTTGAGACCGGTCGGGTAATTTGCACTGAGAATGGAGTCTCAGTGTAGTATTTCCGGCTTGTCGATTAAGGACCGTGCGTTGTAAGCAATGTGGACCGAGACTATGGAACGCAATCTGCGCCTGAGGTCGTTGGACCAATGGCACGTCTGTCATGGGTGTTACCCCATCACAGTCGACCCTAGTTCCGGACGCATACTCCGGTAAGCCTGATCTTGGGGGTGTCAAATCGGAAACGTACAACCGCGCACTGGGAGTGGAGAGATGGCGGGAGTACATGTTACCCTCGTGGGTTAAAGTCCCGGATTGGAGGTGTACGGTATTCTCGGGTGGCGTAGGACGCGGTTCCGTTTTGAGTATCCAGGAAAGGGTTGATATATGCAAGCTTAAGTGCTACATATGTCGTGTGGAAAGAACTCCCCAGCTGGGTTAATCGATTTCGAAATCGCCGTGCTTCTCGGATATGGAGACTTGGTTTCCCACTTACATCGTAGTTTAATTATGGAACAGAGAAGAGATGGAATAAGTGATGGAACTTCTACAAGTGTATGCTATAGTGTAAGATCACCTAGAATAGGTGAGAAACTTACTTGAAAAATAAAATGTTGAAAGTAAGGATTTATCATTAGTAAGCTTTTCTGCTAAAAGAGTCCTTGATTCTTGCTAAAAGCCTTACCTTGATTCCTATTAGACCAGCATTCCTGAGTCTCCTCCTATTTTTCTTTAGTCGGGTAAGTCTTGTTGAGTACTCCCGTACTCAGGGTTTGTTGACCCATGTTGCAGGATCTGGGAGTCATGTTTGCACCGGACCGTGCTGCATGACGATTCATCAGGAAGAAAGTGATGATGAGTAAGAAGTGTGACCCGTGGGCAGGGTCTAGTAGTGTCGCTTGTGTAATAAACTTTCCGCTACTCCTACTTTATATTGTAAAACTGGTTTTAATTAAATGGTTGTAAAATTATTGTAATATATAAACCTTTCATTTGTTTTACTCGATTATGCATAAAAACTGTTGTAATACTTCGCAATGACCTCGTGAACGGATCCGGGTTGGAATAGTTAATAGTACTTTTTCAGGTTACGGGTGCACATTTGTGACTATTAAAGGTTGTTGAACCGATAATTAGTACATGTGGGCCCCTGTAATTTGGAAGGTTCATTTACGGTGGCATCGAGCCTCCGTTACCGGTGCTGTTCTTGTAGTATTCTTTTATAAAACTTCAAAATGATTTGGGTCAAACTAATTTTATTCTTACTTTGGTCCAAATTGCTTATTCTCTTATCTTATTCCATTGAAAAACTTTCTTATCTAAATCCAAAGGTTATAAGTGGAGTAGCATTATATATTGCCCTACTTGTAAAATCTTTTAATGCAAAGGTTTTATTTGATCGTTACGTAGGTTCGATTCATGCATCATGTTTAAATCACTTGTTAATATTATCTTCCCCTTTATTGTGGTTTGGGTTAAGTAGTAATAACCCCATTCTTGCTAACCTTTAGATTCTCCTACCTGAGTCTGGGTAATCTGATCTTAACTATTCCACAGGATGGCCCGTACCAAATTGACCCCTAGGAAGAAGACAGGACCAAAGGGCGTCCCGCATCACCAGCTTGCGGCAAGGAATGATCCTGAAGCAAGCACTAGTCATGTCAATACTCATGAAGGAAGCAGTAGCAAGACCAAGGAAGATCTTCAAAAAGAAATCGAGCGTCTGACCAGGGACTTGGATGAAGCTGCTAGAGATAGGCGCCGTGATGGAATTCAGATTGGAAGGCTGCAAGTTGAGTTGAATCGAAGTGCTCAAAAACATGGGGAATGTAGCCAAGCATTGATTGAGACGGTCCACGAGAAGACCGCGACTTCGGCATCGGTGTGACCAACTAATTCAAGATAATCATCAACTGGTGGCTTTTGCACTTCAAATGGAAGCTCAAGAAATGAATTTGAATATGCAGATTCATCACTTGAATAATCTTCTCAACCCAAATCATCAACCTCAGGCAGTACAAGAGGATTTGGGTGAAGTAATCCAAGAGGATATGGAAGTAGAAGAAAATCCAGAAGAAGCGGAACCTCACGTTAGTGATAATGAGTCAGAGAATGACCCATAAAGTAGGAGTGAGGTTTTTTGTAGAATATGTAATATAGTTTTGTTTAATAGTAAGCTACTTAGATAAGCCCGGGATAGATGTAGAATGGAACCCCTGTTTGAAGAATAAGTGATATGTGTTGTTTTTGTTTGTTTTTCTTTTGAAGTTCAATAAATCTAGTTGGGTGTTAAATAGTTTTGTTTTAATAACAGATGTCGCACAACAACGGCCACTCTCAGAATAGGGTGACCTTCCAAACCCTCCACCGGTCCCAACAAAACTGGACCGATGCCATTGCGGCTGGTTCAAGCTACTATCGAGAACTCTCGCCCCGATACGAGAAGTAGCTCGGAGTCGAGAACAATCGTCATGACCACAAGGGTCGAGATGATGAAGAAGATGAAACTTCTTATCCAAAGTTCACCGCACAAAACCTCCAATCTTTAGTAGAGCTGATGAGCCATTAGAGGCAAATGATTGGCTTCGTGCTATGGAGGAAAAGTTTGAGTTGATGACTTGTACGGATCATCAGAAGCCCCTCTTTGCTGCACAACAACTTCGGAATACTGCCGGAGCTTGGTGGAATAATTTCAAAGCTGAGCAGCCCTCTTTGGACACCAAATCACCACAGGATGAATTCAAGCATGCCTTTTCGTGCTCATTTCATTCCAAAGGGGGTTATGGCCAAGAAGCTAGATGAGTTCTTAGCTTTAAAGCAAGGAGAAGACTCGGTACTTCAGTATGTGGGCAAGTTTAATCACCTGTCACAGTATGCCACAGAACTTGTGAATTCAGATGGAAAGAAGAAGGAGTGGTTCATCCGAGGCCTCCATCCAAAGCTTCATGCCATGATGAATATCCGTGATACGGATTCTTATCATGATGTGGTAAACATGGCAATATCTTGTGAGGAAAAGAATCGTGTTCTTATGGAATACGAGCATAAGGAAGAAAAGAAAAAGAAAAACTTATCCTCTGGATATTCTGGTGGCAAATCAAAACGTCAGAGAGTGATTTACCATCCCGTGAATCATTTTCGTCCTCCTTATCGTCCACCACAGTTCCAGCCCAGACAGCAGTCATTTGTTCGACCTGCTACAACTTTTCCTTATCCACGTCAGCCGAATGCCCCTGACATTCGCAACCCTACTCCACAAAGCCATACACCCATTTGTTATAAGCTGTGGAAAACCACGGTCATTATTCTCGAGAATGCCCCAATCCTCGAAGGTACAACCCAAGTTATCGGGTCCCTTCCGGAAGTCAGCCACCCGCAACCACGAACAAGAATAATACCCGTAAAGATCGAAGGGAAAGGGGAAAAGAGAACCGAAAAGTATACTACACCAATGTGGAGGAGGACATTCCTACGGGGAACCAATTATGATGGGTATGTTCCCCGTCGCAAGACACCCCGCTGATAATATTATTTGATTCGGTGCATCGCATACATTTATCAGTAAAACATTTGTGGAGAAAAATGCGATAGCCATTGGGGAAATGAAGGATGAGTTCATTATACACTCACCCGGGGGACGTATGAGTACTAAAGAAGTAGTATATCAAATCCTCATAACATTAGGTGGATATGATTTCCCCACCAATATGATAGTTCTAAAGGATCAAGATATAGACGTGATCCTTGGTATGAACTGGCTGTACCAATACGGTACTATTATAGATACCATCAATAGAACTGTCAAAGTAAAGTTACCTGAGAAAAATTCTGAACTCCTTATTCAACTTCCAATTGTTAAAAGGGCAGTTGAAAAAGTGTGTGCAACCTGTGTCAAAGAGATTAAAGACATCCCAGTAGTATGTGAGTTTCCGGATGTATTCCCAGATGATTTGCCTGGATTACCACCGGAGAGAGATGTTCAATTCAAGTATAGAATTGAAACCGAACTCGCTCCCATCTCTCGAAGAGCTTATAGAATGGCACCAAAAGAGTTGGCCGAAATGAAAACTCAGTTACAAGGGTTATTAGAAAAAGGGTTTATTAGACCAAGTTCTTCACCTTGGGGATGTCCAGCTATTTTTGTGAAGAAGAAGGATCAGACTTTGAGGATGTGTATAGATTATCGTCCACTTAATGAAGTGACGATTAAAAACAAGTACCCTCTGCCTCGGATTGATTTACTCTTTGATCAGTTAGCCGGAGCCAAAGTCTTTTCAAAGATTGATCTGAGATCGGGGTATCATCAAATCAGGATTAAACCCGAAGATATTCCAAAGACCGCATTTACCACCAGATACGGTCTTTATGAATATTTGGTTATGTCTTTTGGTTTAACAAATGCCCCGGCTCATTTCATGTACTTGATGAATACAGTGTTTATGTCAGAATTGGACAAGTTCGTGGTGGTGTTTATTGATGATATTCTTATCTACTCCAAGAATGAAGAAGAGCATGCAGAGCATCTCAGAATAGTTTTGAAACGATTGAGAGACCATCATCTCTATGCTAAATTTAGCAAATGTGCCTTTTGGCTGAAAGAAGTGCAATTCCTGGGTCATGTGCTATCATCAGAAGGAGTTGCCGTTGACCCAAGCAAAGTGAAAGATATCCTTAACCGGAAACCACCAACGATCGTTCATGAGGTTAAGTAGTTTTCTTGGAATGGCGGGATATTATCGTCGATTCATTCCTGATTTTTCAAGAGTGGCAAAGCCTATCACGGAGTTGTTAAAGAATCAGACCAAGTTTGTATGGTCACCAGAGTGTGAGCATGCTTTTCAGACCTTGAAGAAAGCCCTAACCACTGCCCCAGTCTTAGCCCAACCGGATATTGAGAAACCATTTGACGTCTATTGTGACACATCTGGTATTGGTATTGGTTGTGTGTTAATGCAAGAAGGCAAAGTTATTGCCTATGCATCACGTCAACTGAAGCGCCATGAAGAGCATTATCCATCCCATGATTTAGAGCTAGCCAGCGGTGGTTCATGCTCTAAAATCAAGGGCGTCATTATCGTTGGGTAACACTTGTCATGTGTATACAGACCATAAAAGTCTGAAATATATCTTTACCCAATCAGATTTGAATATGCGTCAGAGAAGATGGCTAGAATTAATTAAGGACTACGACATAGAAGTGCATTACCATCCTGGAAAGGCAAATGTGGTTGCCGATGCACTCAGTCGGAATCCTCAGTGTAATTGTCTTATAGCCAACATAAAGGATAGAACTTTATGTCAAGAATTAGAGAAACTGAATATAGGAATTGTTGAGCATGGTATGGTAACCAATGCTACCATGGAATCAACCATCAAGTATCAGGTTATTGATGCTCAGAAGATAAGCAAAGGCATAGCACATATCAAAGAAAAAGTTAGAAATGGGAAACCCACCAGTTTCAGAATTGATGAGGCAGATGTGCTATGGTTTAAAGATCGACTAGTGGTACCAAAGAATCCTGAGTTACGTCAACAAATCCTGGATGAGGCCCATCTGACCAGATATTCTATTCATCCCGGAAGTACCAAGATGTATCAGGATTTGAAACAAAGATTTTGGTGGACAAAAATGAAGATTGAGATTGCCCGGTATGTAGCTAAGTGTGACACTTGTCAGCGAGTAAAAGCTGTGCACATGAAAGCTGCGGGACAATTGCATCCTTTGCCTATTCCCTCTTGGAAATGGGAAGAAATCAGTATGGACTTTATTGTCGGTTTACCCCGAACATCGAAAGGGTTCAACTCTATCTGGGTTATAGTTGATCGACTTACTAAGATAGCCCATTTTCTACCAGTAAATGACCAGTATAAAGCAATAGATTATGCCAAGCTATATGTCCATCGGATTTTCAGTCTACATGGAGTCCCTAAGCATATTGTAACAGATAGAGGTTCTCCGTTTATGTCTAAATTTTGGAAACAAATGCAAAAGTCACTTGGTACCAAACTAAATCATAGTTCGGGTTATCATCCTCAGACGGCAGGACAGACGGAAAGAGTGAATCAGATTTTAGAAGATATGTTGAGAGCGTATATTCTTAATTATTCAGAAAAGTGGGATGACTGTTTACCATTAGCGAGAGTTTGCCTACAATACTTGGTTATCAAGAAAGTATTCAAATGGCACCGTTTGAAGCTCAGTATGGTCGCGAGATGTAGAACCCCATTGCATTGGTCGAACCAGGAGAAAGATGGTTCTACGGAGTAGATCTAGTAAAAGAAGTCAAGAAAAAGTGAGATTTGTGCAAGATAAATTAAAAGAAGCGCAATCTCGACAAAAGAGTTACGCAGATAAAAGGCGTAGATTTTTGGAATTTGAAGTAGGGGATTTTGTGTACTTGAAAGTGTCGCCTATGAAAGGGGTGAATCGTTTCGAATTAAAGGTAACCGGCACCTCGATACATTGGTCCATTTCAAATATTGGAAAAACAGGGACCGATTGCCTATCGACTTAGATTGCCGGAAAAGATTATCGGCAGGTGCATGATATCTTCCATGTATCTCAATTAAAGAAATGCCTACGAGTACCGGATCGTGTGGTTGACTTCCAAAACGTTAATCTAGAACCGGTCGACCTACTCGGAATATCCTATTCGGATTCTAGATCGAAAAGCTCGAGTCACCCGAAGCGAGAACTATCAAATGGTACAAGATCCAATGGAATCAACATTCGGAAGAAGAAGCTACTTGGGAATCGGAAGAACTTTTCGACGGAAAACTTTCCCAAATTTCCACTTTCTTAATCCTTGTAAATGTAAGACCCCTTCTTGTTTATTGAAATAGTTAGAGATGTGTTTGCTTGACACATTTCCTTTGCCGTTACTAAACCCTAGGACTTTAAATCTGGGGACGAGATTTCTTTAGGGGGAAGGGTCAGAACACCCCGGTGTTATTTCCACTAAAACCCGACATGTCATCATGATCATTGCAAAGCATCCATGATTAGCCCACCATGTGTTGCATTGAACTAAAATAAGTTTATTTTATGCTTGGTTGCAATGTCGGTCGAGAAGACGCGAGAGAAATCAGATTAGGAAACTATCCCCCTTGTCGGAAACCCTAGTTTCTAAACCCTAATTTGTCCCCTTTTATTTATTTCAAAATTTATCAAGAATTTGAGGGTGGTCACAAAAGTGAAAAGGTAGAGTTTTCAAAATAGAGCAAAGTTGGTATTTTGAGTTTTCAAAGTTTAGTTCAAAATTTTGAAGCAATTTTGAATTTTATCCAAACCCTAATTGCCCCCTTTTCAATATTTCAAAATTTAAGCATAATTTGAGAAAAGTTTCAAAATCTAGTTTGTAGATCTTGTTGAGAGGAACAAAAGTCATGTACAAAGTTTTTCAAGTTGTTACATGATTTTAAAAGTAATTTTGAATTCAAATTTTCAAAATTTGGAGCTGCTTTTCAAAAAGTCAAACTTAGAGGCTGAATTTGAAAATGGTCCAATTGTGAAAGTTGTAGATCTTGAAAATTTAAGGGGAGTTACTTTTTGGAAAATTTTGAGTTCAGTTCAAATTTTGAGAGTAATTTGCAAAATTCAGCAAGTTAGGGTTGGGGCTCTGAGAGCCGCACGGGGAAACCTCTCGCTCACGCCCATGCCGGGCTGCCGGCCGACGCCGCCGTGGCCGTTCTCGCGGATTCCGGCGTCTTCGTGTCTTGAGGCGGTGGCCGACCAGCGAATGCCCCCGCCACCTCCTCGCCCCCTCCCTTTGCCTATAAATAGGCCCGCGGTCGCCGTCGTTTTCTCTTTTTCTCCAAATCGCCGCCGGCCGAGTCTTCGTCGCCGCCGTCGCACGCCGCCGTCGTCGTCTTTCTTGCCAAACCATCTTGCCCAACAGCTCCGCAACTTCCTTGTGCCCCTGCGGAACCCGGCCACGGCCCGCCTCGTCGTCGGAATCGCCCGCGGCGTCGTCATCTTCCTCGCCGCCGGCCGAGCGCCGCCACCTCACCGCCGTCGCCCGGTCGATTCGGTGAGCAACTTACCCAACCAGATTAGTCTTTATGTGTCGCTGGGCGTCGTGGTCATGAACGGCTCGTCCGTTTAGCCGATCGCAGGCGATCGGGAGCGTCGCCGTCGCCGCCGCCGCCATGCCGCCGTAAACGACCCCTCCGGCTTCGCCTCGCCCAAACCAAGACCGTCCTAGATCCCCGGTGAGCTCGGCCACGTTTATGCAATTAGATTTCCTTTTCGACCATCGCCCGGCGCGGAAACACGGCCGGCCTTGCCGCTGTGGTGGGCGCGCCGCCGCCGCCCGGTGAGCACGCGCAGCGCACAGAACACGATGCTTGGCCGTAGAAACCTTTGTTTCACCGGGCCGCCCAATATGAACAGTGGTGGGCCAAATCCTTTTATGGGCCAAAATAAAAATAAAATCGACCCACGGTACCGCGATCTTGGGCCATGAACGAGTGACGGGTCAGGTAACGCGAACAGGCGAAAAATCAACCCAGAACCCTTTTCTTTTATCAAATGTTTTATTTAATTTCATTTATTTAAATAGTGTCCGATTTTCCAAATTTCATATAAATTCAAATACTAGATCAAAAATTCTAAAAATTTTTGTGTAGCCTTCCCATGAGTATGTCTATCCATGAAAAATTTGAAACTTGAATTTTGAATACTTTTGGCATGATTTAAAAATACAAATTTTAATTGAAAAATGCATCTTTCTTGATTTTTAATAATTATTTTATTTATCCAAAAATCATGAAATTTATTTTGGTACTGTTTTATGACATGATCTATCTGTACAAAAAATTTGAGCTTGTTTTGAGAAAGTTAAAATTTTTATTATTTCATGCCCTATTATTTCATGTGTAAAACAACTTGTTAAATGCTTTCTAACTTAGGGTTTTGGGTAGATTTTGGGTTGTTTTGTGAACCCTAAACCATGTCGTTATCAAGTGGTCCTTGAGAACTCCTTAGGACAATGGTGATGATATCTTGTAGAGTAGTTCAACAAGTTGGTTTTGTTGGGTTGCAACTTTATCGTGAAGAAAAGTTGTACTCAAACGTTTATCGTTTATGCACTCGCGCATCATGTTTATATGCATGGCATCATGTTAAGCATGTATTATTATTTCGTATAGTGAACGAGGGAGATCGTGAAGTTGTTGATCAAGCCGGCGAAGAAGGTTATCTTGTTGATTCGAAGTTCGAGTATTGTGATCCATCGTCCGAAAGTCGGGATATTTCACCAATCAAGGCAAGCCCGGTTCATTTAAACAATTCCTTGTGTTTTACAAAGCTTTATATCACCTTTGCTTTATGCTTTGCATTAGGTGATAGGAGTTGAGTGACAACCTAATTGATGCATTTTCCATCCTTAATTATTTCGATATCTACCTTGATAATCCGTTTTGGTAAAATGCTTAGAGATGCTTAGCCTTGCTAAATTAGTTAGACTTTTGAGTCAAAATGTGACAAGTCTCTTATGATAGCCCGAATGGGCGGTTGACGAGAAAGGATGCTATATGAGAAAACCATTGGGATATGGTAGTAAAGTTGAGACCGGTCGGGTAATTTGCAACCGAGAATGGAGTCTCGGTGTAGTATTTCCGACTTGTCGATTAAGGACCCGCGTGTTGTAAGCAATGTGGACCGAGACTATGGAACGCACCGCGCGAGGTCGTTGGACCAATGGCACGTCTGTCATGGGTGTTACCCCATCACGTCGACCCTAGTTCGGACGCATACTCCGGTAAGCGATCTTGGGGGTGTCAAATCGGAAACGCACAACCGCGCAAGACTTTGGGAGTGGAGAGATGGCGGGAGTACATGTTACCCTCGTGGGTTAAAGTCCCGGATTGGAGGGTGTACGGTATTCTCGGGTGGCGTGGGACGCCGTTCCGTTTTGTTTATGAGTATCGAGGAAAGGGTTGATATATGCAAGCTTAAGTGCTACATATGTCATGTGGAAAGAACTCCCTAATTTGGGTTAATCGATTTCGAAATCGCCGTGCTTCTCGGATATGGAGACTTGGTTTCCCACTTACATCGTAGTTTAATTATGGGAACGAGAGAAGAGATGGAATAAGTGATGGAACTTCTACAAGTGTATGCTATAGTGTAAGATCACCTAGAATAGGTGAGAAACTTACTTGAAAAAAAATAAAATGTTGAAAGTAAGGATTTATCATTAGTAAGCTTTTTACGCTAAAAGAGTCCTTGATTCTTGCTAAAAGCCTTACCTTGATTCCTATTAGACCGGCATTCCCGAAGTCTCCTCCTATTTTCTTTAGTCGGGTAAGTCTTGTTGAGTACTCCCGTACTTCGGGGTTTGTTGACCCATGTTGCGGGATCCGGGAGTCATGTTTGCACCGGACCGTCTTTGCATGACGATTCATCGGGAAGAAAGTGATGATGAGTAAGAAGTGTGACCCGTGGGGCGGGGTCTAGTAGTGTCGCTTGTGTAATAAACTTTCCGCTACTCCTACTTTATATTGTAAAACCGGTTTTAATTAAATGGTTGTAAAATTATTGTAATATATAAACCTTTATTTGTTTTACTCGATTATGCATAAAAACCGTTGTAATCTTGCAATGACCTCGTAACGGATCACGGTTGGAATAGTTAATAGTACTTTTCGGAGTTACGGGTGCACATTTGTGACTATTAAAGGTTGTTGAACCGATAATTAGTACATGTGGGCCCCTGTAATTTGGAAGGTTCTCATTATGATAACCTCCTAGAGCCGCAGAAACCCCCTCTTTGGATTAGGAGGCCAGCAGGTCGAGCAATAGGGAAGATAACCCCGCCGGTCACCTTCGGGACCCGGCCCCACCCTCGGACCGAAAATATAACCTTCGATGTGGTTGACATGCATTACAACTACAATGCGATCTTCGGGAGGGCATCATCAACGCATTCAAGGGCGGTAATCCACCCGGGCTATCTACGCATGAAAATGCCATCGATTCACGAGTCATAGCGGTTTCGCGGGGACCGGGACCTCGTAAGAACCATGAGAAGGGGCGCTTGCCCGGCAAATAAACAACGTGCATGCCCTCGAGCAAGACAGGGAAGACAAAGAGGAGAAGGAAAAGAAAGAAAAAGGGGACCCCGATGAGGACCACTACAAACCCCGCGCCCGGCCGGTGGAGGAAACCAAGCGCATCAGGCTCTTTCCCGAACGACGAAACCAAGGTAGTGACTATCTCCGCAATGTTGGACCCCCGACTTCGAGGCGAACCTCACCCATTTCCTCCGCGACCATTGCGACGTTTTCGCTGGTCGGACGAGGACCTCCGGCGTCGGCCAGGTCGGATAATCGAGCACAAGCTTAATATCCAGGGAGGAGCAACCCCGTGCAAGCGAAACTCCACCAAATGTCCAGAAGAGAGAAATCGAGGGCAAAGACAAGTCGAGGTCAATCGCCTCCTAGACGCCAAAGTGATAAGACCGTAAAGTATCCAACATGGCTATCCAACGTGGTCCTCGTCAAAAAGCAAGCCTCTCCAAGGACAAGGCGGAACCTCCGAGATGGAGAATGTGTGTGGACTTCACAAGTCTCAACAAAGCATGTCCGAAGGGCGACTTCCCCTACCCGTGCATTAGCACGCCAGACGTAGCCGCGGGGTGTGAAATGCTATCACTACCGATTGTTTCGGGGTACCACCAAATTTGGATGAACAAAGAAGACGAGGAGAAGACCGGCTTCATAACGCCCACCGGCACATATTGCTTCGGGGAGGATGGCGAGGGGCCTCGGGGAATGCGGGGTCCACCTTCGCGCAAGAATGACCGCTGAAGTCCTCGCGGACAAGGCAATCTCCGCCTATGTTGATGATATTGTTGTACGCAGAGCAAGCTCGTAATCGCACCACATAGCGGACCTCGAAGGGCATTCCCGAAACTCCGCGGGGCCAGGCTCAAGTTAAACCCCCGCAAAGTGCGTCTGAGTCGGCGGGGGCAAATTACTCGGGTGCCTAGTCTCCGTAAGGGGCATCGAAGCAAACCCAACCAAGATTCAAGCAATCACTAAAATGGAACCCCCGACGAACAGAAATTGGCACAACGATCTCGCAGCCGCATGGCCTCCCGAGCAATTCATCTCAAGGTCCGCAGAGCGGGGCCCCGCCTTTCTTCCAGATCCCGAGAGAATCGGAACCTTTCAAGCGGGGTCAGTACAACAACGGGCCTTCTCGCGACCTCAAGCGTGCCTCCCTCACCCGACAACCCTCACAACTCTGAGCCGGCGAGGGCCTCCTACTCTATGTGGCGGCCTCCCGCACGCGGTAAGCGGAGTCCTCGCTAAGGAAGTCACCGAACAGCATCAAGTGCGACAACTCCCCATCTACTACGTATCGAAATCCTCGAGGGCCCCAAAGGCAACTACACCGAGCTAGAGAAGGTAGCCTACGCCGTAGTCATGGCCGCAAGAAAGCTTAAACATTACTTTTCGGTCACATGAGATCACGGTGCCGTCTTGCTTCCCATTAGAGAACATCTTGTAAAACCCCGAGTCGGTGGGAAGGATGGCCGGCCGGGCAACGAACCGGGCGATCACGCGCGATCAAGTTCGTGGGCGAGCAAAGCAATTAAGTCCCAAGCCCTCGCGGACTTCCGGTGGCGATTGGACCCCCAACGTATATAATCAAGGCTGCGAAGTTGGACCCAATATGGACGGCATACGAGATGGAGCTTGGGGCTCGCGAGGCGTGGGGATTGCAGCCATCCTCATCTCACCATTATTGTAAAGCTCCTTCACGCGGCAAGGTTGGAGTTCCCATGCACCAACAACATCGCGATCACGAGGCGATCATATCGCCCCGAACAAACTTCGCGCTCTATCGGCCAAGAAGGGCTATTATCGGGACAGACTCGGGTTGTCTCGGGCCATGTCGAGAGAAAAGTGCCGCAAGGCCCGAAACCCGCAGCTACGAAGTACCTCTTCGTGGTGCGGAAAACGGAGGCCTTCTTCTTGGGCATCACGATAAAAACCATAGCGAGGCGGGACAACGGCGAGGCCGACGAGCTAGCAAAGGCGGCGGCGGTACAAGGTCCGCTACCCCGGACGTGTTCTACGAGATCCTAACAAAGCCAGCCATTGAAGGACCCCGCCACGTCAAGCTCGTGGAACGCCATAGCGAGCAAAAGATTGGAGGGCCCCGATAATAGCATACATCAAAGGCCAATTCGAACCCGAGTCAAAGGAAGAGGAAAAGAGGATAGCGCTTGAAAGTAAGGGGATCTGTAATGACGGGCGGCGGCTATACAAGGCATCGGTCCACGGCACCATGGCTCAAATGTGTCGGCCTCCGAAGGAAGAGTAATCCTCGCGAGAAGTGCATGAGGGCATCTGCGGCTCACACAACGGCCCCCGCGCTTTCGTCGGAAAAGTGTTCGGGCGGGGTTTCTATTGGCCCACCGCCCTAAGTGATGCCGAGAACCTTGTAAAGCGTTGCGAGGGATGCCAACTAACGACCCATCACTCAAACCTCCCGGGCGTCAACCACACCAATCGCCAACGTGGCCCCTCAAAGATGGGGAATCGACCTCATCGGACCAATGCCCGGCAGCGCGCGGGGGAACCTCCGCTACGCAGTTGTAGCCATTGAATACTTCACAAAATGGATGAAGCCCGCCTCATAACGATAACCTCGCGTTCGGTGCGAAGTTCTTCCGGCAACAAATCATATGCCGCCGGGGTCCCAAGAGAAATCACATGTAGACAACGGCACACAATTATTTGCGAGGCCTTCAAACAATTACGCTTCGGATCGGAACCAAGATACACTTCGCCTCCGTCGGACATCCCCAGTCCAACGGCCTCGTGGAGAGGGCCAATGGCACAATACCGCAAGGCATTAGCTCAAAAATTGGGGGCAAGCCAAAGGGGTACTGGCGGAGCATCTCACACCGATGGGGTCGGGTCACATAACACCTCAAAGTGCGAGCAACAAAGTTCACCCCATTCAAGCTCTTGCTCGGAGAGGAAGCCGTGCTCCCCAGGAACTAACCCACGGCTCCCCAAGAACAACCCTCGCGCGCGGCACAAGAGAAACCCTCGCTCGCCCGGTGACCTTGTCGAAGAAGTCCGCAATCAGGCCGCCCTCAACCTCCGCGCGATACCAGCAGGAAAACCCGCAAATGGCGTGACAAGAAGGTCAAGCCTCGTGACCTCGCGATCGGGAAATTTGTATTTCTCGCGCTCATCGAAGGCAAAAACGCTCAAATGGCGGGAAATTTGTAGCCAAGTGGTCAGGACCCTTCCTTGTCACAAAATCGACAAGACCCGGCTCATATCACCTACAAGACCTCGATGGAAACGACCTACCACGCGACCTTTGGAAGACGACCTCCATAAATACTACCCATATGGGCGCCACACCTCGGCGTTCGCGAAATGTAAGATTTCCTAGTTCATTTTTGTTTTTCTTTCTTCTCTTTAAGTTTCTTGTAAGACTCTATCATGTAACCGGGCTGCACTCTTTTTCCTCACGAAGGGCGCGAGGTTTTAACGAGGCAAACACCCCATTTTATCAATATACGCAGATATTTCCCGAAAAAAAACTTGTCTCCGCTATGTCTTCAAAACACAACGCCGAAAGGGCGTAAGCGGTGACCCTCCGCCCTCATCGGCGAGACTCCGACAAGGATGATTGGCCCCGCCGGGGCTCGGCCTCGCCCGACCCCAGGCTATTCCAAACATGCGGGGGCTCATAAAAAACAAACCCCGACGCAGACCCCGAGTATGGGCCGTGCGGAGGAGGTACAAAAGACGCACCACTGGCAAAACGCGCGCGGGGGCTCGCAAAAATCAAACCCCGACGCGGACCCGAGTATGGGCGTGCGGAGGTGTTAAAAAGACGCACCACTCGCAAAACGCGCCCGGGGCCGCAAAGTCAAATCCCGACGCGGACCCCGAGTATGGGCCGTGCGGAGGTACAAAAAAGACGAGCACCTGGCAAAACGCGCTTAGGGGCTCGCAAAAATCAAACCCCGACGCGGACCCGAGTATGGGCCGTCTTGAGGTACCAAAAGATGCGCACCCTGGCAAAAACGCGCCAGGGGCTCGCAAAAGTCGCAACCCTGACGCGGACCCCGAGTATTGGGCCACGCGGAGGTACAAAAAGACGCGCAGACCGGGCAAAGCGTGCGGGGGCTCACAAAAAACCGGACCCCGACGCGGACCCTGGGCACGGGCCGCACGGAGGTACCAAAAAGAAGCGCACCCGGGCAAAGCACGCCAGGGGCTCGCAAAACGCCAAAAATTCCAACCACGCCAAGTACAAACACCAAGGACACCGCCATTGAAGATCACCCAAGACAACGCATTGAACGGTCTCACCAACAAAAGGACGGCACTTCACTACCCTCGCAGCCAAGGACACCCACCTAACCTCATCAAGTCAAATAAAGGGCTACCCACCACCGCACAACCCCCGCACCACTATAAAACCAACATCACCACCACACCAGTAGCATACCATAAAACCCGCAAGCCGAGAGGCGGCGCGTCAGCAAAGCAATGCCCCAAGAACTAGCAAACCCGCGCTCCTACAGGCGAGCCGCCGCAAACCTCCCAATAATCAACGCCACAGTCACACCCCGACACCGCAATGGAAAATGTAAAGCAACAAAGAACTAGCAAAGGCAACAAGGGCTCCCGCGCATACAACCACCGAGCTACCCAACAGCCCGACGCTTGAATCCATCGCTCGGCGGAGCCCGGCCCGGGCCCACAAGAATGGAGAATGTAACATTCTCCCGAGCGGCAAGGCGCCAAAAGGAATCAAAGTTCAAGCGGCTGGGAGCCCACCTATTAGAAGACCCACAAGACAACGCGAGCCGCAAACAAGAAATTCCAAGACCCCCGCCAAGACACACAAAGCCGCAATAAGAGACCCCGCGCCAACCAGGCCTCTGCAAGAAGGGCATTCAGCACAAGTTTCCAAACCATCACCCCGATACCACATCGACCAACTCGGTGAGCCCTGGGCGCCCCGGAGCAAACAAGAAATCCCGCATCCACACCGGTAGGAATAGGAGGCCTCGGGAAAAAGCCACCTAGCGGGCAACCCCGCCTAACCTAGAAACCCGGGGTAACCTTGGGCAATCTAGTAGAGAAGCTTAGCTAGTCGGTTCCTCTCTCCGCAAGCAAGGAAAGCATTGCGGATAGCCAATGCACCTCGCATAAAACATGTACCCCGCCTTGGGCAATGGAAAAATCGTCGCCTCGCCCTCACAAATGACAAAACCCCCACGACTAAGCGAGCCTCGCTAAAAAGCGTGAGGGCGTCGCGCACAACTAACACTCCAAACTGAGCCTCGCTAAAAAAGAAGCGGAGGGCGTGCCGTATTGCGCAACTAACACTCCGCAAACAATGAGCCTCGCTAAAAGAAGGCAGGGCGTCGCCACAAGAACTAACACCCGCAAACAAATGAGCCTCGCTAAAAGAAGCGAGAGGGCGTCGGCCAAGAACTAACACTCCGCAAACGAATGAGCCTCGCTAAAAGAAGGCGAGAGGGCCGCTTGCGCAAGAACTAACACTCCACAAACAATGAGCCTCGGGTTGAAGAAGCAGAGGGCGTCGCGCGCAACTAACACCCCGCAAACAATGAGCCTCGCTAAAGAATGGAGGGCGTCGCTGCAAGAACTAACACCCGCAAAAAATGAGCCTCGCTAAAAGTTGCGAGAGCCTCGCCAAAGGAAGCAGAGGACATCGCTACCATTCCCGCCCCAAATTAACGCTACCCCGCAAAAGGGGATAAGTTTACAACAACCCCAAAAAGGAGATAAGGTTACAAGAACTCCCGAAGGGGGTTAAGTTTACAAATGACCCGCGGGGACAAGTTTACAACAACCCCGCAAAAAGGGGATAAGTTTACAAGAACCCCGCGAAGGGGATAAGCTTACAACAACCCCCTTAAAAGGAGATAAGTTTACAAGAACCCCGAGAAGGGGGGATAAGTTTACAACTGACCCCGCGAAGGGGGACAAGTTTACAACAACCCCGCGAAGAGGGACGAGCTTACAAAGAACACCGAGAAACAGCCACGTCGAGCCAAACTTATCAACCACGGATCCAGTTAGCCACCTCCTCAACAAACCCCTCTAACACATCTTCCACAAGAATCGCCGCGACCCTCTCCACAAACTCCGCCACGCCAACCACTTCGACGTCAACAAACAAACCCCGTCTACCCCTCCCGACCAACCACCCCCACCAACGCCCCCCGACAAGGCACGGCGGCCCCCCACAAAGAAGGGCCGAGCCCGCCGATAGGGAGCGCGCCGGCGGCGTTCTCCGCCGGTAAACCCGCCGCAAGTCCCGAACATCAAGCTCCGCAGGCTCCGGCTTAGGAACAACCATTGCACCCTCGCGGTCCACCTCAAAGCTAACTTCACCCAAAGCAATCGCCACGGCCTCTTCATCATCCAGGTCCTTGTCAAGGGCGCTGCGAAGGCCCGGCTCGAAAATCACCCGATCGACTTGGCGATCAGACAGGTCGTACTCACGCCAGAATGCCCCCGCTGCTTGATTCTTGACATCATACTTTCGGGTGCGACCCCACCAGAAGGCCTCGAAGCCCAAGCCGGGATACTTCGTCATCGCATGAACCCAACTCTCCCCGAAATGAAAATATCTTGATAGTTCATCATCGGAGGAACAATGTTCAACACCTCCCGCGCGAGCCGCCAGATCTGCGCGCGGCGCCAAGGGTCGTTACACACACCCGCGGTCGACACCAACCCCGATTAAAAGAACATCAAACAATGGTCGGCCGACAAAATAGCGGTATAATTAAGCACAGTTAACCAGCAACAACACATCCATATTCTTAAGCGCACGAAATGCATTTACAGAACCCCCAGGGGGGCCCCCTAACTCCCTACATACTTCGTAAGCCATTCACTCCCGCGAGGTCTCAACCCGGTCGGCGCAGGCGGGGCCGGACGATCGGGGATCCTCGGCCCGCACCGGGGGGGCGGCGGCGTCGACCCTCTCCCCGGAAGCATCATCACGAGCAGCTCGCCCGTCGAGCCAGCCCCCACATCCGAGGTAGCGGGGTCCACGTCTTCAGGGGCCTCGTAGTCCACCGCACTTCCTCATTCCCGGCCTCAACACGCCGCGCCAGCGCACAATAAAAACAATAGTTAGTCGAAGGCCAAAACCCGGTCAATAAAAACCGGAGGCTACAAGAAAAAAACGTACCGCGTTTGCGGCCGAGCCTCCTCCATGGCGGCATCATGCCCATAATCGAGAAAAATTTCTTCAAAAACCGCCGCCCGGGTAGCGGAGGTCGGCGTTCTCGCGCACCTCGCCCATCTCTTCCTTCCTCGGGAATTTAAGCTTCCGGGGATCGTCGAGGTGCGGACACCCCGCCGATCGGAGGGTGTGCTTGGGTGAGTACACCCACAAAACCGCCCGGTCCGCGGCGTTGTGGACAAGCGGTGTGACACCCGAGAAGGTTGCCTTCAGCCACTCCGCAATGGCCGCAGGTTCCAAGGGGGGTAAGGGGGCGAGCCCAGCCGCGGCATCCACCAAAATTTGTCGAGGGTCTCCTTCACCGAGGTCATCTCGGCAAGCCGGGCCTCATCGCGCGAGGGAGAGCCTTCCCTCCCGACTCCGATGCCCTCTTTAGCGCGGCCTCCTCCCTCTCCTTAGCCTCCCGCGCCTCGGTGACCAAGTCAACATTGCGCCTGGGTGGTCTCAACCACTTCTCTGAAGGGCAGCATCGGCCTCCGCCTGCCTCTTCACCTCGGCCTTGGGCCGCGCCACCGCCCGTCTCGGCTGGCGTTCAACGTCGGTGGCCCTCTTCGAAGGGTCTCCGCGTCATCCTTGGCGTCACAGCGCCGCCACGACCCCGCAGGCGCGAGCGGACAAGGATCTCCGCGGCCTTCACCCCAATATCCTCCTCAAGCTCCGGCGAGCGGAAAAGCGGCCCCGATGCTCGGCCTCGGGATCCGCACACGACCGTAAACCGCGCCAAGGAAGCGCCTCCGCCGTTGGACTCAAATTGGCACGCGATGCCGGGGCCGTGTGCTGGTCGGGACCGGAACCAACGGAGCGACCTCCTTCGCGAACCTCGGGAGGCGCGGCGCGGCGCGCCCATGACCGCGCTTCCCGCCACGCCCCTCATCGTCAACCTCCCCTCGATCTCGGGCCCCCACCGGGACGTGGCACCGGAGCGGTCGGCGGGCCGGCAAGACAAGGGAGGGGAGCCACCTGAAGAGGGGTCGCCGGCGCTTGGAGCCACAACCTCTCCGCCGGACACCGCGATAAATGCGGATTTCCCGAGTCGCCCACGGCCGCGGGGCCCGAGAAATATTCACTTCGGTCAGGCGCGGTTCAATCCCGGCCGCCACATCCCGTAGGATCCGATGGAAGCCTAGAGGGGGTGAATAGGCTTAACCCCAAAATTATTTTGTTAAAACTACAGACCGCCGGTATACAAGAAGCGCGGCACTGCCGCGTCAAGTCGCGGACTTGCCGCGTGAACCGGACCAACGAGGCGAGACGAGACGAGAGACACTTCTCTCGGCCAGGCGGCGCGGCCGCGCCGCGTGGCGGCGGCTGCTTGCCGCGTATCCAGCGAACGAGCACTCCCAAAAGCTAGTCCACGAGCCGGAGTTTGGTGCTCAAGGTTCCCACTTGTTCCGCACACAAATATACCCACGAAAACCTTCCAAAGGCTGGCGTAAAACCCGGCAACCAAGTAGATCGGGTCGAAGCCCTTTATCACAAGACAAATATGCAATAAAGTAAAGGGAGAACAAGTGAGACAAGGATTTGACCCGTGGTTCACCGCGCCACACAAGTGGGGCTACGTCCACGTTGTTGAGGTTGCCACACAAGGCTTAGCTTGCCCCACCGGCTTGCTTTTTCCCTCGTTCACAAGTCTAGGGAGTTAACCCTAGAGATGTGGGGTAATGTATTGCTGTAGAGTGAGGTTACAAACTGTCACACCCCATTTTCGAGGTTCCTTAATCACACGTATTTGCGCCGGGATCACGCACAAATACGCCCTAATTAAGTATAGATATAATATCAAAACTATACTTTTATTGCTATTGAGAAGAACATGATACATGGTTTGGGTTTCTGAGGACTCGGTCATAGGCCTACTATTCTAAACCTATCGGAGATCCTACGCGGCACCTATAACGAGGGGCTCCATTCCTACGAGGGCAAGCTTAGAGTGCGGACAAACCCTTGGACTTACTCCTATTGCACGATCCTATAACTCGGTCACACATCCTCACATAGCTCCTTCATGAGCGCCTCCGTCTTCAGGTATCTTCCTTGTGGTCCATCCTCGTGTCGTTCTTCGTAGCTCGATTTCCTTGGATACACTCCTGCAGCTGGTATTCTAAAATAGAAAAGAGGGGTGAGTACTTTTCGTACTTTCGGCCAAGTCCAAACCGAGGGGGTGGTAATTATTAGGGGTTGGGCCCTAGCGAGTCTCTAAAAAGCGCTCTCGCTAGTTCGAGTTAAATATTATCCAAGCTCAAGGTAACGAGTCACATACGGATTGTGTTTCTAATCATAGATGTTACGGCCTAGCATTTGCCCATTCCAAGGGCGTGGCTATTCGAATAGATTTAAATAACTCTGCAGAGGTTGTACAAATTTCCCCACACGATAGGCGTTGTCTACACCACAGCTGTTGGTTCGACAGGCCTAACGAGATCCGTACCCGCCTGGGTGCTACCCTAGGTATGTTGGTATAATCTTCACCACGACTTCTCAGGGGTTGGAAGGATAACACGCCACCACGAGGATGACGCATCACCCTAGACAATATGGTGATACCAAATCACCCGCGGCTTTACAGGTAATACCTAATTACCCAACCTATACCATCAACACCACTCTCAATCTCAAATCATCAATATGTGCCTCTAGCACTGCGCGCCCGCGCCCAAACACTTCCGTGGAAGACCACTTCAAAGCATCCACGCCAACCGGACCATGGGGCCACTCTCCCCATGTCGCGCCCTAATCGATCGTTTTGCTCCGGCCACCTTGGCTCCAATTATACCTCAACCCAGCGGGGTGTGTGGAATCAAGCCGTCCCATAAACGACGTGTGTGGGCACGCGAAATATCGCACTAGGTAGAAGGTCTATGAACCGGTCCTTAGGGAGGCGAGCATCTCTCTGCGGGATTCATCCCCGATTGTGATTAGTCCACCTCCATGTAGACAATCACCACTCACCTTTTGTTGGAGGGTTCACTTTATAACTTCAGGTTACATCGATCTTACTTAGTCATATTATATCATAGTTCATCATCATTATATTAAGGTCATGATTAAGGGGGTAAGGACTTGCCTCTATCCGCTGAAGAGTATATCCAAGGTTCTCGGTCCTGTGTGCTCCGGCTCCCGTGTCTTGGTGTAGTGGTGCTCCTAGGTCCGTCGAGGCGGTCGTGCGATCTATGGCGACAAACATGAACACAAGCATAGCAACAAGAGCAACACGTTCCTACGTGGGTCGGCTCTAGGGGATGATGGATAGATTACTATCTACTCCTATCATTATTCTGTAAGTTTGAAGTATGATAGGGTAGAGAGAATCCATCCATCTAGGTTGTTCCTACGGGCTAGGTTGGTGTAGTGCGGTTGCGTGAGGGAGACCCAAACCACATTGTTAACGTTCACTACCATGTGAACTTTGAAAGATGTGGCTTAGGTAAACTTCCTACTGAGGACCGCAGGGTTAGCGACACATACGCTCATGCATATGTATGTGTCTAGGGTTAGCGAGGGTTAGGGTCCTAATCTAGGGTTAGCCACACATTTGCGTATACCCGTGCGTCGGGCATACTCTATGTGTGTAGAGGACATTTATACTAGTGTGTGTGTGTCACAGAGTACTCATACACAAGTATACGGCTAGGTTAGGGGGTTTAGCCATGCATAGATATATTCGATAGGTGTGTACGTATATTTATTTATATTTCAAAATACCACTTTATGTATTTTTATATACGTACATAACCTATCGCGTATACCTAGCATGGGGACAACTACATGTATGTATATTCGAGTACTAATGTACGTGAGAGTGTACACGCATACAAGAATTTACGGTGCAAGGTGTGGGTTAGCATCGGGGTGAACTAGGGTTTACGTATTCTACGATGCGCGATTAAATAAATAAAAAGGGCACAACATATACTAGAATTTAAATGGGCATCAAATAATAGAACAATGGCATGAATAAATCGAGCATGATTTTAGAAAGATTATGGAACTGAACAGCAGTGATTTGGAGTTGGGACGGAAAAGATATGAATTTCCGAAGATTTGATATAACGCGGAGATATGGAGTATTTACTTGGAATTTAATCTGGAATTTTGGGAATATGAAAACTGGGATGTAAATGCATGGGTAGGGTCTGGAGTGTACCTAGTTTATTTAGGAATTTTCTGGGAATTTTTGGAAGGCTGGAAAATGGGTTTTTAATCCTCTGTGTACGATTAACCGGGTGGCCGTACCATTTTCTGCACTGCTGACACGCGGGTCCAGGGTACTGTGTGGGCCGGTCGGTGACTGTGTACGTGGACTTAGTCCACTACCTCATGAGCCGATCTAGGGCAGCCCATCTCCTTTTCTTAATTCCACATGAACCGAGTCTATAGGAAATCAAAGAAAAGAGAGAGGGTCCACGTGGGGTCCAGGGAAGTGGATGGCCTCCGTTTCCGTTTGTTCCTGGATCGACATCGCGTGTACGCGCACGCGTTCCTGCTGTGCGTCGTCCTCCGTTCGCCCATTCCCAATCGAAACAGAGAGAGGACCGGAGGGGAGGGCTGGCCGGCGGCGGTTTCGCCATGGGCTTGTGCTGTTGTGGCGAGGGGCTGGGTGGCAAGCGGTGGCAGATGGGCGCTCGTGGCGGCGTTGGATAGGCAGGGGGCGAGCGGCGGCGGCGGCTGGTGACTGGGCGCGGCAGCTGCGGCGAGGGGCGTGGTGGTGGATGGCGAGGGCGAGCCTGGGTACGGCGGCGGGGTTGAGCAGGGCGAGGCGGCTCTGCTTGGCGTGGGCGGTGCGCGGCGAGCAGGCGGCAGGAGCGCGACGCGAGCACGGCAAGCCGGTGGTGAGCTGGGAGCAGAGAGGGAGGGGGTGGAGCTCGGGCAGGAAGAAGAAAGGGCTGGAGCCCGAGCTCGAGGGGCGAGCGTTCCCGGTGGCCATGGCCGGCTTTTTATAGGCGCGGCAGGGCGCTCGGGTGGCCGCGATATTTTCCGGCAATGGTGCTGTGGCGAGGTCGACGGAAGCAGGGCGGCGCTGGCGCGGTCGGGCGCGGCATTGACGGCGGCACAGCTACCTCGTCGTCCTGGCGATGTGACGCGTCGGGCAGGCGTGAGCTGTCACGGGCGAGGCGACATCCGGCGAGCTGGTGTCAGTGACGCGGCTGTGCGGAGGTCGCCGGCACTGTGGCCGGGTTGGCGCTTGCCGGACGCGGAGACGACGCGGTGTCCACGCGGTGTGCGGAATCTACGGCGAATATTCTTGCGTCCGAGCTCTGTGGATTGAGCTGGCCGTCGTGGTGCAGTGGAGGTGGTGACCGGAGCTGTGTGGGCGTCGTCGGGCACAGCGGTTGTCGGCACGTCACGACGACGGAGGAGGACAGCAGCGGCACTATTTGCCGGTCAATCGGGCTGTCGCCCGCGTGTTGTGCGTGCTTGGAAAAACAGGGAGGTAGGAGAGGGAGCTGACGGGTGGGACCCGCGTGTAAGAGGAAGAAAGGGAGAAGATATGGTGGGGGCTGCTGCTGACTCGTGCTGGGCCAAAAGGAGAAGGAGACCGTGGGACTTTTCTCATTTATATTTTCTTTTCCATTTTCCAAACCATTCCTGTACATATTATATCCATACATGTATGTGTTCGTACATATGCTTGGGCGCACACACATGAATATATCTACGCATATACACTCATTTGTGTATATCATTTCATGTATATATAGTCCACTATATATACATGTACAGGAGGTGGCTTTAATATTTTTCCCAGAAAAATATATATAAACTAAGCACATTGGAATTTTAGAATTGGAAATATGATGGTGATTGGTAACTTAAGGAGATGGTCAAAGGGATTATTTGGTAGAGATGATCAAGGATAGTATTTGACAATTCAAGGAGGGGTCAAAGGGGTATATGGTGGTTGATAAAATTAGGAGGGGTTCAAGGAAATATATTTGATAGACGGTGACAAGGAATATTATTTGGTGGGAATAACAAGGAAGGGTAAGGGGAATATTTAAGTAAAAGATGATCAAGGAATATATTATTCGATGCCAAAATAAATTCTAGCGAGACAAGCAAGCGAGCAAACATTCAAGCAAACAAGCATATCAAGCAAGGCCTAATTTTCTATATGATGAATTCGATGCAAGGTTTTCAAAAACGGGTTTTTGGTCGAGTGGGAAAAGTAAAGTCAAGTTTTAGTTGTAATTATAAAAAGTTCAAATTTTTAGTGAATTTTAAAATGATGCAAAAACACGGGTGTTACAAATCTACCCCACTTAGAAGAATCTCGTCCCCGAGATTTAGGTAAACTAGAGAGAAGACCTAGAAAAGATCTAATGGAAGAGAAAAGGGACTAGAGGGAGGGCTATGATTTTCTTACGGTGTTATTCCCGGGAGTCTTCAATTTCCTTGCCGTTAGGGAAGTCTTGTTCTTGATAAGCTGTTGAATCTGCGCTACTCCACTACTTCGGTTCCACTCTACTTATACTCCGGTCTTGTCCCACTCGATCCCGATTTTCATCCAATTCCTTAGGCTAGGCTACCCACCTAGAACTTTTGGCTTAGATGCCTTTTCAAATGATGATTATTCCGATTCTCTAGGTTGCATAGCTTCTCTTGATTGTTGGTTCTTTTATTCATGTCACCCCTTTTATCCTTTTTTTTTTTTTGTGCTACCCCACTTAGAATATTTATGCTCAAGTCTTGATTATTATTTGCCTTCTTCAAAACTGGATGGCTTTCAATTTTTAGTGCTCATGGTTCTCTTTGCTTGGTTTCTTCTCTTCAAAAAAGTGACATGTGTCTCTTCTAGATGATGACTCTTGTAAGTGCTTGACGAATATCCTTTGTTTGTGGAGCGTGGCGGTCTTCGACTACGGTAGGGCTTTCGTGAAGTGGTCATAGCTGATCCTTGAATGTGGCATTCATGCTGCTGTCTTCACTGTGTTGGTGAATCTTCGCGGTGTTGATGATATCTTCCTTTGCGTGGGTGAGACTTGATGACGAGCTATTACGGAGACTTTGTGGGCTTTTAAGGTGGCTCGGTATTCACATATGTGGGATCTTTGGGGTGAAACTTTTGTTGGAAGCTTGATTGGCTTTGACCGGGCGGTGTGGTGTGTGGGAACAGGAAGTGGCTCGAATGGCGGGGTGAGATGGTCATGGCATCATTGATGTGGTGTGACTTTGGTGGTGGGAGGTAGTGAACATGGGGGTAGTGTAGTATCGATGACGGTGTGGTCGGCACTTGGATAGTGGGGCTTATATGGGTGACCGTTGTTGTTGTTGTATCATCTTGATGATGTAGAGTTGTCACGGGTAGGCTAGGGGTGCCTTTACACTTGACTGATATCTTTGTCTTTGGCTTTTGCGGTCATCAACTATGCTCTTCTTCTGATCGAATAGTGTGGAATGGGGTTACTAGCTTGGTGGCTCCTGATATTTCTTGTTCCTTCTTGGTCTTCTAGTATAATTTTCCATAATCTTCCCTTGTCTTCAAGATGTGTCTGATGTAGTTGTCTTCTTTTGTATAATCTCGAGGGTATTTCTTTGCATGGTTAGTGCAAAAACAAGTGGAAAGGAAAAGAACATCTACCCCTAAGAAATCTAAACAAAAGGGAGAGGCTTCTAGAGAGGGATTTGTAACAACCCAAAAGAAAACAATCAATCGCAAACTACTTTCGTATGTCTATTGTCAAGGGTCAATTTACTTCAAGTCTCATGAACTATCCTATATTACTAGGGTTTGAACAACTTGTGATTTTGAAGGGGATAAGAAGAGAGAGAAAAGTTGTTTTTCGCAATAGAGTTCAAGGTAAGGTGAGGGTCAAGGTGTAAGCAATATTTTTTGAAAACAGTTTTCAAAACAATGCATTCTATCTAACGTCGGTTCTAAGGGTTTATCCTACGGCCCAAGTACAGCTCGATACCACTCTGTCACCCCCCATTTCGAGGTTCCTTAATCACACGTATTTGCGCCGGGATCACGCACAAATACGCCTAATTAAGTATAGATATAATATCAAAACTATACTTTTATTGCTATTGAGAAGAACATGATACATGGTTTGGGTTTTACGGGACTCGGTCATAGGCCTACTATTCTAAACCTATCGGAGGAGATCCTACGCAAAGCACCTATAACGAGGGGCTCCATTCCTCTGAGGCAAGCTTGGAGTGCGGACAAACCCTTGGACTTACTCCTATTGCACTATCCTATAACTTCGGTCACACATCCTCACATAGCTCCTTCATGAGCGCCTCCGTCTTCGGTATCTTCCTTGTGGTCCATCCTCGTGTCGTTCTTCGTAGCTCGATTTCCTTGGATACACTCCCGCATTTGGTATTCTAAAATAGAAAAGAGGGGTGAGTACTTTCGCTTTCGGCAAGTCCAAACCAGGGGTGGTAATTATTAGGGGTTGGGCCCTAGCGAGTCTCTAAAAAGCTGCTCTCGCTAGTTCCCGAGTTAAATATTATCCAAGCTCAAGGTAACGAGTCACATACGGATTGTGTTTCTAATCATAGATGTTACGGCCTAGCATTTGCCCATTCAAGGACGTGGCTATTCGAATAGATTTAAATAACTCTGCGAGAGGTTGTACAAATTTCCCACACGATAGGCGTTGTCTACACCACGTTTGTTGGTTCGACGGGCCCTAACGAGATCCGATACACTTTGGGTGCTACCCTAGGTATGTTGGTATAATCTTCACCACGACTTCTCGGGGGTTGGAAGGATAACACGCCACCACGAGGATGGCGCATCACCCTAGACAATATGGTGATACCAAATCACCGCGGCTTTACAGGTAATACCTAATTACCCAACCTATCCATCAACACCACTCTCAATCTCAAATCATCAATATGTGCCTCTAGCACTGCGCCACCGCGCCCAAACACTTCCGTGGAAGACCACTCAGCATCCACGCCAACCGGACCATGGGGCCACTCTCCCCATGTCTGCTCCTAATCGATCGTTTGCCTGCTCCGGCCACCTTGGCTCCAATTATACCTCAACCCAAGCGGGGTGTGGAATCAAGCGAATCCCATAAACGACGCGTGTGGGCATGCGAAATATCGCACTAGGTAGAAGGTCTATGAACCGGTCCTTAGGGAGGCGAGCATCTCTGCGGGATTCATCCCCGATTGTGATTAGTCCACCTCCATGTAGACAATCACCACTCACCTTTTGTTGGAGGGTTCACTTTATAACTCAGGTTACATCGATCTTACTTAGTCATATTATATCATAGTTCATCATCATTATATTAAGGTCATGATTAAGGGGGGTAAGGACTTGCCTCTATCCGCTGAAGAGTATATCCAAGGTTCTCGGTCCTGTGTGCTCCGGCTCCTGTGTCTTGGTGTAGTGGTGCTCCTAGGTCCCGTCGGGCGGTCGTACGATCTATGGCGACAAACATGAACACAAGCATAGCAACAAGAGCAACACGTTCCTACGTGGGTCAGCTCTAGGGGATGATGGATAGATTACTATCTACTCCTATCATTATTCTGTAAGTTTGAAGTATGATAGGGTAGAGAGAATCCATCCATCTAGGTTGTTCCTACGGGCTAGGTTGGTGTAGTGCGTTTTGCGTGGGGGAGACCCAAACCACATTGTTAACGTTCACTACCATGTGAACCCGAAAGATGTGGCTTAGGTAAACTTCCTACAGGACCGGACAAGTTAGGGTTAGCGACACATACGCTCATGCATATGTATGTGTCTAGGGTTAGCAGGGTTAGGGTCCTAATCTAGGGTTAGCCACACATTTGCGTATACCCGTACGTCGGGCATACTCTATGTGTGTAGAGGACATTTATACTAGTGTGTGTGTGTCACAGAGTACTCATACACAAGTATACGGCTAGGTTAGGGGGTTTAGCCATGCATAGATATATTCGATAGGTGTGTACGTATATTTATTTATATTTCAAAATACCACTTTATGTATTTATATACGTACATAACCTATCGCGTATACCTAGCATGGGGACAACTACATGTATGTATATTCGAAAGTACTAATGTACGTGAGAGTGTACACGCATACAAGAATTTCTGATTGCAAGGTGTGGGTTAGCATCGGGGTGAACTAGGGTTTACGTATTCTACGATCTTGCGATTAAATAAATAAAAAGGGCACAACATATACTAGAATTTAAATGGGCATCAAATAATAGAACAATGGCATGAATAAATCGAGCATGATTTTAGAAAGATTATGGAACTGGAACAGAGTGATTTGGAGTTGGGACGGAAAAGATATGAATTTCCGAAGATTTGATATAACGAGGAGATATGGAGTATTTACTTGGAATTTAATCTGGAATTTTGGGAATATGAAAACTGGGATGTAAATGCATGGGTAGGGTCTGGAGTGTACCTAGTTTATTTAGGAATTTTCTGGGAATTTTTGGAAGGCTGGAAAATGGGTTTTTAATCCTCTGTGTACGATTAACCGGGTGGCCGTACCATTTTCTGCACTGCTGACACGCGGGTCCAGGGTACTGTGTGGGCCGGTCGGTGACTGTGTACGTGGACTTAGTCCACTACCTCATGAGCCGATCTAGGGCAGCCCATCTCCTTTTCTTAATTCCACATGAACCGAGTCTATAGGAAATCAAAGAAAAGAGAGAGGGTCCACGTGGGGTCCAGGGAAGTGGATGGCCTCCGTTTCCGTTTGTTCCTGGATCGACATCGCGTGTACGCGCACGCGTTCCTGCTGTGCGTCGTCCTCCGTTCGCCCATTCCCAATCGAAACAGAGAGAGGACCGGAGGGGGGAGGGCTGGCCGGCGGCGGTTTCGCCATGGGCTTGTGCTGTTGTGGCGAGGGGCTGGGTGGCAAGCGGTGGCAGATGGGCGCTCGTGGCGGCGTTGGATAGGCAGGGGCGAGCGGCGGCGGCGGCGGTGACTGTGGGCGGCGCGGCAGCTGCGGCGAGGGCGTGGTGGTGGATGGCGAGGGCGAGCCTGGGTACGGCGGCGGGGTTGAGCAGGGCGAGGCGGCTCTGCTTGGCGTGGGCGGTGCGCGGCGAGCAGGCGGCAGGAGCGCGACGCGAGCACGGCAAGCCGGTGGTGAGCTGGGAGCAGAGAGGGAGGGGGTGGAGCTCGGGCAGGAAGAAGAAAGGGCTGGAGCCCGAGCTCGAGGGGCGAGCGTTCCCGGTGGCCATGGCCGGCTTTTTATAGGCGCGGCAGGGCGCTCGGGTGGCCGCGATATTTTCCGGCAATGGTGCTGTGGCGAGGTCGACGGAAGCAGGGCGGCGCTGGCGCGGTCGGGCGCGGCATTGACGGCGGCACAGCTACCTCGTCGTCCTGGCGATGTGACGCGTCGGGCAGGCGTGAGCTGTCACGGGCGAGGCGACATCCGGCGAGCTGGTGTCAGTGACGCGGCTGTGCGGAGGTCGCCGGCACTGTGGCCGGGTTGGCGCTTGCCGGACGCGGAGACGACGCGGTGTCCACGCGGTGTGCGGAATCTACGGCGAATATTCTTGCGTCCGAGCTCTGTGGATTGAGCTGGCCGTCGTGGTGCAGTGGAGGTGGTGACCGGAGCTGTGTGGGCGTCGTCGGGCACAGCGGTTGTCGGCACGTCACGACGACGGAGGAGGACAGCAGCGGCACTATTTGCCGGTCAATCGGGCTGTCGCCCGCGTGTTGTGCGTGCTTGGAAAAACAGGGAGGTAGGAGAGGGAGCTGACGGGTGGGACCCGCGTGTAAGAGGAAGAAAGGGAGAAGATATGGTGGGGGCTGCTGCTGACTCGTGCTGGGCCAAAAGGAGAAGGAGACCGTGGGACTTTTCTCATTTATATTTTCTTTTCCATTTTCCAAACCATTCCTGTACATATTATATCCATACATGTATGTGTTCGTACATATGCTTGGGCGCACACACATGAATATATCTACGCATATACACTCATTTGTGTATATCATTTCATGTATATATAGTCCACTATATATACATGTACAGAGGTGGCTTTAATATTTTTCCTAGAAAATATATATAAACTAAGCACATTGGAATTTTAGAATTGGAAATATGATGGTGATTGGTAACTTAAGGAGATGGTCAAAGGGATTATTTGGTAGAGATGATCAAGGATAGTATTTGACAATTCAAGGAGGGGTCAAGGGGTATATGGTGGTTGATAAAATTAGGAGGGGTTCAAGGAAATATATTTGATAGACGGTGACAAGGAATATTATTTGGTGGGAATAACAAGGAAGGGTAAGGGGAATATTTAAGTAAAAGATGATCAAGGAATATATTATTCGATGCCAAAATAAATTCTAGCGAGACAAGCAAGCGAGCAAACATTCAAGCAAACAAGCATATCAAGCAAGGCCTAATTTTCTATATGATGAATTCGATGCAAGGTTTTCAAAAACGGGTTTTTGGTCGAGTGGGGAAAAGTAAAGTCAAGTTTTAGTTGTAATTATAAAAAGTTCAAATTTTTAGTGAATTTTAAAATGATGCAAAAACACGGGTGTTACACAAACCTCCCAAAGGCCGCCACACGAAGGGGGCAAGCTCAAGGGCGACGCCTAGCCGAGTCTAGGAGCAAGCTCCAAGAGTAAAGAACCCTAGGGTTCCGGCCAAACGTGAACCAAATGCTCTTTTGAGTGGGGAAGTAGTAGATCAGGCCTCCACAAGCAGTTAGTCGCCTTTTCCCTCAAGATTTGACGGTGGAATCGAAATCTTTGCTTGGGGAAGGAGGAGCAACAATGGAGGAGTGAGAGAGAGCAAGAGGTCTATTTTTCCGTTGCCGTCGCGAGGTTGAAGATGAAGTGAGCCGAGTTACCGTTGGGGAGGGGTAGAATGGGTATTTATACCCCACGGACCCAACGGTAGGATTTAAGTGTGGCATCGCCAAGATCGACACCTGGCATCGCCGCACCATTTGCGCTGCACCGCCGCGCCAACCCGACAAAGAAAAGGTGAGAATCAAGTGGAAATGCCGGGCCGGTCGGGTTTGAGCCGAGTGTTGTGTCCGGATTTGATGTTTAGAGCACTTGGTCCACGGTGCACCCGAGAATCCTAGGATCCCTCTTAATAGTACGGCATTTCCTAAACTCAAGATTCGAAATATAAAATAATTTGAACGCCTTGAGCCTAAAAACACCACCATCTTGCTTATTTGGTACTTTTGGACCTGTTCATCAACTCCATATTTTAATCCCCTGCATGTCATCTTCGTAAAACTCATTAGTCCCCTAATTCGGTGGTCATCAACGCCAAAACCCACTTAGAGCTTGATTGCACTTACAATCTCCCCTTTTTGGTGATTGATGACAATCAAATTAGAGCTTACATAAGATATAAAGTTAAACTTAGATTACGAAGACCAAGGATGTAGGAACCTCCCCTAAATATGTGATTGAGTTTTGAATTCTCATGGTTGACCTGAAATGTCAATTTCACATATTTAGGTGTTGTGAGGCCTCCCCTAAATGTATAAGTGAGATTTGAATTCTCAATTTTGACATAAAAGTCAAGATATACATTTAGAGTGTGCAAGGCCTCCCCCTACATCCATGGTTGCCGTGGGGTGCTCAAAGGTGTCGAGAAAATATATCCGTGATGCATATGACAAATGATAATATGATCGAGCACAAAAGAGTGTCATGCGCACGATGATGCGCTGCACCTTTACCCAGCGCTGGTGCGCAGACCGCCGCGCCTATCGGCACATACGCATGCACAACACCACAAAGATATATGACATGATATGAAAACTAATCAAGCGGTGATTATATAACACGGAGTTTAAGCAATCAAACGACCAAATCTGAGAAGTAACAAGTCATAGGTGGCATTATTACATAAAATAGAGTTTCTCTCAAACTCTCACCTAACAAACTACTCTCAAAGGATCTAAACTCTGAAGGATCAGCTGCTGCAACATCCTCGAAACAGCTCCAGGGCGTCGAAAAAGTTTGACCCCCCTCCTTTCTTCTAATTTTCTCCCCCTTTGGCGTCAAGCACCAAAAAGATCATAGAAAAGAGAAGAAGAGAGAGCGGAGTCACTCCTCACTGGTGTCCTCACGACTGGAAGCTGTGTCCTCGTCCTCCTCCTACGAGATAATCAAGCATACCGGGGTCCGTGCGGAGCGAGACGCGGCAGTGGAGCGCCGAGTGGGCCGGGGCCGAGAAAAACTTCCAAGAAGGTCCGACAAGTCCCGACGACCGAAGCTACGGTGGTGGCTGAAAAGCTCGGAAGATCATACCGAGGTGGTCTAGGTATAGAAGGAGGAACCGGGAGTCCTTGCTTCTCCCTGACACTCTTGAAGGCCTGTCTCACCTCCCTGCGCAACTCGTAGGTCTGCTGAGATGCGTATGTGCAAAGTGCCCAAATATAGCCTTGATCCACTTCTTCACCTTGGATCGAGACTTGCTGTGTCTCCTGGGCCTAGAGCTAGAGGGCTCCTCCAAGTCCTCTCTGGCTGCTGAGGTGCCTCCTGCTGAGGGTCTTGCCCTGCCACTAGTCTTCCCACCATCCAAGCCATGGGTCTTCTCTATGTTGTAGACGTGGTGGAAGCAAAGTCCTTGGGATAGATGTTCCAGAAACCCTCTCAATCATGAACATGATGTAAGGAGCATATGGCAGGTTCCTCCTAGCATCATCCATGGCATTAGCTAGTCGCCTCCAAATGAACTTCCCAACATTGAAAGTTTCATCATTTCGAAATGAGCAAGCAAATTCCTAGCATAGCCATTCACATCGAGGCTGCCCCATCCTTAGGATCAATGGTGCATCTGCAGAGGTTGTTCATCACGTAGAAGAAATCCTTCAACCCCTTTCTCTTTCCAAGTAATGGCGAGGATCGCCCAAAGCAATCCCCACGATAGTCTTGGCCTCAATGGGGTCAATCTCATGTATATACGTGTACTCTCTGTGGTCAGCCCCAAAACCAAGTATCTGACAGAATGTGACAAAGTCCACTCTGTAGTGCCTCCTGTCGGTCATCCAGTGGATGGTGTCTGACGGCCTGTCCCAGTAGTAAGTGGCATGGAACTGACTAAGGATCTCCTCATTCCAATCATGCTTGAAAGACATGATATCTGTCAGCTCAAACTTCTCACAAGCTTCAATTGCCTCATTGAAGGCCTCCTCCTCCTTGTCTGCCATCCTCTCAAAATCAATATAATGCATAGTTGTGATCTTGCTCTTGGTAGAGTGGAGGAGGACAGTCAAATAGAAGTTGGAGTGGAATGCTACCCAAAACCTCTCATCAATCCCCTGCTCGCTCATCTCGCATAGACATTGTAAGCTCTAGCATCCGCTACTTCTCTTTGCTTCTTGAAGTAGCTCACGACCGGGATAGGAGGATCATTGTGGGGCCGTCATCTCAAACACACCCTCAACCTCTTTGCATGTAGTCTGTTATCAAACACTAAGGGGTGATCCGGAGTGCCTTGTTCACTGCAAGGGTACAATGGTGTACCCATACCGCCGCCGCCGCTCCTCGGTGAGCTCAATTTGTTCCACTTCGCCGCCGCCACCCGCCTCGTTCGGTACTTTCTCCCTCCGCCTCTCTTCTCCACAACTTTGACCCTCATCTTTCTCTTGCCCAGGGATCACCTCCAAGGTCCATCTATGCAAGATTTAGAGTTTGATCGAAACCGTCAAGAATAGGAAGTGGAATGACCAAATCTATGCAGTGGAAGAGTTAGAAAAATAAATTTTGATGATTTTGAGCAAGTCGTCCGGGGTCGAGCACGAAGTGCGCTGCATCGCCGCAAGCAAGCACGGCACTGCCGTGTCATGCTCGCGGCACTGCTGCTCCCCTTGCTCAAATGTCATCTAAATTTATTTTAATAATCTTTCTAATGCATCTACTTAGCACGAATCACTTGACTATCACAATTTCGAGATACAAATTCGAAAGGCGGGTGCAAAAATTCCATGGATTCAAAAAGATTAGTAGGAATCTAAGTGAAATTTCTCCAAAGTTTGGAGTCAATCAATTTCACGGATCGGTTGAGTCAAGCAATTTGAGGGATATTTCTTCGTTTGAAGCAAACTAAGAACGCTTATGTTCTATTTGGGCGGCATTGCCGCGCCCCTCCTCCTAAATTACCTAAACCATGGAAGAGTGAAATTGGTCGATTCCAATCATCAAAGCTACTTCCCTAGGGTTCATACAACACTTAGAAACCGAAATCCATGAAAAATTGTTGCACATTGCGTAGATCGGGCAAGAACTTTGAGGCTAGGGTTAGGTTACCTCGTTGATTGGAGAGGAAAGAAGAGAAGCTGCTCGGAGGAGAGGGAGCGGGGGCCGGCCCGGGACGAGGAAGATGGGCCGGCCGCGGCGGTACAAGGCGGCAGGGGGCGGGGCGGCGGCAGCCTGGGCGGCAAGGCAAGAGACGGCAGCGGGAGAGGACGACGACGCCGGCCTCACGCTTGGAGAGAGAAAGAGAGGGGCGCGTGCGGGCGCCGGGTCCGGGGAGGAGATAGAAAACCGATTGGGCCGGGGGTAGAAAAGGAAAGAAGAAAATTTGGCCCAAAAACGGTTCGGACGTAACAGGTCCGAAACCCTAGGCGCGCATCGCTGCGAAGGACGACGCTGCATCGCCGCTGGGTGCCACACGGCATCGCCGCGCAGTGGCACGCCGCACCGCCGCTTCCAAACCGGGCGTCCCGCATATATATTGCCACTTTTAACCTATTTCTACTCGGACTTGATCACAAAGACACCAAAATTCATTGCCGTGGACTGATCATCGATCTGAGAACAATGGCATTGAATTTCGGATTAGAATTTGAAATCCTTTTGAAACACAATATGAAAGTTTTCACAAACTCTTCCTATGTCGAACTAGTGTCTCAAACAGATTGCATGTGTGCTGGAATTCAAACCAAGTTACGAGAATCGAGAATGTTTAGCTCACTACGCAAAGCACAAAACCTTGACTCATCGAGAGGCTTGGTGAAGATATCGGCTAGTTGCTTTTCGGTGCTCACATGGCGAATGCGATATCTCCTTTGAGTTCGTGGTCTCTCAAGAAGTAATGACGGGATGTCTATGTGTTTTGTTCTAGAGTGTGCTACCGGGTTATTTGCGAGTTTGATTGCACTCTCGTTGTCACAAAGAAGAGGTATCTTTGTGAAATGACATCCGTAATCTTTTTTAAGGTTTGCTTCATCCAAAGTAGTTGAGCACAAAGATGCACCGGCTGCAACATACTCGGCCTCGGCGGTGGAAAGGGCTACACAATTTTGCTTCTTAGAGCTCCAAGACACTAAGGACCGCCCAAGGAATTGACATGTCCCCTGAAGTGCTTTTTCGATCTACTTTGCAACCCGGCATAGTCGAATCGAATAGCTAAGTAGATTGAACTTGGAACCCTTGGGATACCACAAGCCAAGGTTAGGAGTGAGTACTAAGTATCTCAAGATTCTCTTAACAGCCACGTTGTGACATTCCTTTGGATTGGCTTGAAAAACGAGCACACATACACACACTAAGCATTATGTCCGGCCTAGATACACAAAGGTAAAGCAAAGATTCAATCATGGAGCGATATACCTTCATGTCCACTACTGGACCCTCCTCATCAAGATCAAGATGTCCATTGCTTGGCATTGAGTTTTGATTGGCTTTGGCTTAGCCATATCAAACTTCTTTAGCATGTCATGGGTGTACTTGGTTTGGCAAATGAATGTCTCTTCCTCCATTTGCTTGACTTGAAACCCGAGGAAGTACTTTAGCTCACCCATCATGGACATCTCAAATCTCTTGGTCATTGTCCTACTAAATTGCTCAACATACATATTGTTAGTGCTACCAAATATTATGTCATCGACATATATTTGGCATACAAAGATATCATTGATAACTTTATGAGTGAAGAGAGTAGGATCAGCTTTGCCTATCTCAAAGCCTTGTTTGAGCAAGAATTCCTTAAGGCATTCATACCATGCTCTAGGTGCTTGCTTAAGCCCATAGAGCGCCTTTATGGAGCTTGTAGACGTGGTTGGGAAACTTGGGGTCTTCAAAAACCGGGTGGTTGCTCAACATACACTTCCTCTTGTAGTGGACCATTGAGGAATGCACTCTTGACATCCATTTGGTACAACTTGAAGTCATGATGGGCAGCTTAAGGCTAGAAGAATGCGAATTGCTTCTAGTCTTGCCACCGTGCATATGTCTCATCAAGTCCAAGCCCTCTACTTGAGTGAAGCCTTGAGCAACCAATCTTTGCCTTGTTTCTTGTTACCAACCCATCTTCATCTTGCTTGTTGCGGAAGACCCACTTGGTGCCAATGATGTTAGTCTTGGGTCTTTCCACCAACTCCCACACTTCATTTCTTTTGAAGTTGTTGAGCTCTTCTTGCATGGCCAACACCCAACGGATCCTTGAGAGCATCATCTACTTTTCGCGGTTCCAAAGATGAAACAAAAGAAAAATGTTGATGTAAAGCAAGCGGCTAGATGAGATCGAAAAAGTAGTAACTCCCTTTCAAGACTCCCAAAGATGTTATCAACGGGATGATCCCGTTGAATTGTTTGTCGAAGTTGTGGGTGATCAACTCCTTCTCGCATTTTCTTCTTGATCTTCATCATATTCATCATAAGCTTCAAGAATTGGAGCAAGATCAAGTGGTTGAACAGTGATGCGGGTGGATCGCCGCCGCCGAGGTAGGTGGCGCGGCATTGCCAAGGCGATGGTGCGGCACCGCCGCGCTGGACACTTCCAAGCCAGCGCGTGTCTTTGCACTTGGTCATCGAGCACGTCACGGAATCTTGTGCAAAGAACAACCGGTGGATCCTCCTCTCCATTAGCTTGATCTTCTTGAGGCCTTATGTCACCGATAGCCAATTGCTTGATTGCCTCACAAGGTGGATCCTCCTTTCCTACAACACTTTGATCAACTTGCTCTACTTGAGAGCCATTAGATTCATCAAATGTCACATCTATAGTAATTTTAACCCTAGGTGGTTTGGTTGAAAACACGATAGGCATGCTCATTTGATTCAGAATCAAGAAGAAAAACCTTCATCAACTTTAGGTGCAAATTTAGAGGTTCGGGGCCTTTTATTCAGAATGAAACACTTGCACCCAAACACCCTAAAGTATGACACCTTAGGTTTGTTACCTAGGTTAAGAGCTCATATGAAGTCTTCTTGAGTTTCTTGTGTAAGTAGAGGCGGTTGATGGCATGACAAGCGGTGTTGATGGCTTCACACCAAAAGATGTCCAAGTCTTGTACTCATCAAGCATTGTCCTTGCCATCTCTATGAGTGTGCGGTTCTTCCTCTCTACTACACCATTTTGTTGAGGGGTATATGCAAGCTGAAAACTCATGCTTGATGCCCTCTTCATCAAGATACTCTTTTACTTGGGTGTTCTTGAATTCGGTCCCATTGTCACTTCTTATTCTCTTGACATGTAGATCAAATTCTCTTTGTGCCCTCTTGATGAAGGTTTTCACCTTCTCTTGTACCCTGACACTTATCAAAGACAAAGAAAACCCAAGTGAAGCGGGAGTAATCATCAACAATAACAAGTCCATATTTGTTAACCCCGATGCTAAGGTAGGCCACCGGGTCCAAAGAGATCCATGTATATCAACTCCAATGGTTGAGTAGTGGTCATCACGCTCTTTGGTGGGTGAGATGCACCTACTTGCTTTCCGGCTTGGCAAGGTCCACATATCCCGTCTTTATCAAAATCAACATTTGTTAGTCCAATGATGTGGTTGTCTCTCCGCAGTTTGGCCAAGTTCTCATGCCAACATGTGCTAGACGGCGATGCCATAACCAGCCCATGCTAGATTTTGCCATTAAAAGGTATCAAGCTTAGCCTCACTTTTGTTGAAATCAACTAAGTAAAGCTTATTCTTGAGTTTGCCTCAGAAGACAACAGAGGAATCCTTCCCGCGAAAGACTTCCACACCAACATCCGTAAAGAGACAATTGTAGCCTTTCTCACACAATTGTGAGACCGACAACAAATTGCATCCCAACGAGTCAACATGCAAAACATCTCGAAATATTGTGCTCAGTTGTGATAGCGACGTTACCAAGACCGATCACACTTCTTACATCATCATTTCCAAACCTTATGTTGTTCCTATCGTCATTGGTTTGGGAATATGATGAGAACATACTCCTTTCTCCCGGTCATATGATTTGTACAGCCACCGCCAAACACCCAACTTGACCCACCGGAGGAGTATGCCTGCAAAAACAAGTTTAGTTCACAAGTTTAGGTCCCCTAAGATTCTTGGGACCTTTTACCTTAGTCACAAGAACTTTGGGAACCCATATAGAGGTGTTGCAATAAAGTTTCTTTTTTCTTTGCCCAAGTATTTTGCAAACACCTCCCCTTTTTTGTTTTGCCTTCACTTCAAAGCAAGGATTTGAGTCTAACTTGCTTGCTTTTGCCTTTGATTGATAGGAGTGGCCCTTAGGAACAGCCTGCACAAGATTTTTCGACTTGGGACCTTCTTCACAGGCTTTTGGACCATTTTCTTGGGTCTATTCTGAGCCGAGGCAGTGTAGGTGACCTTCCCTTTTCTTGGGGGCGCGGCACTGCCGCCCGTCCTCGCGGCATTGCCGCCCGTACTTGCGGCACTGCCGCGTGTGGCAGACAGTACAGCTCGGGTTGGCTTGTGTCCAACGCTGTGCAGGTCTCTCGTACATCGCGCCTTTGCTCAAGAATTTGACACATTCAACACCATTGATCATCTTTCGACCATTGGTTTTGTTTCCATGCTTGTGTCCAAGTCCATCCTTGATTCTTGGATTTCTCCCATCAATGTAGTTGGGCCTTTTGGGAGCCTCAATCTTGTTGCTCATCTGTTGCCTTCTGCCGGTTTCACCTTCTTTTTCTTACCATAGCAAAGTGAGCCTAGTGATCTCTTTCTCCATTGCTTTCATATTGGCAAGGTTAGTGGCATAAGCATTCATATCAACATTATAGCATTTTCCACAACCTTGACTAGTGGAGGGAGTAGAGGTATCCTTTGTGGCTAGGAGATGTGAGTTGCTCTCACTAAGAATGCTATGTTCATTTTCAAGCTTTTTGTGCTTGTCTTGCAAATCACAATATTTCCCATTTAGGGTGACCATAGCCTTCTTAGTAAGAGCATGATTTCCTTGCTCATTAGCTAGGCTCTTTTGCAAGGAAGCCACCTCACTTCTCTCGGCTACAAGAGCATCCTTGTTATCAACATAGAGCTTTTCAAGTCTATCAAGTTGACTATCTCTAGTTGCTAACTCCGCTTTTGGGTACTTTCTAAACCGCCATTAGTTGAGCAAGAAAGCCTCTAGTTTTGGGATCTAGGTTTTTAGTGAGTCTAACATATTCTTCATCATCACTAGATTCATCTTCACTAGAGCTTTCACTAAGATCACTAGAGTCATCACTAAGAGAAGGAGAAGGTTTGGGTTTGGATTTTACCTTCTCATGCTTGGCCATAAGACAAACACGAGTGGAGTCATTGTCCTCATCCTCATCATCGGTCATGTTGTCGAAGAGCTTGGGTGTAGAGGTCTCTTGCATAGCAAATGTTGCAACATGGACTTCCTCTTCACTTGTCTCTTTTTGTTGAGTCCCACTCATGGCCGATGTGAGCTTCACCCATGCTTCTTCCCCTTTCTCTTGTAGTCTTGCTTCTTGTCCTTGCCATTGTCCTTCTTGTATTTATTGTTCTTGTTCTCATAAGGACAATCGGCAACAAAATGCTCGGTGCTGCCACAATTGAAGCATGTTCTCTTTTTTCTTGTTTGGGAATCTTCGTTGCACCATCTTGTAGCCATTTGCTTTCATCCTCTTCCCATACTTCTTCATGAATAGGGCCATGTCATCAATCTTCTTGTAATCAGCCCCATCATCTTCATCATCACTTGAGGAAGAGGTTGTATCAATATTTTCTTGCATCTTCTTCATTTCTTTGTCTAGACTTGTTGATGCTTGCTTGCTGCCCTTCATCTTGTTGGAGGAGCTTGGCTTGCTTGTCTTGGTTGCCTTGAGAGCCACATCCTTGATCTTAATGCCCTCAAGCTTGGCTTGCAACTCTCCAAGCTTTCTTCTTTCATTTGCCTCCTCTCTTTGCATGTCATAGGTGAGTAGTCTTCCAAGCACATCATTTGGAGTGAATTGTTCAAACTTCTTCTTGTCGCGAATCAAGGTGACCACTATGTCATTTCTAGGTGTGTATGCCTCAAGCATGATCTTGACAACGGTGTGGTCATCTAGATCCTCATCTCCAAATCCTCTAATCTTGCCAACTAGCACCATCAACCGGTCAAACATTTCTTGGTCTCCCTTCTCCATCAAGGATCACAAACCGGTTGAGCTTGGCCTTCAACAAGTCAATCTTGGCTTTTCTTACTTTGTCTACTCCTTCATGTGCAAGTACTAGAGTATCCCAAATCTTCTTTGCTTCATTGACATTCATCACCCTATTGTACTCATTGCCTTCAAGAGCACTAAGGAGGATGCTTGTGGCTTGGCCGTTGATGTGGGCAGCCGCTAGCTCTTCGCTCGTCGGCTCCTTTGGGGTTCAGGTGGCTGAAATCCATCGCACACAACCTCCCAAAGACCGGGGTGAAGGGCGCTAAGATAGGCTCTCATCAAGTGCTTCCACTTGGCATAGTTGGTCCCATCGAAACGGGGCAACTTTCCTGGGTACATTGATGAAAGACTTCTTATCGCTGTTAGTCAAGTAAGAAGAATAATTAAAGGATATGGGCTAACTTGTTGTTGTTGACGCTGCCCTCATCCTTCTTGCTTTCCTTCTTCTTCTTCTTGTTGTAGGAGATATCATCATCTCCATCGTCGGAGCTACTTGATAGCTCACTTGACTACGCCTCTTCTTCTTGCCTTTTCTTCTCTCTTGCAGCCCTCCTAGCGGCTCTTGCCTCACCTAATCATCTTTCTTTGATCTTTTCTTTGAAGCTTCTCGGCAAGCTTGACACTAGCTTGCTCTTCTAGTCTTTTCTTTTCTCGCTCTTGCCTTCTAGCGTTTCGCCTTTTGCTATTCTTGCGGTCTTTCTCTCGGCATCGGTGGCATCACCCTTGATGGTGCTCTCACGGGTCGTACGAGAGAAAGCTCGGCCGGCCGGGCCGGCCTCCACCTCCTCCACGGGATGGTGGACTTGCCTCCTTTGTTCGATCCCTCCGGTGCCTCCATACTTCACGCGGTGAAGCGTATATACGAAGTATCCTAGCTCGATACCACTTGTAGGATCCGGATGGAAGCCTAGAGGGGGGGGTGAATAGGCTTAACCCCAAAATTGACTTCATAATACTTCAGACTGCCAAGACACAAGAAGCGCTGCATCGCTGCGTCAAGTCGCGTGCACCGCCGCGTGAACCGGACCAACAGACAGAGAGACAGAGAGAGAGAGACACTTCTCGGCGCGCGGGACCGCTGCAAGCGGATCGAGCGGCACCGCCGCGACATCGAACCGCAGCACTCCCAAAAGCTAGTCCACGAGCCGGAGTTTGGTGCTCAAGGTTCCCACTTGTTCCCGCACACAAATATACCACGTAAAACCTTCCAAGGTTTGTAAAACCCAAAGAACTAAGTAGATCGGGTCGAAACCCTTTCTCACAAGACAAATATGCAATAAAGTAAAGGGAGAACAAGTGAGACAAGGATTTGACCTGTGGTTCACGCGCCACACAAAGCCGGGCTACGCCCACGTTGTTGAGGTTGCCACACAAGGCTTAGCTTGCCCATCGGCTTGCTTTTTCCCTCGCTCATAAGTCTAGGAGTTAACCCTAGAGATGTGGGGTAATGTATTGCTGCAGAGTGAGGTTACAAACCTCCCAAGGCTGCCACACGAAGGGGGCAAGCTCAAGGGCGACGCTTAGCCGCCTAGGAGCAAGCTCCAAGTGTAAAGAACCCTAGGTTCCGCCAAACGTGAACCAAATGCTCTTTTGAGTGGGGGAAGTAGTAGATCCGGCCTCCACAAGCGTTAGCTGCTTTTCCCCTCAAGATTTGACGGTGGAATCGAAATCTTTGCTTGGGGAAGGAGGAGCAACAATGGAGGAGTGAGAGAGAGCAAGAGGTCTATTTTCCGCCGCTGCCGCGAGGTTGAAGATGAAGTGAGCCGAAGTTACCGTTGGGGAGGGGTAGAATGGGTATTTATACCCCACGGACCCAACGGTAGGATTTAAGTGTGGCATCGCCGCACGACACGCGGCATCGCCGCGTAGGCGCCTTGTTAATCGCCGCACCATTGCGCGGCACCGCCACGCCAACCCGACAAAGAAAAGGTGAGAAGCAAGTGGAAATGCCGGCCGGTCGTTTGAGCCGAGTGTTGTGTCCGGATTTGATGTTTAGAGCACTTGGTCCACAAAACCCGAGAATCCTAGGATCCCTCTTAGTAGTACGGCATTTCCTAAACTCAAGATTCGACATATAAAATAATTTGAACGCCTTTGAGCCGAAACACCACCATCTTGCTTATTTGGTACTTTTGGACCTGCTCATCAACTCCATATTTTAATCCCTCGCATGTCATCTTCGTAAAACTCATTAGTCCCCTAATTCGGTGGTCATCAACGCCAAAACCCACTTAGAGCTTGATTGCACTTACACATCCCCACCACTTGCGGGGACTCCACCTCCTCCTCCTGCGCGGAGGTCTCTCCGCCATGACCGGGGTAGGGACCCGCCCCCTCGGCCGACCCACCCCGGCCGTCATCCTTCGCTTCCCTACCGGAGCCGCTGATATCATGAATGAGCCAGCCAGCCCCGGGCCGAGAGGAGGACGCCTCGCCACTGGCAGCGGGGCCGCACTCCTCGCGGGTTGATTCAGCCCGCCCGCCCCGACAGCCGCCACCCTCTTCCTCCCGCGCCCACGCGACCAGCCCGGGCCTTCTGGGGCCGTGGCCGGCCCTCTTTCTTCCGGCCGCTTGTTTGCCGCCACAGACTCCACTCCTCCGCCTGGGCCAATCTGAAAGTACAAAACGCCAAACCGTCAGACACAGGCCTCACCTCTCCGGCCTCCAAGCGCTGGAACCGCTTGTACTCCGTGACTCTCAAGATTTCCCAATCACCGCCGCTGGCGAGCCTCGACTGACGAGGACGCGCCGATCGGGCCGACTACGTGAGCTCGACCGGATCCGCGTACCCAGAGATATCGAACTCCACCTTCGACTTCGTGTCCAAACCCCTCAGCCTAGTCGGACGCCCTCCACCTCTCGCCACCGAGATGCCAGGCGAGACCGCAATGACAAATTCCTCCACAGTCACGCCCTGCGCAAGGTAACGGGACATATTGGTCGCGCATAGATTGTCGCTCCCGCCATGGCATCGGTCTCGCCCACCGCCCTTCCGAGGTTCGCTTAGGCTGCGCAGGGCCCCGCACATCTCCTGGCCTCCTAAGAGTCCATAATAGAACCACCTCGCCAACCAATCCGCCGACCACTTGCTTTCCGCCTGCCGCACCGGCAGCGAGCGACCCCTCGCGGCACGCGAAGGTATACACAGCGCATCGCGCCATTTGTCGTGATCCCTTGCACGGTCCCCATGGGACGAGGTTGCGGATGCACTCGATGGGTGTAGAGAAAAGCATCCACATCCGGCTCCAGGCCCCCGCGACCGGCAGGCCCAGCACGAAGATTGAAAGCTTCGGAAGGAGGCGGGTTCAATTGATGGAACCGAAGACCTGCCGCCGCATCACCGCTTTAACAAACTCCGCCACAGAAAGCGGAGTCCAAAGAACGAAAAAACTCCGTGAATACACCACCTGCTCGCCTCCGGCTTGGGGATTCGATCCCGGGGCCGGGGCCTTCGCCTTGATCGAGGTAGCCTAGCTCTCGTACTCTTCAGATCAGCCTCCTGTAACTTTGCTCAGAGGAAACATCAAAGTAGGAGAGGTCCCCTTCGTCTTGCCCTTCGCAGCCCGCAGCCTTCGACGTCATCAGCGATTAAAGGAACTAGTTAAACCCTCGCAAAACGCACTAGTCCAAGCTCGCACCCCGCTGAATCCACGTAAAACAGAGCAAGCGCAAGAAGCGGTGGGAGCAGAGTAAAGTGAAAAGTGAGCAGAATCCTACCGTCTCGCGGCACCGGTTATTTATAGGCCGGAGAACCCACCGAACGGACCGAGGAGGGCGGGATCGGTTGACACGCACACCGATGGTTCGCGTTCAACGCACCAGATACAACTCAAGAACCCAACCGCCCCATCCACAGAAAAAACCCTACACGTGTCAACACAAATCCACAACCGGCCCAGAAGAACTGGGGCGTCGCCTGGCGAGGTCGGCCCCGCAAACGCCGCAGCCGCTGGGCGGACCTTCTCAAAGGGTTCGTTGCTCGCCCGGATGGCATCGGACCAAACCCCCGAGGGGCTCTTTGTTGGGGAGGGACCCTCGCCAAGGACCCCGTTGAGCCTCGGGCCTGCCCCAAGATGACACTCGCAGCGCGGGCGGCGAAGGCAATGTAAACACCCCGCAGCGGGGACGGGAGAGGCCATGGTGGTGACACCTGCAGCGCCGGGGCGGCGAGGCTAACGCAACACCCCCAGGCAGGGGGGACGGTGGAGGCCAAAGATGACACCCAGGCGCGGGGCGGCGAGGCAATGCAACACCCCGGCGAGACACCCCCCGCGGGCGCGGGGCGGCGAAGTTTAGCGCAAACACCGCAGTGTGTCTTGGGGCAGCGGAGGCCAAAGATGATCCCTGCCGGGCGCGGGGGCGGGAGGCCAACATAAACACCAGCGCTGGGAAATGAGGCCAAGATGACACCGCAGCGCGGGGGGCGGCGAGGCTAACGCAAAACTTCAGCGGGCGCGGGGGACAGAGGGAGGCCAAGATGACACCCCGCAGGTGCGGGGGAGGCAGGTTGGCAACACCCGCAGCGCTGGGACAACACAAGAAGAAGGACACCTCCGCGGGCACAAGCGGGCGCATGGAGCCCTAGCGGACCCAGGGCCAGGCGGCGGCGCTAGTAGGGTGGAACCCTAATGAAGCCCTTGGACGGGTGGGACTTATGTTTTACCTTATCACCCCCGGGTTTGTACTCACTTGCGCGGCGGGCCCTAGACGTAAGTGGCAAACACGCCTTGTCCTCGATAAGTAACTACAGTAAATACCGACCGGACGCCTATAAATACGGACCGACAGGACGTATGAAGGGGACGGTTGGTGGGCGCTTTCATGACCTATCGATCGAAAAGATATTCTCTGCGGATCTCAACTTTTGTACACGTCATCCTTTTCCTCACTCCTGTGGAAAACCCTCGCCCCTTCTCCTGCCACCCACGTGGCAAAGGCTAGAGGGGCAGGTGTGTATCCCCAAAGTGCTGGCAGCGAAGTCGCACGGACGCGACCAATGTGCGATGCACAGGTCATGTTTTCATATCCACAGTCACCAATGTTTAAGGAGTTATTATTGAGACCAAGTCAGCCACTATGGCCTCAACGTCATACGTAGCTCCGCATCATGTCTTTGCACCACGACCAAGTATAGTGTTCCTTTAGCCACCGCCACCGCCCTTGGTCCTCCTGCGTCTTCGCTAACAGCGAAGAGTGGGATCCTCCTAGAGCTTAGACGATCTAGAATATAGTTTTTGGTCTCCTTGCAATTTTCTAGTTTAGACGTTATAAGTCTTTATAAGTCCATCTATCTTGCCACTTAAAGGTGACGTTAGACCGTTAGCGTCTTCCATTTGCCCACCTAAAGGTTGGCTAGTTTGGTCATTCATGTCACAAATAAAATTTAATCTTTGAAGTTCACTGCAAAAATAATAATGCATAAATTGAATCGTTAATAAGATTTGACAAAATCATTAGTAATATCTTTATTGAAGTAAAATAACACAATTTGGAGGGCTTTATCCCTGATCATACATCATTCAGCAGTTGTGATTGCGATCCGTATATACGTATAAAAGTATTTGCGACAGCGACAACCAGCAATTCCTAATACAGTCCTACTCCGAGCATCGCGCTTCCTTTAATCCTCATCAGCTTCGTGCATCGTCCCGTCTTCCTGCCGCCTGCACTCTTGTTGGACCATTGTCTCTGTGTGAAGCTACCCTGAAGACTATCTCAGTCGCTGCATATCGACTACCGATCAATGCCCTTGATCCTTGAATCCTCGACCACTTGAGCTTGCTTGGATTGGTGGTCATGTATCAGCTGGGAACGAACAACATTGCCTATGTTGGATGCAGCAGCTTTGCCCGGCTGGAGGGTCTTTCGAACGGAGTCATCGTCACCGGAGGAGGCGGACGACGACGAACACAATGCCGACGACGAAGGTGAAGAATCGTGGTCGGCGCGCTTCCTCTGAACTCATGGCTATTCGGACCACGAATCTTCCATCACGTACGGCGGCAGGTCCTTCCGCCGGACGTGCTTGACGGCCAACCAAGCCGGGCCTCCAGAACCTGTATGTATAGATGTCCTGCATGAACTCGTCTGCCGTCGCACGGAGGTCAAACTGCAGCTGCTGCCCTTGCGGCTGCTGGTGCTGGTGTGGCTTCGACAAGCCCACGAAGAAGGACGACGCGCACCGCAATCCCTGTGGCTCGGCGTCGTAGGCGCGAGGGTTCTGATGGCATAGCAGCTCGCCAAGCGTGTCCCTCTCGACCTTGGCCACCAGCTGCCGCAGCCGCGACTCCACCCACCCTTTCCACTCCCGAAGCTCTTCTTCGCCGCCCGCCACCGTGGCGTCCACCTGCAGATAGCTCTTGTGCGTCCTGAAGAACGGGAACGGCTGGAATAGCGCGCCCCAGCAGCGACCGCCGCCGGCGGCGATCTCCTGGCACGCGACGTGGCCGGCCTGGATCTGCTCCTTGATGATCCGTTGCGTGGCCTGCGAGACGTTGTAGGTGCAGTTCATGCACGGGTACGCCGGCGTGATGACGGGCATGAGGTGGCTCCGGTCGCGCGGGTTCCTGCGCCCGTCCCAGACGGGGAGGCCGAGCTCAGCGTCGTGCTCGATGTCGCAGAGCATCACCGGGTGGGCCACCTCCACTGGCCGAACACCTTGAAGAAGCGCGACACCAGCATGCTGGGCGAGGCGTTGGGGTAGAGCTGGCACACGCGCGCCACCAGGATGGCCCACGCCACGCCGCCGAGGAAGCCCGACACGTTGGAGTAGACGCCCCGCGCCTTGGCCCACAGCTTCACGCACCGCAGCGTCGTGCGGAACGCGGCGGCGTCGGGGACCAGCCGCACCTCGTCGGCCACGCGCACGCCGTTCATGCTGCGCGCGGTGACGTGGTCCAGGCCGCGGAGCACGGAGCGATCGCTGAGATCCAGGCCCCGGGGCACCACGGGCTGGTTGACGCTGGCGTAGACGAGGTCCACCTGCACGCCGAGGAACCTGAGCTTCATGACGGGGACGTGCGCGCCGGGCACGGGCTGCAGGTCTGTCACCGCCTCCGTCTCGGCCAGCACGCCCGCCAGCACGCCGAAGAAGTCTTGGTCGCGGTCCACGAAGGAGGGCCCGACGACGAGCGCGTCGATGTCGGAGCCGCCGCCGTGGACGCCGAGGCGGTAGGAACCGAAGGGGAGCAGCAGTGCGGTGGCCTCGTCGACCATGGCGTCGGGGTACCCATGCTCGAGCGTGAGCTGCTTCACCCAGCGGTCGACGATGCCCTGGAGGTCGCGCAGCACCTCGACGCGGACCGCCGACTCCTCTGGGCTCGTACATTCCCGCTTCGCGCAGGAGCTTCTCCAGCGCGCGCCGTGGCCTCGAGGTCGGCGGGCGTCGGGCCAACCAGAGATGGGCTCGCCGAACATCTGCTTCGGCTGGGAAGCCATGGCCACGCCGTGCGTGATTGCGAGAGAGCGAGGGCCGGCGATCGCGCAACAAAAAAGGAAGTATTTCCCTGTACGCGGTCCCTTTTAATGTAGGAAGTATACGCGCTGATCCGATTCCTGATCGAGTTCGAACTGAACTCGGAAACGACGACAGTTGCTTCCGCCTCGTACTACTCCAGAAAGTTGTCATATTGAGGGTAACTTTTTTTTCTTTGCTCCAACAACCAATAACTATGTCAGTGTCTTCTCACATAAAGGGACGGAGGTGGGGTGTACATCTAAACCAAAAACATGTAGTCCACCCCAATCATAACTTCTCAACCGTACCATCTTTCCCCCTACAAGGTGGCGATGGTTTCCTCAAACTATGAATGTAATAATCTGCTTGAGGACGGTCATTAAGCTAAGTTTGAGAACATGTGTGAGGGGCTAAGGGCAGTGGCAAGCACGCCAAAAAACACCTGTACTTCTACTATATGTTTTCACTTTCTGCAATTTTTAAGCAAGGAAAAACCTTTTCTAAAAAAAAAGATGACAGATACAATACATGCTGATAATGACCCAACTATTGTCATTAATTAGTTGGGACCCCTCAATATTTACACGTGAAAAGTATCATCTGTTATGACGATACCTTTGCTATACAAAAACCCAAGCTCTAGCTGTCTGGCTCTTGGCTACTACGCTTACTATACATTTCAAAAAGCAAAATTTTACAACATATTGTTATTTACAGCTTGGCCTTATAAAACCTACCAAATTCGTCTCTACATCATAAATATATTGTGCATTCAAACGAGAACCTTTAAGTTCTCAAAAAAAAAAAGAATGCACATCCTTATTTGTCAGATCCAACAGGCCACCAATCTCTGCTACCTTGTCGACAAGAAGCCTCAGCAAAGGTATTGTTGAAAGCGTTCGACGTGATCCAACCATGATGAGCTTCTTCTGCAACATACAATAACCAAGCAAGGTAAAATTTATCGAAATACAGAAAGCCTAAAAAGTTATGCCTGGCTCAACCAAGCAAGTGACATCTTTAGGCTTTTTCAGTGAATTATGTAAAGTAAAATAAAAGTGATGCAAACATTTTGATGGTATCATGCTGCATCTCCATTACACACACCCACACACAAAAATGCATATCTCCATTTACACACAAAAGGCAATTGTGTCTAGTAAATAATGTTCAGTGTGAAAGTTCATGATACTTCTTCAAAGAAGACAGCTTGGTGGAACAATTGATACATGAAAAACCATATTTGCTGCAAATTACCTTTGCTCGTGTCAGCAGAACATTGATCCTGTGCCAATCACCAAGCAGAGAAGAACCACTAGCCCTTGAGTTTGCAGTGGAGCGCACAAAAGATACTATTATACACTCCTTATCCCTACCCTGAAACAAATTGAATTCTTCAGTGCTAAAAGACCATGCAGAGACCTCTATTAGAACATAAAGTTACAAACGTGACTCAAAACCACAAACAAAAACAGGGTTGCTCTCAAATCTCAAATCTAGACTGTTTTCATTAGTGTGAGAACCAAACGTAACAATGAACTGGTGAAGCATGCTAATGAAACTGATTCTTGAGTAAGCATTCTAAGTTTGACTACTATAATATTACCAAAGCACAAAAATACATAACTAATTGGGATGGGAATGCAACTAGCATGCTATTCCACTTAATTGTTAACACAGAATGTCACTGCCAATGTATGCAAAAACCAGCAACAAAAGTTCAGCACAATAAAAGACTCAGAATAATTGTCAACCTGGTATTTATCGATTGTGTGAACCTCAACCAAAAACCATCAGTGCATTGCTGAATGATATTCACTTGAGCGTTATATGGGGTGATGATACCAATAGCATCTTGAGCTACACCCCTTCTTAGTAATTCTTTGATGATCTGCATAAAAGGCATATATTTCACTAGAATAAATAACTAAATACATTTGTATCAGGAAGTTGGGGTATGTGCACGACATATAAAGCACAAGGCTTATTAAATCTCCAAGACAGTCATGAAACAGCTTGACACCAACAAAGTTAAAATTGACATTTTAGCGCCCCTTCAGCCAAACAGCCCAATTCACATCCACGCATCTCAGTTGCTTAAAATATTGTTAAACCAGTAAACCACATACTATCGCACCCTAAAAAAAAAAAAAAAAAAATGTATTTACTTGAAGTTTGTATACCACTTGGACAAGATAAAGAAATAAAAAGATTATCATTCAAGAGTACACAAAGCAACTGCAGGAGCACTCAGACAGACAGCAGCATTATTTAATCAGACGTATAGAGTATAGACAGAGTTGTAAAATATGGTTCACGCTCAATACTACCACAGATAGATCACCACATACCCATGAAATAATGTGTGCTTCTATAGGATTGTTCACAGTTCTGTGTTCCTTTTGCCTCAAGTGCAGGTATTTGATCTGCAGAATTGCATGGTTAGATTTGAAGATGAAAGCATCAGACTGGAATAACTAATTGAACTAGACAAAAACCTGTGTTGGCGAAGATCACAGCCCTATCAGGATTCAAGATCTGCAATTAAAAAGTGAGACAGAGGTGTTAAAAAGGATGCTGCTGAATTATGACCTAGATAGGCCATGGAGTTTTCTAAATTGAGAAATCATGGAAATTTTAGGAAAAGAATTGTTACCTCTTTTAACTTCAAGTGCACTGGTTCTCTACCAGAAAACTTGAGTTTGGCATTTGCTATTTCCAATGAACCACAGCACAACCTATTGCCGTAAATCAATGAATTTGAGAGCTCCATGATGCCAGATGACATACGGTACTACAAGGCAGTTACAAAAGTGAGTTCTGAGCAGGAAATAAGTACGGATAGTCAAGATCGTAATAAAAGATGGAGAGTTAAGAAAGACCTGGCATCGCAGTGCTGAAATTGCCTGAGGATGTGCTTCTGACAACTTCCAAAATAAGCTGATGCCCATCCCATTTTCTCGGGCTTCAGAACTCTATATATAATCATTTACAAACTTAAAACAAAGCAAAGATGGCATAAAAATGAGAAAATAGGCACATCAGCAAATAGTTAGATACCTGAACAAGTGGAGGAAGTTGATAATGGTCTCCTACTAGAACAAACTTTTGTTGCAAGCATTAAAGGTCCCAGTGAAACCTGGCAAGTGCAATAAAAAATAGTATGTAATAAGAATAAAATAGTATGTAATAAGATACTATAAATGGACGAGAATATGGACCTCTTTTTGGTATCATTTTTTACAGAATTTTCTGGTTAGAATTGGCCCAACTACTGTAAAGTTTTTTAAAATATAGTCCTCTAGTTAAATAGGCAGCATGTTTTTTTATTTTCTTTTATAACACCAAAGTACAAAAACTAGCAATCATTGCTCCTTAACCAACCAAACAATTACCAAGTATTCCCAGTTTTTCCTTACCGCAATGTAATTTGTCCAGCTTCATCCATGATACATGTGTCAAACTTCTTATGTGCTAATAAAGGATGATACATTCCCAAGCAAGTAACTCCAACAACCTGCACTTGCTCCATCCTTGCTTTAATGGCATCAACTGATTGTGCCTCAGTTGCTGTTCCACAAAAAAAAAAAAACATAGAAAAAGAAAAAATCAGTTTCTTTTAAAAACTGTAGGTACACTCATAAAGTTTTAGTTCTTACTTGACAAGCAGTGGGCCCTGACATCAGGATGTACAGCCTCAGGCCTTCCAATCCGAATAAAATCTACACCCTACAACAATATGAGACATTAATCAGAACAAAGTGTATTCAAGTTGTAGTTCATTGCAGTTGAGTGCTCAAGGTAGCAGGCAAATGTTGTCCATTGAATATAATCAATTGGAGTGAAATGCAAGCAAAAGTACATACTACATTAAAGACAGAACTTGCATTAAAAAAGACATCAAGGGAAGAACACAAACCTCAGTCTTCAACTTCATGAGCAGAGTATCAATAGCCGAGTTAGTATATGAAGTTAGCAAAATAGATTCCCTCTTATCAATAATGACTTCACAGCATGCACCATTGTATGTTTTGCCTGTTCCAGGCATTCCTAAAATAAGAGCATAATCCTTTGCTCCTAGAATCTGCTAGCAACATATGCATTAGTTTGCAGAGTAGACACCTAGACATGAATATCCAGATTACAGAAGGGTGAAAAAGTGAAAGAGCAAAATAATTACTTTATGCAGTGATCTTTGTTGGTCATTATTCAAATTTGGTAGTGACCTTATGTATGATAGTGCAGGATCTTGACTAAACAGCCCTCCACTATCAAACCTGGGCCTACAATACAGACATCCAAATTAGAAAATTCCAGACAAGAAAAAGGGTGTAGAAAAAAAATGCCGTTAAATGAATCTAATCGAGTATGAACAGACCTCAAGATCAACAATCAACTTACGAAGTTGAGAGTTTCGTGGATTCTGAGCAAATAGTTGGACAAGGTTGAATCTAACAACATTTCAAAGTGAACTCTCAAGTTAGAAAGGTTGGACTTTTGTGAATCAGACATTATCAAAAAGGGTAGAAGAAATCAAATAAAAACAAGGGCTAACCTCATTATTGCAAATGAAGAACTAAATTCATCCTTGTCTATCCGCCAAATTTCATGTGTCAGATCCTCTTGCTCTGACAAGGAATTGCTATCTGGAATTCTCAAACGGCGTGGCAAAGAGACCTAAATAGATTCAATTGGAAATGCTTATATTCAACCTAACAAAATTAAATGGACAAAATAGCTGAAGGTTTGTTACGGTCAAGTAATACCGTTATGTGGGAGTGACTTATTTCTCTTATATATCCATTTGCAACTGCTATTCTCCCAGACTGAGTGCTAAGCACCTAGCAAAGCAGCAGCAGTCATTATAGAATATAAAACTTTATTATGGCATCAATATCAGCGGCAATTTCCATCCATCATTACATGGCACTCCCCTAATCCAGTACTTGTGTGGCCACAGCAGCAAAAGTTCAAATCAGTATCACATTTGATTATCTTACATACAATGAGCATGTTACTAAGATTATCGATACCTCTTTGTTCTTACTAACTTTAGTTACATGATGGTGAAAGCAATAAAAAATTCTCTAACATTTCAAGATAATTATTAGGAGTCTAGGACAGCATGTACCCTATAAAGAATCTTATACAAAAGAAACAGTTGTAAGTATAAGCATTTTAGGACAGCATGTACCCTATAAAGAATCTTATACAAAAGAAACAATTGTAAGTATAAGCATTTTAAGAGGCATGAAATAACTCATGTCATAACAGTTACTTGTCCAGTTGTCCCATACAGCAAGTGAACAAGACTTACCACAGGATCACCACCTTTGAGGCTTAAATCTAGGCTGTCAAATTGAGCGCCTAACTGATCAGCTGTTTCGACTGCATCTTTTGCTGGACAAAATTATATATGTAGCTTTTGCTTTTTCCTGAAGAATCTATTGAATGCCTATCTTTTATGTCAAGGACAAAATAAGGTACAGCAGAGTTCCCACTCCCGAGTTTGAATTATGAGGCTGGAAAATGTTCTTCTTTTTACCTGAATTTAGAATAAACTGAGATTAAGCAAAAGCACATAAACTTCAGTTCCACGGCATAGTAGACAAAACCAATATACCTGAGAAGCTCTAGCTTCCAGATCAATCAATCTATCCCAATGTTTAAGAAAAAACTATGATGCCTGACTGTTAAGTGATTCACAAGGTTGTCAAATAGATCACCAAGCCCACTAGTTGCAGCATTGCCTCCATGTGCCTGTTAGAACATGTATATTTTATGTAATTATATAGTTTCTTCTCAGCTTGTAAAAACTTCCAAGAGTACCATAAAAAGAAAATATTCATGTATCAAAAGAAAAGGGAGAAAAATCAAAACCTTGTGATATATGGTACAAGAAATCAGGTGTCCACATCCATTACATGTTGATGGGCTCTGAACAAAAACAATAAGGTTTAGATTAACTTTTCACTAATGAATTTGTTACATTAATAAGTTTCCATTTTCACCTGTAACATTGGAGGAAAACTCTGTGAAATCGATGCCTTCAGGATCTCGGTAGCAAGCTCGTTGCGGCAAAGCATTATTAGCCCAATTAAATCAGACCTTTACTTTAATTCCTTAAGAAAGTAAGGAAAATGGATAAGAATGGGGTACACAAGCATGCATGTTGAGTATAATTTTATAATATTACCAATGTCTGGTCTGTGTGAAGATAATACAGAAGGCCCAAGTCAATATTCTGATTCAAGTATCTGAAGAAGGGCAATGTAAAATCACAAAGGGTTAATGGAAAAACTGCAGAACCCAGGATCACAGAAAAAAAAACTTAAAAGAAATAGGTAGGTTATACCTCTCTGTCATCAACAATGTGTATAATATCACCTGAGCAGAGTGTTCCGTGAAGCTGCTCCTGCGTATAGATAAACGCTTGTAAATGGTAATACTACACAAGTAAATGAATTTATGAAAGGAACAAAGAATGAATAGATGTTTCTTTTTCCCGGAGTAGGTCAGGCAAAAAGAAATAAAACAAAAGCCTTCTTTTCCAGAAAGAGTAGTAATACTAAGCATAAGCTGAAGACATTTAAACTTGGTATATATAAAACACAAGGACCCCCAACATAACAACTCCGCGTGTACCGTGTAGTGATTATGGAAACAAAGAATGACCTTGTGGAAGAGCAAGAAAGATAAAGCCTGCTATTCAATGGTTGCTACTTAAGGACTGGGTGACACTATGTAGTTGACAATGATTTACAGGCGATTGATAACAGTTTGTATGCAAAGTGAGGAGCAATACTGCAGAATCTATTTAAAAGTATGCAATCAGCAACCATAGAGAAACTAAGCTCATTAATTGCAGTTTTCAGCCTTGTTTACATGTAAAAATTATATGAAAGTAAGATAAAATCAGCAAAATGTCCCCAGGAGAAACTCAGTTGAGACTTTGCGGTAAATAATAAATCCCAATTCTGAACACCTTACTAGGTTATTATTATCAGCCCCAACAACAGTATGGCTTAGTAGGTAAATGTTGACAGTCTCAGAATGTTAGGGCAATAAAATAATGCTAGGAGAATGCCTATCCTTGTGGTCGAGTTATTTTTCTTAGTGAGGAAACAAATAAATCATGCCAAGAACAGACATAAACATGCATTACCATTGCCATCCAAGAATATGTGCTTACCTGGCCACTAGTTGCTTTACCAGTTTTGAACTCTAATGGCATTATTCTATCATATGAACCACCATTGCGTGACTCGACTCTTGATCTAACAGAAGCATCGATATTCCCTTTCAAACCATATCTTGGCGCCTATGCCATTTCCTCAATATCCATCACCTATGGCACATGTGGATTTTATTTTATTTAAAGGGAGAAACAAGGTTGCTTGGATAGATCTCTGGTAAACAAGGCACAAAGATCTAGCCAGAAAAAAAAAGTACATGGGGACAATGCAAATTTTAATTAATAGAAACCATAAAGAAACATGAAGCATCAGCACAATATGTACTGTTTTTTTTTATAGCAGGCACCATGAAAGACATGGTAGTGATCCATACACCAAAAAACAAAAACATTCAAGCAAAGGTAAGAAGCCTGTTAGAAACGATTGTCAGCTAAGTATTTTTTTCCTACCTCAGTCACTCCAACAGTCTTTTCTCTTCGTTATGTCCAAAATCAACATTAGAACACTTTGAACCCTGAAAGTGCAGTTTATCATTAGGAAACAATCAAACAACTAATCACATGGTCATATATATAGTGTAAAAACGTACAGAATAAAAAAACATAAAGTGCAATAGCTTCAAGGCATATGTTCTGCCAGTGATTACGCATAGGCTGAGATACCTTACAACAACAACAACAACAACATAGCCTTTAGTCCCAAGCTAGTTGGGGTAGGCTAGAGATGAAACCCATATGAAACAAAGACAAAAGAACGTAGAAAGGCACAAGACAAAAGGATAAAGATTATGGTAGATAGAAAAGGAAACAAAGTCATGGTTCAGCACGTTAATAGCTAGCCTCCAAGCTCCTATCCAAAGCTAAATCCTTGGAGATATTCCACTCTTAAGGTCTCGCTTAACCGCCTCGTCCCAAGTCGGCCTAGGTCGGCCTCTACCTCTCTTTACATTATCTACCCGCTCTAGAACTCTACTACGCGACCGGCGCCTCGGGAGGCCTCCCGTTGAACATGTCCAAACCATCTCAACCGATGTTGAATCAATTTCTCCTCGATAGGGGCCACCCCGACCCTATCACGAATATCTTCATTCGAACTCTATCCCTTCTAGTATGCCGCAAAAACCAACGCGAACATACGCATCTCGCCTCCACACTTAGTCGTTGGACATGTCGCCTTTTTGTAGGCCAACATTCAGCACCATACAAAGATCGCCGGGCGAACCGCTGTCCCTATAGAACTTCCCTTTTAGCTTCGTGGTACCCTCTTGTCACATAGGATGCCGAAGCTTGACGCCACTTTAGCCAACCCGCCGCGATTCTATGTCTAACATCTTCATCAATGTCGCCATCCTTCCGTAGCATAGATCCTAAATACCGAAAAAGTATCCTTCTTGGCCACCACTTGTCCATCCGTGGTGACATCCCCATCCTCGTGCCTAGTCGGGCTAAAGTCGCACATCATATACTCGGTCTTGGTCCTACTCAATCGAACCCTTTCGACTCTAGCGTGTGCCTCCACAGCCCAACTTCCTATGTACCCCCCCGCTCTACTCTCATCCACTAGCACCACATCATCGAAGAGCATACACCAAGGGATATCACCCCGTATATCCCTTTGTAACCTCATCCATCACCGTGAGTAAATAAATAAGGGGCGATCTTCGACCCTTGATGTAGTCCTATGTTAATTGAAAGTCACCGGTATCGCCATCACATGTTCGAACACATGTCGTCGCATCTTTGTACATATCCTTGATAAGGGTAATGTACTTAGTTGGAACTTTGTGTTTTTCTAAGGCCCACCACATGACGTTTTCTCGGTATTTTGTCATACGCCTTCTCGAGGTCAATAAAGACCATGTGCAAGTCCTTCTTCTCGCCCCTAAATCTCTCCATCAACCGGTCGTACTAAGAAAAATCGCCTCCATGGTCGACCTCCCGGGCATGAACCCAAATTGGTTTTGAGTCACACTTGTCACCAGAGGGCGATGCTCGATAACCCTCTCCCACGCTTTCATCGTATGGCTCATCGCCTTAATCCCCGGTAGTTAGTACAACTTTGAACATCTCCCCTTATTCTTGAAGATTGGTACTAATATACTTCGCCTCCATTCTTTAGGCATCTTGTTTGACCGAAAAATGAGGTTAAAAAGCTTAGTCACCATACTACCGCTCTCGCTCCCGGACATCTCCACACCTCAATGGGGATGCCATCGTGGCCCATCGCTTTTACCTCCCTTCATCCTCTTCAAAGCCTCTCGATCTCGCCTCCGAATTCTCCTCACAAAGCGTCTACAAGTATCGCCAAATGAGTCGCCCAACTCAAAGGTAGGACTATCATTCTCCCCATTGAACTTGACTTATCGAAGTACTCTCCCCGTCCTGATCTCCTCGCCCAAAGCCAAAGCCGATCCGTCCCATCCTTGATGCATTTGATTTGGTTTATGTCCCTTGTCTTCCTCTCACGTATCCTAGCGATCCTATAAATGTCCTTCTCCCCTTCCTTCGCCTAGCCGTTGGTAAAGGTCATCAAAAGCCCGACCCTTTGCTACACTCATTACCGCTTTGCAGCCCTCTTCGCTATCCTATAGCCCTCGATGTTGGTCTGCACTCTTGTCGAGATGGAGGCGCTTGAAGCACTCCTTCTTCTCCTTAATAGCCTTTTTGTACCTCGTCCGCTCCACCACGGTGTGTCCTTCGCTTCCTTCTTGCCTCCCCTACTCACACCCAACACTTCGAGGCCACCTTCCGTACACATGTTGCCATCTTCACCACATGTCGCCCAGATCTTCTCCTTCTTCCCAAGGCCCCTCGCCTAGCATCCTCTCCTTAAACGATTGTGCCGCTTCCCCTCTAAGCTTCCACCACTTCGCCCTCGTAATCTTGACACGCTTGTCCCGGTGGGCACGCACCGAAAAACGAAAGTCCGCCACTACAAGCTTGTGTTGAGAGACCGCACACCCCTGTGTATCACCTTACAATCTAGGCAAGCAGCCCTATCCTCCCTTCTTGCAAGGATAAAGTCGATCCGGCTCGAAAGTGTTGTCCACTACGGAAGGTCACTAAATGGGATTCCCTCTTTCTAAAGAGGGTATTCGCTAACAACAAGTCATAGGCCAAAGCAAAATTCAAAACATCCTCCCCTCTTCGTTCCTACTACCGCACCGAAACCCCCCGTGTACTCGCTCAAACCCTACATTTGTTGCACCCACATGGCCATTGAGGTCTCCTCCTATAAAGAGTTTCTCACCGATAGGCACAAGATTAACCATGCTATCTAGGTCCTCCCAAAACCCGACTCTTGACGCTCTCACTAAGACCTACCGAGGGGCATAGGCACCGATCACATTCAAGACCGAAGTCTCCAACGACCAATCGGACTAGGATAATCCGATCACCTTGCCTCCTAACGTCCACTACTCCATCCTTAAGGCTCCTATCTCCGGGATACCTACACCATTCCTACCCGATGTTGTCCCCCCGTGTACCAAAGCTTGAAGCCGATTGCCCTCCACCTCTTTTCGCCTCGCCCTTCCATTTGGTCTCCCGAACGCATAGAATATTTACACGCCTCCTAGTTGCCGCGATCGACTAGCTCTCTTAACTTACCCGTTAGGGACCCTACGTTCCGGCTACCTAGACGAATCCTAGTTGGCTCGGCTAGCTTCCTTACCCTTCGCACCCGCCGAGGAAAGTACAAAGACCCTTGCTCATTTTTCACTACACCCTGGCGCAGATGTAGCGCGCCACTAAGGTTGCGACGACCCGACCCTTGCTCACCGCTCATCGTGACGGGATCACGATACGACGCGCCACTAAGGGGATGGCGACCCGCCCTTGCCCATTTGACACCACACCCGGGTTCCGATGTAGCCAGCGCCGCTAAGAGGGTTACGCCCCAACGAATTTCTTATGGGTTTCATATCCATTAGAGTGGCTGGTTTTACGCCGGTTCGCTAAAAACCTAACGCAACCCCCTCCTCCCTTTACCGGGCTTGGGACCGGCTATGTTGAGACGACTCAAGAAAGTCTTCCAACCAACATAGGCCGGAGTTATAGGTCGAGATACCTTCTCTTGAAAATTATATCACCCGTTTCGTAATTCCATGCCTTATAATATTTAAGTTAAACTAGAATAACCTATAATGGAATGGTACTTTTAACACAATTGAGATGAAGTGTATGGATTTCGGTCCATGTTTTTTGATCGCCCCGATTAATCGCGATATATCACGATTACTCATCCCCGTCGGTTCTAAGCACTCGATTAGGCCCTTCGATCGTAAAAAACCCGATCGCCTAATTAATCGTCGTGATCGCCCAATTAGCTCTCTGGTCGGTCGAAATAAATAGATACTGGGCTGCTTTAGTTGGGCCAACTCACTAGAAATATAGTCTTGAATTGATAGTTGATACTATATAAATACATGGAGTAGTACATGGTATATATACCAAATACCATACATATATGATATATAGTCCTGCTATATGCGGGGCGATTATATGGACGATCAGACCGATCAGGGGGTCGATTAATCGCCCCGATTGTCCTGATCGGTCCCCCGATCGATTAGGAAACGATCACCTGATCAGAAAACATGGTTTTCGGTACAACTGTATAGATTCCAAATTTCATTTAGAAACTACATAATTTTTGGAAATAATCGAAGCATAGAAACAAACCTCCATCCCAAATTGTAAGTCATTCCAAGAATCTTGGAAATTCAAAGCATCTCAAGTTTGACCAAAATTATAGAAAAAACTACAAAGATTTGTGACATAAAATAGGTATACTATGAAAATATAACTAATAAGGAATCTAATGTCAATGTTGGGATGCTTTGACTCTCCAAGATTCTTGGAATGACTTACAATTTGGGATGGAGGAAGTAGATCTACTTATCTCGTAATCTAAAAAAAAGGAAGGTTCTCGTTATTTTGTACCTTTAAGAAACACTTGAACCAATTCAATATTTTGGGGATAGCTTCAACGAGTGTGGAGTACATGTTTGTTTCATTGGCTGCATATAAGAGAAAAGTATGAGCCAGCAAGTTGCTCTACAAAAATGGTATAGCCCCTTCCCCACTAGGGCTGGATAACAAGACAGATCGCTCGCTCATTAAGATAACAAGCCACGGCTCATTATCTTAACAAGCCGAAGGCCAGATCGGTTCATTTAGGTAATAAAAACACAGAAAACATAATCTCTACATTTATCTAAAACTTGGGAATAGTAATAATACAAAAGCAACTCATCCATAAGCCTTAAATCAAATAAATAGATTAACACATACTAACATATACAATTACATAGTACTATACCATACATCCATGTTTCATACTCCATACCATATATGATGCACCCATTAATGATTATCCATATATCGATTTAAAGCAAACTGATAGCATCATAGTAAGTACAAGTCTCCGAGGTCCAGGTCCAGTCATTGACCAAATATGCTGACAGAAAATCCTAGCAATTATGTTATTTAGCTGTGACAAAGTTGGCATTTTTTGGGGCAAGTATCCTACCTCCACATGCATATAAAGTCTCTATATTTTTCAGAAGAACTTCCTTTGCTTGTTGTTCCAAGAATTGCTGTGAAGGATCATCCTTGAGTAGCCCAGCCTGAGGCAAAGCAAAAAAAAAAAAACGTCAGGAATGGCCACAATTGTAGTATTAATTGACCCCAAAAAATGTGTAGTAACTACAATTAGCATATTTGGTGTAGATAACCTGAAAGACTTGGTGAAGCAGAGTACCAGTCAACGCGATGGTAGAATATTCATTGCTTTTTAGTCTGTCATCGAGAACAGACCTTCTTGAACAATGGAAGCTAGAAGCAACCTAAAATACACTAATTATCAAAATATGTTGTAGAAAAAAAAACAGATGAATACATCATTTAGTTATAGATTTTTTTAGAATATGCAGTTTATGGTTAGGCCACAGACCCACAATAATCTGCTCTGTGATTCAGATTAATGTAGTTGTTGGAGCATGTAACAAAGTTTTACCAGAACATAAGTGATAGTACTAACCCGTGTCCCAGAAATGAGTAGCTCTGGATGGACAATAACAAGATTAATGTTATGATCAACAATACATTTTCCTTGGTTACTAAATTCTCCAATGACATTTACAGTATCACCAGGCCCAACAATACTGTGGAACCTGCAAGAGTCGAAGCAGAAAGTTCAAAGGAGCTGATGGTGGTAGTAAATGCTCCCTATACAGATGACACATCTTAAGAACCATGCAGCCTATATTCAACAAGCCCTAACAGTGTGCAATTGCAGTAAACACCAAAGCTTAAGTCAGGAATTTAAAGAAAGGCAAAGTTGTCTTTCAGAAAATTGGAGGTGTGTGTAAGGGGAGGGGGGTTATTCTGTACTGACCACTCATCACACAGATGCACGGCGCGTTCTGTACCAGAGTGTTCATTCAGCAGACGCAGAACCTGACAAAATAATCAATGACTTGACAATATAAGAGAGGCTATCACACATTTATCTCATGCGTAAAGGTAAAGGCAGACACCTTAACAGGATAGCGGTCACATGATGAATCATCAGCTTTATGTTTTTCTGACACCTGAAAGGTACAGTAACACACAAAACTCATATTTTCACTATAGGAGAGCTGTTTCACGTCAACTTAAACCAACAGGTGGAAGTTAAAAAGGTAAACCTCCAAGACAAGAAAACTATTGAAGGGTGGAACATTAATGGTTTTCTTGGATGGGATGGTTAAGTCAGTATCAGCAACAGGAGAATGGCTACTGTTGGTATTATCCTCGTTCATGGCTTGCCCTCCGTTATGTCCAGGATCAGCAGGCAATTTCTCTTCCGTGATTGCATCCTCTACTTGGTCTAGAAGATCAAGTAATGCCTGAGATGAGAATAATTTGACTCTAAGCTGACTTTTTTTCTGAAACAACTAGTACTCTAGTAGCCTAGTTCTTTGAGGATCGTATCTAGTCACCTTTTGTGCTGCCCTGCTCCCGATGGTTCAAGACCTCCCTCAGAAGTGACACAACTACTCAGTTGCTGCTCAGGTAACAAGAAGGTTAGCAATCGAAATGACTGGCATTCACATTTAGCTGACAACATGCATTATAGCAAGCGCATAACCAATGTACCTCATTGCAGCCATAGGAAAGTGAAGGTGGGGTCCGAAATGGACTCTGAGTATCCTCCACACCATCACAACCAACTAGAGCAGATCCAAGAACTCCTGAATTACGTCCAGAAGTAGTACACCTTGGCAAGCCCAATGGAGATGAATGCCACTTCTTCATAGCCTCAAGGGAGGAATTTTTCTACCATGTCAATCAAACACAAGAGGCACAGATCAGAACCCCGTCAATGAAGAATTGCATCTAGCACATCAACTGGACGTACAATAACTCCAGAACATTCAATAAAATCGGAAATACAGGCATCCTCAGTGCACATAGCGCAAGCGCGTATTGACCCAAACTTGCGCAAAAGAACAGCATAATTAGACAGTTCGTGTACCTCGCTTGAGTACGGATGAGGTGCCATCCCCAGAAATTGCTTCGACTTCGTCGTACCAAGGCGTTGGTTCACCGGCGAGATCTTCCAGGTCACCACCTCCGCGGCCCCATCGTCCTGGCTCTGCTTAATCAACTGAACCGCAAGAACCCATCAGGTGAAAGAAAAGAGTCCACCCAAACTGCATCAAAAGCAGAAGGCGGCTGCTAACGCTCACCATTCCGGGAGAAAACCTGACACGCTTGGGCGCAAGCGTCTTGGTGACCTCCGGTGAGACCTCCGAGGGCTCCTCCTGGGTGGCGGCGGCGGAGGAGGAGGAGGGGGAGGGGAGGGGCAGGCGCAGGCGCAGGGGGGTCGGTCTTCTGGCGCTTGGCATTCTGGGAGGCCTGGGTCTGGCGCTCGAAGAAGTGGAGGATGCCGAACTTGGTGGGCTGCGACGGCTGCGATGGCTGCGGCTTCTTTGAAGAGGAGGCGGTGGCGCGCCTCTTCGGAGGCATTGCAGATTAATGGATGGCCCCTATGGATTTGGGGCGGGTTCTCGGCGAGCAGGATGGCGGCGGCGGGCGGCGGTGGCGAAATGGGGGTCGGATTGGGGAGGGAAAGGGAGAAGAGGGGTTGGAGACGAATCGGCAATTCGGCAGTGCGCTGGGAACTGGGAAGCGGGCGGGGAGGCGGAAAGGAAATTGGAATTCCCGCGCGGAGCTATTTTGGCGGTGAGGAATGGGCCTGCGTATCGGTTTTCGGAGGAGCACAGGCTCCGTGGGCTTGTTTCCTACTTTGGGCCAGTTCATGGCTCTTGGCTCCAAGCAGTTCCCAAGGCCCACGGCGTTGACAAAGCCAACTATATTCCTCAGGAGAAAGAACATGAGTGTTTGTAAGGCCCATTTGAATAAGCTAGAAATTATCTTCTACTATCACATTTTAAGTTTAACCAAATTTTTAGGGGAAAACATCAATATTTATAATAACACGAATGAGTATAATATAAAAAAATAATTTTGTGATAAATCTAATAATACTTACTTTGTATCACATCGTACTAGTTTAACTCAGAACTATCTTAGAACATGAGTTATTCTAGAGCAACTACAAGAGACTTTTGGTTAAAAAAAAAAAAAAAAAAAACTCCAACAGATTGTTTATATTCTTCGTAACTGTTAGGAACATAGTTCTTTTGTTAAAAAAAAATACACCCCAGCAGACTCTTTTATTGATATCTAAATATAGCCATCCTCTATTTCGTATTCTCACTAAAAAAAAAATCAAGAACGAGTATGCCTCTCTAGAACACGTACTGAAATATGGAAAAACTATTGAAGAGTGGAAGATATAGAAAAACAATTGGTACTCAGGTTATTCTCCAAATGACAATTTAGGGAGTGAGTTTTAGACATACTCATAGAAATGTTCTTAGGACCGGAGTAAGTACTTGACACCATCGGAGACGTCCAAAGGATTGGAGCCACAAAACCGAAGACGACATCAGTCAAGATGACCAATCCGACAGGCGAGTTGGAGAAAGAGAAGGGTAGACAATTGTCTTGCGAGTAGCGACGCTAGCACTAGCTTTCCTCGACCGACCAGGTCGTCAATCGATGCCATTCTCGAGCGAACGAGAACGACGAACCGGGTGCTGTGCTCTAGGGTCTACGGTCTAGAAGGTCGAGCTGTTTCAATTCGTCGCTAGCTCGCTCGCTCCACACACCTTCTCCAAGACCTGGCGTGACCGTACGTCCATGTCGCTTACCGACCGATCCTTGACGGTGTTGCTCCTGCCGCAGAGATTTGTGACGCCGACCCTGCTAGAGGTACGGAGTAGGAGCTAGCGTGTTCTTGCATGGCAGTGGTCGTTTCAGCCTCAGGTTCTGATCGTTGGTAGCTAGACGACGGTGCATTTTCAACCTGGTGGTTGGGAGTTTGGCGCCCGATGATCGATTGATCGCGGTGCGCCGGTGACAGTACAGACGAACCGGTTGATCGATCAGCGAAGTTGAACGAACCGCTACGCGTTACTTTATTCTTGAACCATGAACCCTCTCGCTAGCTAGATCGCTCACGCTTATGGGATTTGATTGCTGACTTTGTTGGTCGGACAAGGAACACCCGGGCTAATGATAATCGGAGGCTTTCGGTGGCCTGTGCTGTGCGAAGCTGCAGCCGGCCTGTGAGACTGTGACCTGACCGAGGCACCCGTCACTGTGTCTGTGTCTGTGTCTGTGTGACGATGCTGCTGCACACGCCGCCGGGAACAACGGGGCAGCGGCACGAGAAAGCAGCAAGGTGCGCGGCGCGGCGTCGGTGACGCCTCGTTTTCGCCGGGTTAATTGCGGGCGCACGAAGGTTCGGGTCGGACACGCGCGGACCTGCCTGCCGCGTCGTGGACTCGTTCTGGTCGTGGAGCTCTCCCGGCCGCCCGCGCCGCGCCGCGAGCTGACTCGTCGACGGCGCCCGGCGAGCTCGAGAACGTTGGAGACGGTTGATCGCCTGGCCTGTCCGTCGCTTTGAGGTTGAGTGTCCGTGCCGCGCGTCACGGACGACACGGAGTGTACAGTACTACGTGATAGGCCCGTGTGGCCTTGTCAGCCGTACAGGATACGGCGCCGACGCGCCGTGCACAGCGACGGTTGGATCGATGCGCACACAAACGGTTGTACGCGGTACGAGCCGCAGCGTACAGGGACTTATACAGTGATGAGTGAGTACAGTGGGAGCACCGTTCTGTGTTTACTCCGAAGAAAGCCGTTGATGATCCGTTTCACGGTTTAATCCGAGGCTTCTTTAGCACAGCATTTTGAATTCGACACTACAGTACAGCACTAGCATACGGATCCGGACTACCATTTTTTATCGATCAATGATACGGACTAATTAACATTAGCCAAGCGTGCATCCATCCCATTCCCACACGGGTGGAGTTTGTGTGCACACGCACGCGCTGCCGCCATCGGGACACGAAATCAAGCACTGTCCGTACTCGTTTGCAGAGACATCATGCGAGCCCGAGCACGGTTTACTGAAACGAAACCAGCTCGTTTACCGCAAAGCATCTCTTTCTTTCTCACGCACGCACACCTTTTCACGTGATCCAGCCCATATTTAAACACCGTCCTCGACCTCTCGAGGAATCGAAATTTCCAATCGGCCCCAGTCGCAGAGAAGATACTCCTCCTAGTCGCCACAGAAACGACCTACCCGTGTTTAACGAAAAGGGCGAGAGAGAGCTCACTTGCTGGCCTGAGGCCTCCGGCATCTCCTCCTCCTTCCATTCCTCTGTTCTCGGCCACGAGAACGAGAAGAGACCACGAGAGGGCAATGGTCGACGAGGCAGCGGCGGCAAGGACAGCGCGATGAGGTGCGGCAGGCACCCGTACGAGGGCGGCGTGGGCGTCTGCGCGCCGTGCCTCCGCGACCGCCTGCTCGCGCTCGCCGCCGCGCAGAACGCGGCGTCCTCGCTGCCCCCCCCGCCCCTACTACCCCCACCGGAGCCCGAGCCGGCGTTCCCGTTCCCGAGGTCCGTGTCGTCGCCGTACGTGTGTCCCCGCCGCAAGTCCGACGCGTCGTCGGCGCCGCGGGGCCGCCCACCGGGCAGCCACCTGCTCTTCTTCCGCACGCCGCAGGTCGGCCCCGCGTACGGCGCCGGGTCAGGAGCAGCAGCTGCTGCCGGGTTCGAGGATGGCGACATCGGGTCGTTCCGGAGGCGGCGCAGCAGGTTCTCCGTGCTCGCCGCGCTCTTCGGCCACCACAAACCGCACGACGACGACGACAAGCGCGGCGACAAGGAGCGGAGGCACAGGCCGTCGTCGTCCTCCTCCTGGCTCGCGGGGATCGTGCCGCGCGCCCGACGGAGGAGGAAGGACAGGAGACCGATGTGCCGCCCTGCGGATCGTCCCCGCCACGTCGCTCGTGCCGCGGGGTCAGCGACCGGGGCTCTCGCCGGTGAGGTACTACGGCGACGGGGACGGCGAGGAGAGCACCTCGCCGGCGGAGTCGCCGTGGCTGCCTTCGCCGTCGCCTATGCGGAAAACCCCGTGCCGTCGCCGCCTGGGACTGGGCGCGACCGGCGCCGGCGTGTCGGGGTTCTCGGTGTGCATCAGCCCGCTCGTGCGGCCCAGCCTGGGGAGGCACCTCCGCGGCGGCCACCCGCCGGACGCGGTCGTCTCTGGCGACCTTCGACCGTCGCCACTCCACCCGCTCACGTCCAGCGCCTCGCTCCACCACTGCCGATCCTGGAAGCTCGCCGACGGCGGCCGGTTCCGGTGAACTCGTCGACCTGTCCCTTGACCAATGACCCTCCCTGTAAACTTCTTCTTTCTCACCATTCTCCCACATGATGCTCAGTCCATTTTTACCCCAAAACTTACACGACCATTACATTTCGGGGTTTTACCTTTTTTTTTCTCCCTTTTTTCTTTTACGATTTACGTTGACGTGAAATCTAAGGAGAGAAAAAAAACGCATTTATGCCTCGCAAGCTGTTCCACTGACATGTGGGCACCGACATTTCTAACGGTGCCGTTTGTCAGCGGAACATGTTGCCCCGCTGTAAAAAGGAACAAGCTCCCCGTGCTCAGTGTTCATGTACAGCCTTTTTTTCCTCTGATTCGTGCTCGAATTCTTATTGCGTCCTGCCTGAGATTCTCCGGTCAAGAAGCATTAGTGGTGTCTGGTTAGATGGTATAGAGGTCATGTGGGGGTGGAATTAATGCTGGAATTATTAATAGGACGGAGAGATCTCAGCTCTCGTCAGAGTGTGATGCCGAGTGGATCAGTACTGAACTATATACGTACTCCTACAAGTAATCAGTTACTATACTAGTTCACTCATCCTTGATGAAATAAAATGTTCTTCTTTTCGGAAATAAAATAGTACTAAGACCCATGATACAGTCAGTAGTAAAAAGGTTCTTTAACCCGAGCTTGATGAGGTCTCTGAAATCCAATTGATCATCCCATTCGGTCAGATAGAGGCACACACACTTGACTTGACCATGCGCGAGGAAGCAAACACGTACGTACCACATGCTGGCGGATGGTGGACCAGAGCAAATGCTTCCAACTTCGTGCTATAGCTATACTAGGCCAGATCCGGAATTCCGTCATCATTCCGAATTCCGATCATGGCTCTGGCTCCCAGTGCAAACTTGCTTCCACTCGACGATTGCCGGCTTGCCGCCAAACCCATCCGACAGCACGATCGTTCGTACAAAAAATCGTTGCGTTGCGTTGCTTCCCCAGCCACTACAGATACACCCACCAGATCCTGGAGTGAAAGTCAACCATGAATCTAGGACTGGGAGGAGTACTGGTGCCATCCTTGGCTGACGACTGCCATGAATTATGAATGAACAAGCTCGCAATAATGGACAAGCTGAGCTTGAAACCACCACCACACTCTTGAGAGCAGAGAAGAGCTAGCAGAGCGGAGCAGTTGGGCTCAGCTCTGTGCCGCGCCGAGCCTGTGACGACAGTTGAAATAATTCCTCGACAGGAGGTGGTTGCGCGCTCGCTTCGCTCCGGAACGTAAAGGCGCAATCATGGCAGGTGTTCACCGAGCTCGACGCCTGCCTTTACGGTTTAAAGCTAGTGCGGTGGTGGTGGCCGGTGGGCTTGCAAAGTTGTGTATGCGATCCGGTGAATCGCGATGAGCTGTGAGAGAGCTAGAGCTGGGTTGCACCACCGGTTTCCATCTGTCCGTCCTCCGGCATTACTCCCTCCTACTACTAGCGCCTTTTGGTGGTTACAGTGTATATTTTGATGAAGGAAACGTAGCCAATGCTTCCTTGCTGGGTTTGCTGTTCGTGCGTGCGTGCCCCTCCACGGGCGCACATGTGCTTGTCTTGCTCGAGTATGATTGGCGTAAGGGGGATGCTCATGGATTTATTATTAGGCCAACAAAACACCGACCATTGTATAATTGGATCCGCTAAATGGAGTGATTATGATCGCAAATTCTGGCTTCAGAGTTCAGACGTCGTCTTCGATGGGCAGGATAACTGTCAAGGAGACGGAGGCGAGACGCTCCGGCGCAATAGGCCAGGTAGCCCTTGTTCGTGTAGCCAGGTACTAGTGCCACACGATTGGTGTTTACTTACTATGAATACCTTTTTGAGAAAAAAAATTGACTTTCAAGTATTTCTATATAATAAAATTGACTTTCGAGTATGTGTTAGCCTCGTACGGTGAAGCACTTCGTGTACATACGTGAAGACGTCTTTCGTAGCTGCGGATAGGAGAAGTGAACACGCCGCGAGAAGCCGTTGCTGCTGCGCGTCCGCCTCAGCTGTCGTTTCTGCGGGAAGATAAGCAATCGGCCGGCGTTTCAGACAGGGAAAGCAACAACAATGGGATGACAAATAAGGCATCGTTCAGTTCCGGGGTTTGACTAGTTCCGACCGGATCGTCAGTTTATATCTGTATAAGATTCCATTCCATCACTCGGAATGAATCCTGCCTTACCTGTTTTTTTTTTTTTTTTTTTTTTTTGAGCAAAAATCCTGCCTTACCTGTTGGAAACGAACGGTTGCACCGTAAACGACCTGGAATGGGCTTCGTTCCGGTCGGATCGAGGTGGCCCGGTTTGTAACCAAGTCTGGGCCGGAATGGCTGTTCGTTTCGGGCCGCCGGGATTGCAAACGGGCGTGGTTCGGCCTCGTTCCACCTCCTTCCGGCTCGGATCGAAGCCTGACCTCGGACCCTCGGGCTTCAATCCGACGGGCGAGCGCGAGGCCGAGGCGTGCGCGGCTGGCGGCGCAAAGGAGAGGCGGCCGCGTGGGCGACGGCGACGGCCTCCCATACGGCGTCCACTCTCCCCGCTGCCTTCTCTCCGGTAAAGCACCGCTTGCTTCCCCTCTCCTCTAGGTCTAGGGTTCTTGCATTGGTTCTGGGAGTGGGGGCGTCACCAGCAGGCGCAGCGACGGCCAAGGTGGTTGAGTTCATGGGGCGGCAACGCGCGGGCGCCTTGCCGTGGTGGGACGCGGCCCTGCAGATGGGCCATCTGGTGACGTGATTAACCGGCCACGGCCAGCAGCGATTTCTTCTATACAGATCGATCGATTGATCCATCGATTAGCATAGTACATATCTTATGTGTTATCTTATTGATCCATCGAATTTCTTCTTGACAAGTTTCTCTAAGATCCACATCTAGAAGAAGGCTGTATGGTTGTTGATTCTTCTCATACCTATTGGCCAAGTGTTGGAGCTTCACTCTCTCCTCCGACACACACACTACACTTGGGGGCTGGGCAGAAGATAGGATAAGAGAGGAGGAGCACAGAACACACGCACAAGGACCAGCATGTGCTGCTGAACTGAAATGTATGGTAGCTTGTAGCAGTCATTACAAGTCTAGCGACATGTGCTGCTGTTGAACAGAAAGCACAGAACACACGCACAAGGACCAGCAATGCTTCCGGCCTGGAATGGCCCGGAACGGCCTCGGTACTGTGCTGTTCCACTTGCTTCATTAGTTCAGATATTCCAATCCATGTGAATAATAGTGGGATCAAACTGTTGTTTAACTAGTTTCAGATTTTCATTCTAGACCTCTGCTTAGGGATGTAATTGATTGCTAATATTGCTAATAACTGAACCTCAACGTTCAGGTTTAGGTCTGTAGAATGTAGGTTAGTATCCTAAATTAGAGTTTGAGTGGACTCAGTCCCATCGTTCTATGAAGTTTTATTATCATACATGTTTTTCTTTTGTAATCAGTAGTTTTATTAAAATGCTTGGTATTCTCTACATCCTTTGTATCCTTTCTACAAGTGCATAACTGATCAGTTTGAGCTCCAAAATGAAACTGAGTTCAGGTTTAAAAGTTCTAGGCTTTAGTTTCTGTCATCTAACGTGTGTTTGTGAAGCCCAGCTCAGTATATTAATTATTGTTCATGCAGATTTGAAGATTCAGTATGTCGAGTCCTATGTGCGGTCCTATAGCGATAGTTTGGGTTACTTGTGTGTCACTGCACTTCATTTCCTTCATATGATTCCTGCTGTTCTTTGGGTTACTTGTGTGTTTGTGAGGCTCCAATAATCATTAGAATAATATGAGTCATCATGTGAGCACTAGTTCTGTATAGTGAGCATATTTTTTTTGATAGAAAAGAAGAGACAAGAAAAAGAAGAAAAGAAGGCTAAGAAGGCTAGTAAGAGTTCAAAAAGTGGAAAGCATGATGGAGCGGTATCTTGAGATGAAGAATAAACAAGCTGAGGATGAAGCCGCAAAAAAGAAGAGCCTGCTACCAAAGAAAAAGAGGCTGACTTTTCGATCACAAGGTGCATATCAGTTCTAAGCACAATGGAAGTGACCAAGGAAGAAAAAGCAAAAGCATTTCAAGTGTTCATCAAGAGCAAAGAGAACAGAGAAGCCTTCCTAAGTGGCTGTGAACTAGATGAAGATGCAACCTTGTTGTGGCTGAAAAGTGTGATGGTCTAAAAGGTCAGTCTACTTCACTGAACATATCACTGTACATGCTTTCCAAATGACTGCTGCAACTGGTAAAAGTTGTGATCGTGTTGCTACACACCATGTTCTAACTAATAACTGCTTGCTAGATATGGCCTTGGGTGTGTTGAGAACATGAAACTTGTGATCGTGTTGCTACTTCTGAAGAAGCTGAAACTTGTGATCTTAATATGAATTGTACAGTAACCTGATGATACTAAGCTGCTTCTTCAAATTGCAAATAATCGATGTATCGCTGTACTTCTGAACTGTATTACAGTACATCTTTATTCACTTAAAAATGAGGTGTAAATGGTTGAGAGCATATATAGCCCATGTATCAGGCTGCTATGTGTATTATGTCGTGGAATTTTCTATAGCATTGATGTTCTGCATTACCTAAGAAACTATACTTTACAATGATTGTTCCTCGGTGCTGTCTGTGGTTATGCACTTCCTGCAAATTCATCCTGCTGCAATATGATCATAAGTAATTTCTTCTTGTTCAGGTGCTGGTTTTCAAGTCATGGGAGATGTGTAACGATAACCTTTATGATCATAAGTAATTTCTTCTTGTTGAATTTTGGTTTGTCAGTTGTCTTATGTAAAGACCCGTAGCTATAGACTCTGCCTGGAGCTGCAAGGCTTTTATCAGACTGTGGAGCAAGCTGGGCTGGCAAAGTTTTGAAAATTGTAATGCTTGAGCAACCCGAGGAACTCAGATGCATGCATCTTTTTGAAAATTGTGGGAATATGGTTGATCATGTTACCATATACTGTTCTTGTGCATCATTCATCGTATAGTAGCTTGTGATGCCTCATTGTTAAACAATCTGTAGGTTGACCTCTGTGGCTACACACCAGTGGTACTCTGCTATTGTTGTTGAGCATGATGATAGACTTGCAGATTAAGAACCCAAAACATGGAATATTTATTTATGACAAGCACTTCTATTTGTTTATCAGGTTGTGATTTTTTTATTTGTTTGCATGGCCATCATGGTGTACAAGGCAATATGATCTGCAAGTATAATTGTTGTGTTATTAATGTCATCAGTAGCAAGATTATTTGTTTAAGGCATCATTCATCGTATAGGGCTGAATGTGACACTTGCGTCGTCTAGTACTAGACAATTCAATTTGTGTCTGCATGTTCCTGGTATACTTCTGTTTTCAATCCTATGCTACCGAACAACCATTCCTGTGCAGTTTTGATTCCAGAACCTGCTGGATCTATTCCTACCAGGTTTCAGTGAACCAGCAGGATTCACTTGATCCTTGCCTTGGAATCATTCAGGCTGGGATTGAATACCATGCTGCCGAACAAGGCCTAAGTCTGCTTCAGTAGGAACGAGGTGTGTGGTAATAACTCCGGTAAGTTGCCCAATCTGATTTGCACTTACCGGAGTTGGCACCATGGGCCACTGATTCTGTTCGTTTGCAACATGGCCCTAGTAGATGATGGGCCTTGGAAGCTTAGCTTGGCCCATTTGAAATCCAGCCGATGCGTTAGACCCATATGAAATCCAGCTAAAGAGTTAAGCCAGATATGAAGAAAGGTTCATATCTACTCATAGAAAAGCCCAGGGGAATCCAAAAAAAGGCCTAGAGGAATCCTATTAAACAAAAAAGCCCATAGGAACAGTTAATACGAACTCTTCAGCGTACCTTTGTGCACCAGCATATGGGGCCCAGCGATCATCCACTCAGGGCTAGCTTCCACACCGGCAAATGGAGTACTCAGATCATTCAAGTGCTAGTCCTCTCGTCGAGACGAATTTGGATATCTATTTTCCTTTTAACAAAATGCCGCATAGTTTGCTTGTTTTTCTCTAAAGATTGCTATCTCTAGGCATCTTTCTGTTTGCTATTAGCTGTGCAATGCACTGGAAGAGACTACAAATACTACAATAGATCGTCGGGTACTTGAATATACGTGGCATCGAGTAGTGAGCTGCTGAGCCACAGCGGCGCGTCACCCTCAAGCGGGCAAGGCCGTGTCGCTTCCCGCGCGTGTGGCGCAGACGCGGCACTCGGCGTTCCCGGCCCGGCGGCCGTCCATGTAGTGCTGGTACATGTAGGAGAGGAAGCCCCACACCGCCATGAGCATGGCCACGATCTTGATACCCGTCATCTTGTCCCCGAACAGCACCACCGCGAACACCGGCACCAGCGGCAGCGCCAGCGTGCACGTCACGTTGGCGAACAGCGACGACACCCTCATGATGAGCCGCACCACGCCCACGGCCGCCGCCTGCCACGACACCGCCGTGCCCACCAGCGTCAGCACGTACCTCGCCCTCCCGTCCTTGAAGGACGCCATCTCCGCCGGGATCGTCCGCCAGTCCCCCGACGCCAGCAGCCCCACCACGGAGACCACCGACGCCACCAGGTTGGTGTACATCTGCATCCGCAGCACCCACCGCGCCGTCCGCACCCGGATCACCTTCTCGAAGCTCAGCTCGAAGAGCGACAGGATGAGCGCGAACACCGCCGAGGCCGCCAGCACCAGCACGAACCCCACCGGGTACTTGCCGCGCGGCACGTCGCTGGAGGTCTCGTCGGAGGAGGACCCCACGCCGAGGAGCGCGGCGGAGAAGGTCAGCACCACCACGGAGTTGGCGATCAGCGCCGTGAACCGCTGCGCGTTGATGAGCCGCGAGGTGATGGCGTTGAAGCCCAGCTGCGTCGCGGCCACCAGCGAGAAGGTGGACACCGGCAGGTACTGCAGCGAGTACGAGTACATGAGGTTGTCGAAGCCGGCCAAGACTCCGATGCCCGCGTAGATGGCCAACATCTTGGACGCCGCCGGCCGGTGCTCCTCGTCCGCCGAGGACGCCGGCGTCATGAGGAGCGGGACGATCAGGAGCGGCGAACCGCCGGACTGCGTGAGCGTGGCCATCCACTTGCTGTTGCCGCCGGAGTTGTAGTACAGGCGGCCGAGGAGGGTGGCTACGGTCGTCCCACAGAGAACCATGATCATGTCCACCACCACCGTCATCCACCACCGGAAGCTGAGTCTCGTGGCCCGGCGCGTGGCGGCCTTGGGTTCATCACGGGCGTCGTCATGGACGGATTCGTCGTCCGGAATGCCTTGCGTAATTACATACAGCATATATAAAAACAAAGTTGTGGTTGGTACGTAGTGCTACGGAGCACTGCAATAATGGAAACGAAAAAAGAAGCAAATTTGTTGGTACGAACATAAAAAGTAAAATGAGCACTGGATCTGCTTTTGCGACAGATTTTTAGATTTTTTTTTTCTTCTCAATCTCTACGGCCGCACACAAAAGTTTTTAGTTAATCATCTGAACAAAAAACATCAGAGATAAATCAACCAAAATTTGTTGGTGAAGTAGAGGTCTAAGGTAACGATCTCCAAACGAACAAGCTCACGAGCTCTTGGACCTTTGGGGCATGGCTAGGGCAATAATACTTCCGGTTTCAATTTGCTTTCACCAATCAACTACCGAATTCAATGGTGATTAGGTGGACCATGCAGGAAGTGCTGTACTGTTGGCTTATATATTTATTTTTTTTCAGTGACTGCCGGAAAGCTACTCTGTTTTATTTTTAGAAAAGAAATCCGTTTGACCGGTCGACTTGTTATGAAAAGAAAAAGATGATTTCAGTGCGAGAAAGTTGTTTGATTGTTTCCTACAATCTTAGAGAGGGAGGCGATCTCAATGCGAGAACGTTGTTTGATTGCTTCCTACAATCTTGCTAGCTCTGGCAGGACGGCAAAACAGCCACAGGCTAAGCTGGACCTTTCAGACGCATCAATCATTCAAGGATGAGGAGTTTCCAACCATGCATCAAGCATCATGCATGAACGAACATAGAAGAGTTTCCAACCATGCATCAAACATCATGCATGAACATAGAAGTAGAACTCTCCAAGACTCCAAAGCTTGCTAACTTTTCAAGATCAGGGGGAGGGGAACAGGCAAATGAAAGAACTGCTCTGAAATTCAAGAGTCGTTTTTCAAACAACTATATCCATTAGTCGATGTATAAGCTGAGATACCAATATATTCTATTTTTCTAAAAAAAAAGAGTCCAAATCTACACACCTTAAGGCACAATCATCATAACATAGGCAACCAGGAAGAAGAGAAGGCAAATGATTTGAGTACCTCTGATCTGGAGCTGAATTTCTTGAGCATGCGTCATGCTGCCTACTGAAACTCAAACACCAGGATGAGAGAGGCTGCTTCTGCCTCAACTGTGTCGCCGGTTGTTGTTTTCTGGCACTTGCTAATGAAGAATGGACTCTCTACGCAGTAGGCACCTGGTTCCTTGGGCATCATATATATCGATCCCAACATTAAATAATAAGATAGAGACATATTATATTTCTAATATCAATTAAATACGTACCACGGCACGGTTGCTAAAAACATACATTTCTAATGCTATTGTATTGCATGATTTTTTCTTCCATCAGAATGGACCGGACCCCGCCATCCCGCAGAGTACACTGACGGACATGATGGACTACAGGTTTCAATCAAATCAATTAGTCACTTTTTTTTCTTTTTACCAAACAGCACTGTCAGATGTTCTACCATTTTATAGCAGGAATTGAGTTTGTCGTTTTTGACTTTTTGAATTTCATGTTTGACCGTCCGTCCTTATTCAAAATATTTATACAAATTATAAAATAAATTAATCAATATTTTTTTTTTGAATTAAAGGGCAAAGCCCCCTGTCATTGCATTAACCACAAGGACAGCAGAGATCCGTTTAAGCATTCAGGGGATACCCCTTTTACAACCACCAACTCAAGCAAAACTCCACTAGCTTATTACAGAAAATGAACTAAACAGCAAAAGTTCAGTAAAGGAAACCCCGACGCTCGTAACACAGAAAACTGATCTCACGAGCCCACTTCTTCAAACTCCTTCAGACTTCAGCATCAGCTGGCAGTAGACTGGTCCACTGCATTCCTGGTAGCTCCACCGGGCCTAGCCACCCCAGCTTCTTCTTGATCTCTTCTGGTACATCTTTTTTCTTCCCAGTTCAGAGCTTGTTCCATCATGATTTTGTCCCAGTTATCGCTTATCTGGCTCACCCACATATCCTTGGCTGTCTTGAGGCGATCTCTTTCAGCTTGGACAGTCTTGAAGCATACTCCTCCCTCCTCTCTTCTGGACAGAGTATGAACCAATTGTGGAGAAGAGCTGCTATACTGATCAACAGCAACCTGACATCTAGCCAAGGTGTTTTCTGAAAACAAATAGAGTTTCTCGGTTTCCACAGCCCCCACGGGGCAGCAGCACAAAAAAAATATTGTGAATGAGATACTTCTTATTACTAAGCCACATTTGTCCAATTGAAGTAAAATTGTCACCCACATTTCTATCTAGGGTCTCAGATATAGCAGCCCACATAAGCCTAGCCACTGTACACTCAAAAAATAAGTGTTGCCCTGTCTCAGGTTCAGAGCAGAACAAACAGGTCAGATCATCAAGTTTTTTCCTTATATTGACATTATCTCTAGTCAAATTTCTACCCTTAGATAACAACCATAGAAAGAAGTGAACTCTTGGTGGTATTTTGATTTGCCACATGGCTGGTACATGGACAGGGAAAATCCCTCTACAGTTAACTATTTTGTACAGGGACTGTGTAGAATATTGCCCCTTTGACTCAAACTGCCATATAAGAGAGTCTTCTTCATCAGTGAACTGGATGGTGGTAGCTAAATGCACTACTTCATCCCAAAGGTCCATTAGCCTTTGGTTAACCCCTCTTCTAAAAGTACATTTCAGATGTACCCCATCCCATAACTCTGCTATTGTTCCTCCCTGCTCTTGTACTAACACATAAATCTCCCAAAATTGTATAGCTAAACTAGAATGCCCTAGCCAGTTATCTTCCCAAAACCTTATTTTCCTTCCATCTCCTATTTTCCACTTGTACCCTACCCTTGCTGCAGCAGCAGCCCACATTATACCCTTAAAGAACTGTGACACTCCTTGAGTGGGACAACAGAAAATGTTTGGGTCTTCAGTCTTATATTTGTAGTCTAGGAATTGTCTCCACAGTTTATGTTTATCTAAATTATACCTCTTTATCCAGCTAGCTAGCAAACAGATGTTTAAATCTCTCAAGTTAGGTATTCCTAGGCCCCCATAGTCTTTAAGCATTGACAGACTATCCCAATTAACCAAATGTATCCTGTGTTGCTCCTCACTATCATTCCAAAGGCAATTAGCTAGATGAGTGTTTAGGGTCTTAATAGCCCATTTAGGAACTTTATGAAAGAAAGCAGGGTATATAGGTATGCTTGTTAGGCAAGCTTTTATCGTGGACACTCTAGCTGCATGTGAGAGTAATTTACCTCTCCACCCAAATTTAGCTATTCTAACTAAAAGTTTATCAACTAAAGGCTGAATATCCTCCCTTCTCAGGTTTTCATAATGTAAAGGAACTCCTAAATACTTAATTGGAAACTCACCCAACGGGCAAGAAAAGATATGTGCAATATCATGGGCCTTAGACTCAGAACAGTTCAAAGTTACAATCTCACTCTTATGGAAGTTAACTCTCATCCCAGAAATTTGCTCAAACCACATTAGGATTCCTTTTAGATTTAGCAAGTGCTCAGGATTATCATCAGAAAATAAGATAGTGTCATCTGCATACTGCAGAGCAATGACCCCTCAGGTCTAAAATTTGTTTCTAGACCCCTAATCAAGCCCTTGTTCGCACCTTTATGTAACATTCTAGTTAAAACATCCCCTACTAAGTTGAAAAGGGGGTGAAAGTGGGTCTCCTTGCTTAAGACCCCTTTCGCTTTTTAAAGACCTTGCTCTCTTCTCCATTCAACATTATACCCAACGGACCCCTGTTCTAATATACTTTTAATCCACCTTATCCACTGAACACTAAAACCTCTAGTAGTCAAAATCTCAATTAAAAAATCCCAATTTACCTTATCGTAAGCCTTCTCATAATCCAACTTAATCACACACCCTGGTGTTTTATTTTTATGGATCTTTGTGGAACCAGTTCATGAGCAATGACTACGCTTTTCCAAAATATACCTTCCTTTTTATGAAGGCACTCTGGTTTTGGGATACTAATCTGTCTAACACCTTTCCTAGTCTTAGGGTCGAGCTTTGGTAAAGATTTTGAAGCTACAATTTAGTAAACTAATTGGTCTGAATTTCTTCATATTTTTGACCCCTTCCTCTTTTTGGAATCAAAGTTATCATAGCAAAGTTTAATCTATATATATCTAGTTTCCCTTGATGGAAATCATTGAACATGGCTAACAAATCCTTCTTGATTAGATTCCAAAGATTTCGATAAAAGATGAAGGAGATCCCATCGAGGACCGAGGAGCTCCATCAAGTATAACAACTTTCCACTACACTCTTTATCTCTTCTTCAGAGAAAGGTCTAGTCAACCAATCATTCTCTTCACTAGTAACCATATCTTCCCCCTCCCAAAAATTAAATCCAATCCTAACCCCTGGTCTAGACTTCTGACTAAACGAACTCTTATAAAACTCAACTGCAACATCCATCATACCCTTTTGATCCTCAACTAACATACCATGCTTATTTTCTAAAGAATCTATCTTCTTTTTCCTACTCCTACGGTTTGCTACAAGCATGGAAATAGGCTGTATTTCTATCTCCTTCTAAAATTAATATTCAAGTATCTTTATTGATAAAATAAGCCTTAACAAAATAAATTGTATTTGTGCAAAAATTTGAATAGGACGAAGCATCGAAAAAAAGATGGCACGGAATCCGGGGTGACAAACTCGATTGGGACGGAGGGAGTAGATGGGTATTTTTGTGGGCCAATTTGGTAGACAAAAATCCCAGCTTCCTCGGCCAATATTAATTGTGGCTGGACTGGCATTTTTTAGCCGGGCATGGTAGGTCCGGCTGCTATGTTTTGGGCTTGGCTACCTCGCCCAACTTTGTATTGCTCACTAAGTGTACAAGTTTTTTCGAATTGGCTCGTAGTCCAATGGTAGGGGACGGTCCATGGGGACGCTACTCACGGGGGGCTCAAATCTCGGTGCTCGCACCTTTTCTTGGGATTTTCTCGGGATTTTCCGGTGTTATGCATTAAGTGGTAGCGGCGTTTCGCGTCGACGACAGACGCCCATGGTGACCGGGGAATCTACGGACTGCCGGTGCTCAGTCCTTCGGAGGTGCTCATAGGGGTAGGGTTTGCGACGTGTGTTCTTAGGGGTGAGTGTGCGTGCGTGTTGTGAGCGTCTGCGTTGTACTGTGTCATTCGAGCTACATCACCCAGAATGAATCTTGGGGTTTCATCTAACCAAGTACAAGAATTGCAAGAGAGAGAAGCTTGCCTAGCTAATCTATGGGCTACCGTATTTGCTTCTCGATCAATATGTATGATTGATATATATTGGCAATGTCTTGCCACATGCCCATACATTCATCATAGATTGCCGCTGCAGTAGTAGCCGAAAAGCCTCCATCTTGGATCGTTATCACCACTTTCAGAGCAATCAGTTTGGACAACCGCCTTGCTTACACCGATGCCTTGAGCCAAGATTAGACCGTCATGCAATGCCCAAACCTCCGCCGAGTGGGCGTCCACCACATGATTTATATATCTATTTGAAGCAGCAACGACACCACCATAGTTATCTCTGATCACCACTCTAATACTCCCACAATGTTGACGTTCATCAAACGACCCATCAATATTCATCGCTAGATATCCTTCATTTGGCCGATTCCACCCTTGCCGGCTTCTTACTGCTTTCTTATTTGCGAGCTTATAGTTCGTCGTCAGAGCAATTATAGACATGGCCGATCTGTGAGGGCTTTGGATTTGTTCACCATGGGCGAAACGTCTTCTTTCCCACCAGATATACCAGCAGCATGTCAGCATAAGCTCAGTTAATCCCACTTCAAGCCCCTGCACCATCTCTCCTTGTCTGATAACAACTTCAACAATTTCAGCTGCCAACTGTAGATTATCCGACAATATAGCTCAATTTTCCTCCATACTCCCATAGCTCGCCACACAGCATAAGCTCAATTTTACTAAGTGTACAAGTTAGCAAACATCAATTGCTAGTTCTTCGCCCTTCTTTTTTCTAAGGGGTAAGTAGTCTCTAGATGGAGCCCATGCCTCAATCTCTTGGCATATGTTTACATTCATAAACCCAATGAGGTGTCACACATTCATACCTGTGTGCTACTTGCGGTGTTTCATAGACTTTGGAGTTAGGTGCCTCACCTAGCGTCAACGGCTTCCCTAGCAACCCCAAGTATATATGACTGCCTTATTTATTAACCATAGTGCTTGTTTGCAAACATCGATTGCTAGTTCTTCGCCCTCCCTGTTTCTAAGGGGTAAGTAGGCTCTAGATGGAGCCTATGCCTCAATCTCTTGATATATGTCTACATTCACAGACCCCTAATGAGGTTTCACACATTCATACCTGTGTGCGACTTGCGGTGTTTCCTAGACTTTGGAGTTAGGTGCCTCACCTAGCGTCAACGGTTGCCCTAGCAACCCTAAGTATATATGATTGCTTTATTTATTAAACATAGTGCTTGTTTTTTTTCCTCTCGACATAGAACTAGACAATGGCATGTGTTCTCGACTGCTATGATCCTATACGGTGAATGCATAGTCTTGGTGAGCTCAAAGTCTACAATTCTGAAGCATTTATTGTAAATATTTGTTTCACATCTCATATGCTACATGCGCCTAAAAATCGATCTTGATATCTAAAGATGCTCTCTCCACGTTGTGGGAAAGCTCCTTTGGGTTTGAGGGAGTTTTGGGGTCATATTGTGCTTGGCGGCCTTAGAAAGGGGCAACCATGCCAGCCAAGGAGATAGGCTAGGGTGGAGCAACAAGGCAACGTTGCGTCATTAGCCTTTTTTTTAATAAGTACACAGAACAATGCAAATGCTCAGAACACACACACCACTATGAACACACGTATGAAAAACCTTACCCCTATGAGCACTTTTGAAGAACTGGGCCGGTAGATCCAGAGATTCTCGAAGTCATCATTATCCAGAGATTCTCGAAGTCATCATTGGCGCTTCGTTGTCGATGTGAACATCACTTATCACTTAAAGCATAACACCGAAAAATCCTTAAATAAATTCAGGAAAAATGTGAGCGCCCGTGCCAAGTCAGGGACTTAAACGGGTAGGTTCCATGATCTATGATCAGTTCGCTGTTGCGTCAATAGTCGACTTAAGCAAAACGGACCTACCCCATCGTAAGCCCGCTAGGCTTGCCTTGGCCAAGTTGGCCTACATATGTGAAGCAAGCGATTTCCTTGGGATGAACTGTTTCTTTTACTAGTGGATTCAAGCGTTGCAGCGGGTATGAAGGAGAATTCTATGAGTTACAATATTACTATCACAATCTTATTCTTTTTCTTTCTTCTTTTCCTTTTTTTATTTTTATTTTTTTATTTTTTTCTCTATACCAATGGGTTTCACTTATAAATTTATCAAAATATATCCATGTGAGATCTTGTTTTTAAAGGATTTATTAAAATGAACTTAATGGTGTGATCAGAATTTAATTTATTTTTTTTTGGTTCATGAGTTATAACATTTTTTATGCCCATAGACATGTGGGGCATGTTGATGACATAAGCGCAAGGAAGGGTTAGTGGGTTGGTGAGGTGGCATGCTAGTGGGGTGTTAGTGGGATGGTGAGGGTGACGTGCTTGCATGACGAGAGAATTAGCTAGTGTACTATCACCCTCCTATTCTTTTTCTTTCTTCTTTTTTCCCATTTTTATTTTATTTATTTTTCTTTTTTCTCTATACCAATGGGTTCCGCTTATAATTTTATCAAAATATATCCATGTGAGATCTTGTTTTAAAGGAGTTATTAAAATCAATTTAATGGTGTAATCAAAATTTGATTTATTTTTTGGTTCATGAGTTATAACCTTTTTTTTATGCCCATAGACATGTGGGGCATGTTGATGACATGCGCAAAAGAATGGTTAGTGGGCAAGTGAGGTGGCATGACAGTGGGGTGTTAGTGGGATGATGAGGGTGCGTGTTTGCATGTCGAGAGAATTAGCTAGTGAGGATTCAAAACATTAGTTTTTATAGATTTCTCTAAAATGAACTATTTATTTTGTTTTGTTTTCAACTAAAAAGAGTGGGGGATGTCACTGGACATGAAAAATTGGATCTTAAAGATCGGGCTTTTTGGCCAGCCTAGCCCGCCAAATGCTGGGGTCTGATTGTGATGGAGTTATAGTGATGTCACAAATAGGTGCGGATGCATGCATGGGCGTGATGGTAGCAGATGGTGGACATAGTGGTGTCAAACCAGACAACAAGGACAATCATAGCTAAACCGATTTGATCACTCACAAGAAAATCCAAAAAAAAGCTAAACCAATTTGATAAGACGAAGGTTTAATAAGCAAGGAAAAATGCTTCAATCAGTCGATGCATATGCACACATTACACATGGGTGGACACAGGTGGTTGCAACGTTTTTTGTCCATGGCAAAAAAACACTATTTCTCAAGAAAAAAATAAAACGCCAATTCACGGACTCAATTAACTGGATGATAACAGATACAGAGCGCTTAATTTTTCTTTCCCTTCAGTTATATATTTGGAGATATAGAAATGCTCATATGCAGCTCAATCAGTTTTTTTTTTTTTTTAAGGACCGAAACGACGACGAGGGAGGGGTGTGAATGAGAGCCTTTATTTTTCCTTTTTCAATTTTTGGATCATTAGCTCAACCCCCGACCTCAAAAACAAACTCTCACGGAGACACAGAAGATCACGACATAGAATGCTAGGTAGATGCATTAGAAGATGTCCTAACGGCACAACGGATCAACCGAAAAAGCCCTAGTGTGATGGACAAACACACCGGAAAAAGAGTGCAACACTTAAGGGAAACCAGACCTATATGAATACGGATGTGTCCGTGTTGAATACCGGACGCGTCTGGTATGAAAAAACAGCACAGGGTCACCTCACGAGAAAAATCGAAAACCCTATCAAATGATCTCCTAAAATCATTAAATTTTAACCCTAGCTTCAAGACATCAAGGACAACAACTCCACAAAATTTTAGCCTCAAATTCCAAGGTTGGAAATACCAGACATGTCTCGAAGCGTCCGGTATTGGACGAACAGCGCGCAGGAAAATCGCCAAAAGTGCAATTTAAGCCCAAATCTCGGTCAAATCGAGTCCTACCGCCACCAGATGGTCTTGAGGTAGTAGAGACTCTATTCCTTGAAAATCATCTCACCAAACCAAGCAAATTGACGGGAAAATCAAATCTTAGAGAAAACGCGTTTTCGATACAAGAACACAAAACTGCTTCGATCTACAAATTAGGTGTGGATTCAATCGAATTCCTTCAGTGAATCTCCGAGGTACACGAAGTAGAACGAATCACAGCAAGAAGAATCGAACAAAAGCGATCCACAAACGATGGATTTGGAGCACGAACGGGGAGGGAGAAAAGTGACGAAAATCATAGCTCAAGAACTCAAATCAAATCACAACCGCAACCGCGATCCATCGATCTGAAAAGCCCGCAGGGCATGCACACTCTAAGGGGTGTGCTTCCTACGAACAAAGGATCACAAAATGTGCGGACCTCTCACAAAAAGTAGGGGAACTACGGGGAGGAAACCCTAATCGAAATTGCAAACCGGAGAGGCAAGTCCGAGGAAGGGACTGCCTTGATATTTATAGGCCAAGTCCTAGCGACGTTAATTTTTCCTCAAAAATCACGCTAAAAAAGCAATTTTTTTTTTTTGCGCGTTTTGTCATTATAAGAAGAAGAAATCACATTAGCAAATACAAGCGGGATTTTAAGTAAGTTTACAATAACCACACATCCCTCAAAAGCGCAGCCGCTAAGCGACTACTCGCTGGAGCAGCTCAATCAGTTAGTAGAGTCCCACTGAAATCGACATGCTCGGCCGCTTGTCACTTGTCACATCGCGTTGATGATCAGAGCAAAGACTAGTTTGGCAAGTCGGCCGATTCATCAAGCCAACCAGGTGTGTGAAAGGAGGTCTGACAAGCTAAACCGTTTCCTATCGGAGCTAAGCTCTAACTCGTGCATTTCGTCAAGTACTCAAGTCAAGTGGTTCTGCACTATGGATAGATTCATCGGATTTACCTGATATTGTAGATCATTTTCAGTCTTAGAAGTAGCAGTCACATATGAAAGGAGGAGGCTTAACAAGTACTCCGTACAAATCGTATTTAAGTTTGGCAGCTTCTGAGAGGCACGTGTGACATATATATCACTTGCTGTAGAAATCCAGGCACGATCCAAGAGCTAGCAAACTTCTGTTCTTGCATGTCCATGTCGTCGATCGCATTTTGCCGGCTATCTTATACTATTCCTCCGACTGTGAGCAACGGCGCCGGCAGAGCGGAATCGATCAGGATATACTGGTTGGTTGATTAGACATTTTTCTATACAATATCTCTTGACTCTTAAGCAGAGGGCGATCTTTTTCTTCTCCTCCCATGATTGCTTTGAAAAGTATCCAGGATGTTTCCCACGATTCGAGGATCCAAACAACTACTTGATCCAGCTTTGAACTAGAGCTGTCTTTGGTTCACTTGAGCTGATAAGTGCTAGTAATTAAAAATTGTCTTAGTCCATCTAAAAACGCATACTAATAACTAGTCCAAGATAATCAAGTGAACTGTGTTTCAGTCAACAAAAACTGAACTTTCAGCATTTTTCAGTGGCGCAGTCAGACAGGAACTTCCATACAGCAATTAAGTCGTGATGTGATGACTTATCAAGAAAGAAAATAAGTTGGTCTGTGATGTGATCGTAGCAGGAAAAAAAAACCAATGATTATTCCGCGGAGATTTTTGCGGCTTGGTCTTGTTCGTCAGCTTTCTCGGCTACTCAGCTGACCTTCGATGAGGTGCTCATAGCCTTGGCACCTTCGCCACCTCTAAGCGGTAAGCACCTCTCAAAGACAAAAACAAGATATGCGATCTGGTCAGAGCGCTCACTCTATATATTGTATATATACAATACAATGTTTTGAACTGTTATTGTTTTTATTTATTGAATCATGAATGTTCTTCCTTTTTATAATAATTTTCTATAGTTGCCTTAAACATGCATCCTAGGATCCACACGCTTGGCTAAATAACTCTATTGACCCAACGATAGAAATTGTAAAAAAGTTTTTTACTAGAAAGAAGTAGCTAATGAACATAGTCCCTAATTGAATTTTTAGTCAAGTTTAAGTCATTCTCGAAGAACTTTTGTTAATAAACCAAGGCACGACAAAAAAGTGATATTTTGCACAAATTATTCAATAAGACAGTGATCATGCTTGGTGTCAAAAAGCTAAGCGTCTTATAATTTGAGATGGATTAAGTAATATTTATATATCTTTAGCTTTAAAATAGTTTGACAGGGCAGTGAACTACTCGTATTGTACTTCTATCGACATAGAACTGAACTAAGGGCCTGCTTGGTAGCTTCACAAAGTTTTGGAACGAGAGAGAGCTGAAAAAAGTAGTTTATCCATACATGAAGTTGTTGATAAAGCTATTTTTTTAAAAACAAAACACCTTCACCTAGACAATTGCTCATGAAATTGCTTTTCAAAAAAAAAAATAGCTTTACTAATGAAGCTGAGCTCTGCTAAACGAATCCTAAACTTTCAGCATTTTCCAGTGATGTGATTGTGATACTTTCAAGAAGGAAAAAAAAACAAGCACTATTCTGCGGAGATTTTTGGAGCTTGGTGTTGTTCGTCAGTTTTCTCGGCTGTCTTCTTAGCCTTGGCACGGTCATCGAGGTAGTGCTGATACACGTAGGACAGGAGCCCCCACACTCCAATGAGCATGGCCATAAGCTTCACCCCGTCGATCCGGTCGCCGAGGAAGATCACGGCGATGATCGGCGACAGCGGCGTGCCCACCGTGCTGATCACGTTGGTGAACAGCGATGACACCGTCGCGACCAGTCCCATGAGGCCCATCGTGCACAGCTGCCACGAGACGGCCGTCCACGCCAGCGTCATCACGTACGCCACCTCCCCCTTCTTGTACGCCTCCATCTCTCCGGCGATGGTGCGCCACTCCCCGGATGCGAACAGCCCGGCCACGGACACAAACGCCGCCGCGGTGTTGCTCCAGAACTGCATCTCCAGCACGGTGCGGATCGTGTCGCTCTTGAGCACCTCATCGAAGGTCAGCTGCGTCAGGCACAGGATCAGGGAGAAGAGCGCCGACGCCGACAGCGTCAGCGCGAACCCCGCCGGGAACTTCCCTTCGGGATGCTGCTGCTGGTCTCGTCGGATCCGTGGTTCACGCCGACGAGCGCCGCCGAGAAAGTGAGCAGCACGACGGAGTTGAGGACGAGCGCCCGGAACTTCTCCTTGTTGAGGAAGTAGGCGAAGACGGCGTTGAACGAGACCTGGCTCGAGCAGATGATCGAATAGGTTGACATGGGCAGGTACAGGAGGCCGTACGAGTACATCAGGTTGTCGCCGGCGAGGAGGACGCCCAGGACGGCGTAGATGGCGGCGAGCTTGACGAGCGGCGGCCGATTAGCCACCACGGCGGAGGAGGACTGCCTCGGCCTGGCCCGGAACCGGAAGTAGAGGAGCAGCGGGATGGCGAGCGGCGTGCCGCAGGACTGCACCACCGTCTGCATCCACAGGCTGTTGCCACCCTGGTCGTAGTAAATCCTGCCAAGGAGCGAGGCCACGCTCTGCCCGCCGAGGACGAACACGATGTTGATAAGGACCACCGCCCACCACGCGAGCCGTTTCGATAGCGGCGCCGCAGTTGCACGACATGCGCCGCCGTTCTCTGCTCTCTGTCCATGATCGTCTCCACCAACTTCTTGGCCTCCGATACCTGCATGTCCGCCTAATCGTTTCAGCTGTTCGATATCAATTGCTGTCTCGCTTAACTAATTGCAGTATCTTGTAAAAGAAACAGAGAAAGAGACCTGCGATTTGCAGCTGAATTTCACCAGCGTCACCCATCTTGGCTTGCAACCAAGATTTGTATGGGCTGCAGATATGAAATTTCTAAAAGTAAAAGGACACGCAACCGTCGCCGTCCTATCTATAAACGAGTTGATCTTACGTGCCCTACTTGTTCTTTCCCCGTGTGAATTCCTCGATAAATGGATCGGCAAGAACTCAAGATATAGAACACAGACAGCACGTGGCGCAAGAGTCAAAATTTGCTGTCAACATTTGCATCACTCATGAGCTACGGTTCAGTGTCCCCTGGCTCACCAAAGAATTCAACGTTGTCTGCAAAAGATTCCAAACTAAAGGACAAAGGAGAATGACGTCGATCGCATGGGAATATCCAGACGAAAGCATATCAGGGCGGCCTGTCGACTGTGTGGCTAAGCAGTAGTACAAGCTTTGAGCTTTCCAATTATTGAGCTGCACCTAGGATAAGATGGGCGGACGTGTCCCAACTCCATGTCCGTCTCTTCTGCAGTTGCAATTGGAACAGAGGAAAACCCTGTAACAATTGTTCCAGGAACAGGAATCAAGGAGCGAAGATGGCGCAAAGATATCTAAGCCGCCCTAAGAATAGAGTAATCGTCATCCAAGGTATTTTGTCTGTTAGTTTCTGATGTTCTGATGCTTAACTGTTTTCAGATCTGCTGAGCAGGCTCTTAGGGCCTGTTTTTTGGCAGCTTCTTCTTCGTGCCTTCGGCCCGGCTCTCCGGAGGAGCGCCAAAGCGGTTTAGAAGGAGGAGCCGTTTAGAGAGCCGTTTTAAAGTGGAAAAGGGAGGAGGCTGGAGCCGTTTTGGAGGAGCCCCAATTTGAGCTTCTCCAAAAACAGCTCCGTTTATTCTAGTGAAGCCCTCCGAAGAGCCTTGCCTTCTTGGCTCCATGCATGTTAGCTGCTTCCTGTTGTCTTATTAACACAGACAAACAATGTCCTTGGTTTTTAAGAGAAAGCGTGTGTTTCCCTCGAGACACATTACACATAGAAACATATTCCACACTCTAGAATGTCAAAAAACTACTTTTATCACAAGAGATTGCTCCTAGGCATACACTAATTCAGTAAACCATGCCTTTTAAGAGGCGATGTTTGCTTATAAACACTAATGGAAACTGAAATTTCCCTGTCAAACTGATAAAGAAATGTAGATGCCGACAAAAAGAATCACCGACAAAAATAGAGCGATGGAGAAATATAATTTTTTCTGTCGGTCAATGAATTTTTCTGTTGCAATATTTCGTCGGTTTTGAAAACCCGATAGATAATATACAATTTTTTTCTGTCAGTACGACATGAATTTTTCAGTTTCCAATGGTGTTAGTGTGATCCCTTGGTCCTTACGATGTGTTGGTTGTGTAGGTGGCGGTCTCGTTTTGGCTTTGTCTAAAGTTCTTCCGCAAGGGCATCAAGTCCTATTTCTGTGGTTAGATATTTTCCTACAAAAAACATTTGAATAGAATCTCTCAAACATATTCCTAATTAAGTTTAGGAAGAGGGCTCCTTTTTTTTTTTTTGATGAAACACGAAGAGGGTTCCTGATTTGGTTAGTTTTTTTGAAAGCGGACTCGTGCCCGTATTGCATTAAGAGATTGAGAGTGTTTCAATTACATCCTAAGAGAGACCCGTGGCGAGATGCCCCGCACTCCATTAGGCTACACAGAGACACAGGGCACCACCTCGAGCGGTGGCGCTTCGTGGGTTTGTACTAACTAGGAAACTCGTTGTCCGACAAGGGTAGAGAGCGGTGAAAACAAACAACTAACTAAGAACCTGCAAGAGGGCTCCCACTCCGCGGAACCCTGCTTCCACCCACGCCCGCGGCCTCCCTATGGACAACCTCCAATAGCATGGTCGGCGAGGCCATGGCGGCCGCAGCCCCTGATTTGGTTAGTGATCTAACATCCCGAATCGAGGTCGCTTTAAACTCCATTTTTCCTATTCTCTCTATAGTTACATACTAGAGAGAGAGAGAGAGAAGTGGGTGCTTCATCTTTTTATGTCTTAAAAAACAATTAAAAGTGTAGTAGCCTACTTGCGTTCTAGATCCTACTCAGGATTACCATGCTCTGCAAGTTCAGCACCATGTGTTCAATAGCACTTTCACTCCCCATCTTTTACCACCTTGGAATCATGTAGCTTGCACATGTGAAGTCAAAGTTGTTTCCTTGCTTTTGCACCAGAGCTTGAGAACAATCACACATGGTTTGTCCCTGTTGTACATGTGTTTGTCACTATATGCTAGCGGTTGGCTATTGTGTGGTTGTGGACGTAGGTTACGTAGGTCATGTCTTTATGCCAAACTTCCCTTGTTTACAATTGAACGACAGAGCTCCTGAACAATAATGTAATTAGTAGTCCATGGGATTTCCAACAATAACTCACTTGGAACAAATTAGTGCCTACAAACTTGTTTTGGACATATCCTGTAATGACAAGATCTCAACTAGTTTGCGCACTTTGTAGCAAAAATCTAAAGGAATGTGTTGACAATTGACATATACGTGGTGGGCATTTTTTTGGGGTGTGGTATGGTGGGTGTGGTTGGAAGGGGAGGGATGGACATACCATAAACTTAGGTTTAAATATGGCTAAACAATACTTGGATTCATGGTCGATAATATCGCCCCCTTCACCCAAAAAAGTCCAGCTTAGATATAGCTAACTTAAGTATTACTAGCAAAAATAAGGTGCGATGCAACAGATGTATATTTTTATTTTTATGTTGTTGAGACCTCTTCATCATAGTTATTATATTTTTTTGCACCCGTCAGCGACAATATGTATGGATAACCTCGATGACAATATATAATTACACCCTCAATGCACCAACAACAAATTGTTTAGTTGTTCATATTCACCGGAGTAGTCATGCGCGAGTGGGTTAGCATTGGGTGCCCGCACGATGCAACGGGTTTATATTTTCATTTTTATGTTATTGAGACCTCTTCCTCATAGTTATTATATTTTTACACCCGTCAGCGACAATATGTATGGCATCTTTGAGGACAATATATAATTATACCCTCGATGCACCACCTCCCTTTTTGGGTCTGCCTGCCACCCGTACGGCTCACGGAGAAGTGGAGGGTGCGTGTCCAGGCCAGGCCGACACCAAAAACAAAAGCAGAGTCCGCGTCAGGGACGACAGCGGCGGAGGCGAGGACGGGGCAGACAACGCTAGCGCTGATTTGACAGCAGCGCATCCATTCGGATGTACTCCCTCTGCCACATGGAGTTCATCGTTTTTTGACTTTTGAACTTCATGTTTGACCATCCGTCTTATTCAAAACATTTATGCAAATCATAAAATAAATTAATCAATATTTAAGTATCTTTATTGATAAAATAAGTCGTAACAAAATAAATTATATTTGTAAAAATTTTTTTTGAATAAGATAAAACATCGAAAAAAGATGGCACGAGTAATCCGGGGTGACAAACTCAGTGGACGAAGAGAGTAGCACGAAGCGGCTTTCCGCGTGCCTCTGCAGGCTTGCTGTGTGCGATGGGATGTGGCCACGTGTGGGGATAAGACTGAGAAACAAAAAACAAAAATAAAGGTGGGGAAGGAAAAGAGAGAAAGGGTATTTCAGTATTTCATGGTTTCCGATAATCCTGGGAAGAAATACCTTTTGAAGTGTATAAATAATGGATGTAAGTACTGAATTGATGGACTTTTGAGTTATCACTGGATGTTGTTATCGCTGATATTATACCCCATCTTCCTCTCAATAACAGCTATTACAGTTGGCAAAGGTCTGTCTAATCTTTGCCTTCTATAACATATCTGAGTCATGTTCTCTGTGAATCGCTCATCTCATCCAAGTATGCTAATTTTTCATGCAAAGTGCAGTGTCACAATTATTTGTTTTCTGTGAGACCTGATCAGTGATTTTTTTTTTTTTCCTTTATGTTTCAACCACAGTTCTATTGTACAGCCATACTAGCACAATGATGTACTTACTGCTAATACCAATTTTCTATAAAAATGACACCATGTAGTTGCTAACTAGATAGTTGGTTAACATTGACTGTTAAATCTTGATTACCATGTCAGAGGACATATAAAATTGGACCTGTCCAATTGTGCAAAACGCACATTATACTAGCTGTTCACAGAATTGGTGAAACTTATTATATAATGCGTCATGGTTCATGGAAGGAATTAGATGTTCACCTTAGTGGTTACGTGGCCCATGAGCTGTTTCTATGTATTTTGGTCACTTGTAACTTGTAAGCACACAAATCGTCTTCCAACATCGTAATGTGCTTTCTGAGTACCCTGGATCTTGGTCATCTGGGAATAAATAAATAAATATGGAATTATAGATAAGCTACAAGGTCAAATCACATATATAACTCATGCATTTTCTTTTCCTTTATGATTCCCTCCAATATGCAGATTGATCCGACTGCAGCGGTGGATGAGAGAGAATTCACTGTTTGTTCGCTACTCTCAGGACTTGCAGAAGAACTTGGCGCTGGTATTAAAAGTCTTGTAAGTTCTTATCTTTAGATATGATGTCGTTTTCTCTTCAAAGTACATTTTGGACACGAGCTCATGAACACACCACTCAGATGCCCACACGGGTGTGTCAGGGGTGGAGTTAAATTATTTAGTCATTGGGGTCAATCATACTATCATATTGGGGTCATGCTGTAAGCCTGTAATATGTACTTAGGGCGTCCGCAAACGGCAGCTGTGAACTCGCTAGCGATTTGGAGGTGAAAACTAATATAAAAAGAGAATACAGATATCAGCGGAGAGAGAGAGATTGTGTCAGTGACTCAAAATTTCTGGGAGTGTGTGTGCGAGCCTATCTATTCAACCGTCGCTAGCGAGATCAATTTCCGGCCACGTGGAATAAAATACTATATTTGCTAGCTACGCCGCTAGCAAATCACCCACCGTTGCGGGCGCCCTTAGAGGAGGAATTCACTATTGCTAATGCAGAACTATTCATTAGGGCCAGCTGGCTGGGCTGTCCACACACATCTAAATTAGGGATGGCTACCCAGAATGGACCCACGTGCACACGCTGGGTCCTGAGGAATGGTTAGCCCTAAGATCTGAGTGCGCTCAATCCCAAACAACTAACCACACTTGGTTCTTTTAGTAGTATCTGTTGCTTTTTGAAGTGCAATTATTGTTTTGCCTTTGTTTGCCGATTATACTTTAAATTTTAGTACCAAATATGCAGAAGTTTGATATGTCATCTATGTTTTTTGTAGTGTCGATTCGGCTAGATTGGGCGGAAATGAAACATGTTCGTCGACCGTTGGAGCTCCCGAGATGGCGTGGGGGGCTCGGCTTTCGTCGGCGGCGACGGCGGCAAAGACGAGCAACTAATTGGAGAGGAGCCGTGGGGAGGGGGGGCGGCCGGCGGCGCGGCGTGGCAGTGGCGTCGGGCGCGACAACGGCGCTGACGGGGGGGCGGGCGCTGGCGCTAGCGGCGGCGGTGGGGAGGCAGGGAGCTGAAAATGATAGATATATTTTTATTGCTTGCTTATGCCCTAGAGATTACATGCCTCTTGCTTATATAGCTCGCGCCTAGTGGGACTTGTAATCTAAGCAATCTCTATAAGGTTTCCTTATATGATCGAATACCTTTACAAGCATATCCTATTTATTTATTTCCTAATAAGGGTCTCCCTTATAGATGAGATATCCCCTTGCACACCCAAAATTCCTAAGATAATCCTAACTTGAAGGCGAAGCAAACTCGGACTCGACGCGAGAGAAGAAGACGGCGGCAAGGGGCGCCGCCCCTTTGCGCGTGCGCCCGGCCCCCTCGGGCGGCCGGCCGTCGCGTTAGGCCCAATTAGCCCGCCCCGGGCTGGCCCAATCTGGATCATGACATGTAGGTTGCACCTGAGAGCGGTTTGAGAGATTTACTCTGCGATCTTTGCATGGATGAAGCAAAATGATCTTTGTTGCCCTTCTTGGAGACCTATCGGGGTATACTGCGTACCACCATAAATCTTCGTTTCTTTCATATTAAATCTCTTCCTCTTAGCAACCTAACTGTTTTTGTTATTTTTGTGGAATCTATAAATTCAAGTATTAAGAATTGGATCAAATTTTTTTAGACCAGGGCTGCAAGGGATATGTGCTCGTGCAAATCCAGTTTATTCAAAGCAAAGATTTTGATTTTGAGAACCTTAGAAAGTTTGCTAAAGATGCTTACGTGGAAAAGAAACTTTATTTCCTCATACATAATGAATTCCTCGAAAAGGGAGTCTGTTACAAGAACATTTGATCGACATCATTTTTCTCAAGAACTTCATGTGGATGTGGAAGGAGCTACAATTGAAAAAAACCATATACCGATACCACTGGAGAAAAATCCATAAATATAAGACATTAAAATTAATGGAATATAGTTTGAAAAGTAAATCGAAGGTACGACAATTTATAAATTTTTAATAAAAAATTATTTGATTTTTTTCAAAATTCGACTTTTTTTGAATTTTTATTTTGTTTCTTCGGAGGTAGTCTTGTGGAAGTTTTTTTGTAAGGTTGGTGATAAAAGAAAGAAGAGTAAGGAACAAATCAAGATTCAGGTAAATTTATCACATGAGATTTATGTTTCTTGTAAAATTTGAGTTGGTTTCAAGTTTATTAGATCTTGTCATAACTGAGCAAAATCTTGGATGTTCTTTCTTCTAGGATACAAGCTCTCCTTGTAGTTCTTGTACTCCAACTCTAGCCAAAGAAGAAGAAGAAGATGGTGGTGGAGAGTGAGGTGAGTGTGCTGTATGTAGACTCTAAATGGTGTGTGTTGAGAGAGGGAGAGGGAGAGCTACTTATATACAAAGGAGAGGGGGCTAAAAGACTATACTACCCCTAAACCGACCTTGGCAAAGACGTCTAGGTACGTTGAACCGGACATCCCACCAGCGCACCGCCCTCCACGGGAGTTAATGTACCGCCTCGCCAAACCCGGGCTCGAACCGCCTCGGGACTTGGCGTTGTTGGGCCCTGAAAAGTGTGTTGGTGGTGTTTGCTCGGCCCATCTCTCGGTGTTTTGGTCCATTTTCCCTTGGGCTTGTAATCTTCTAAAGTATGCTTAGGGGTTTGCGCCTTTCGATCGTATTTTCTTTTTGTTTTTATTATAAACACCTTTGTAAAATATATTTCGGACACTACAAGTGGAAATATGTGAGTAATAAATGTATATGAGTATGAAAAGGTATAGTTTAACCCCTTTATGGTAGTATGTTGACGAGAAAAATATGTCGTTAGTGACCGTCAACAGAGCTTAGAGAAGTTTATGACCGGATTTAGGATAGATGGCCGTACTATCTGTCACACCCCATTTCTGGGGTTACTTAATCACACGTATTTTGCGCCAGGATCACGCACAAATACGCCTAATTAAGTATAGATATGATATCAAAACTATACTTTTATTGCTATTGAGGAAAATATGATACAAGGTTTGGGGTTTACATGATTCGCCTTAGGCCTAACTTCCTAAACCTATCGAGTTCGAACGCTTAACACCTATCACAGGGCTCCATTCCTACAGGCAAGCTTGGAGTGCGGACAAACCCTTGGACTTACTCCTATTGCACGATCCTATAACTCGGTCACAACATTCCCATGTAACTCCTTTGTGTTCGTCTCCGTCTTCAAATGTCCTCCTTCTGATCCTATCCTCATGTCGTCCTTCGTAGCTTGATCCTTGGATACACTCCTGCAGCGAACATTCTAAAAAAAATAGAAATAGAGGGGTGAGTACTTTTGCATTTTCGGCAAGTCCCAACCGAAATTTGAAAGATTACCATTAAGGGTTGGGCCCTAGTAGAGCTTACTACTCTCACTAGTTCCCGGGTTAATTATTATCCAAACTCAAGGTAACAAGTCACATACCAGATTCTCTTATTTGCTTCTAATCATGGATGTCCCGGCCTAGCATTTGCCCATTCTAAGGACGTGGCTATTCGAATAGGTTTAGTTAACTCTGCGAGAGGTTGTACAAATTTCCCCACACGATAGGTGTTGCCTCTCGCCACCGTCATGGCTTCTGACAGACCTAACGAGATCCGTACCCGCTTGAGTGCTACTCTAGGTATATTGGTATAATCTTCACCACGACTTCTCAGGGGTTGGAAAGGATGACGCATCATCCTAGACGTGGCTTCAATACACACTACGTCCGACGTAGCTTCAATACACACTACGCCCGACGTGGCTTCAATACACACCACGCCCATGTGGCTTCAATACACACCACATAATCATAATCATAAATCTGTGCACCTAGCACCGCGCCACTGCGCCCAAACACTTACGTGGAAGATCACTCAGCATCCACGCCAACCGGACCATGGGGCCACTCTCCCCATGTCTGCTCCCAATAGGTCGTTTGCCTACTCCGGCCACCTTGACTCCCAATTATACCTCAACCCAACGGGGTGTGAATCAAGCCGCCCATATCGGCGTGTGGTCGCACTGAAATATCGCACTAGGTAGAAGGTCCATGAACCGGTCCTTAGGGAGGTGAGTATCTCTGTAAGTGCAATCAAGCTCTATGTGGGTTTTGGCGTTGATGACCACCGAATTAGGGGACTAATGGGATTTTACGAAGATGACATGCGAGGGGATTAAAACGTGGAGTTGATGTACAGGTCCAAAGGCACCAAATAAGCTAGATGGTGGTGTTTTGGATCAAGGTGTTTAAATTATTTCATATTTTGAATCTTGAGTTTAGGAAATGCCGTACTATTAAGAGGGATCCTAGGATTCTCGGGTTTTTGTGGACCAAGTGCTCTAAACATCAAAACCATACACAACACTCAACTCCAAACCCGACCCGACTTTTCTACACAGATTCACTCTTTCGTTTGTCGGGTTGGCCTTAGGCGGCGGTCTGCGCGTGTCGGCGGCAAAGGCCACACTTAAATCCTACCGTTGGGTCCGTGGGGTATAAATACCCATTCTACCCCTCCCACAACGGTTAACCGGCTCGATCCTTCTTCTTCCTCGGCGAACAGCCAAAGACTCACCTCTTGCTCTCTCTCTCTCACCTCTATTGAAGTTCTTTGAGCTCCCCACTCAATCCCTCACTTCCCCCACCACGGATTTTTGAGGGAAAAGGCAGCAAACTTCGATTGGAGGCCGGATCTACTACTTCCCCCACTCAAAAGAGCATTTGGTTCACGCGTTTGGCCGGAACCCTAGGGTTCTTTACTCTTGGAGCTTGCTCCTAGACGGCTAGGCGTCGCCCTTGAGCTTGCCCCCTTCGTGTGGCAGCCTTGGGAGGTTTGTAACCTCACTCTACAGCAATACATTACCCACATCTCTAGGGTTAACTCCTAGACTTGTGAACGAGGGAAAAAAAAGCAAGCCGGTGGGCAAGCTAAGCCTTGTGTGGCAACCTCAACAACGTGGACGTAGCCCAGCTTGTGTGTGGCGCGGTGAACCACGGGTCAAATCATTGTCTCACTTGTTCTCCCTTTACTTTGTCGTATATTTGTCTTGTGAGAAAGGGCTTCGACCCGATCTACTTGGTTCTTTGGGTTTTCTTGACCTTGGCTAGCTTTACGTGGTATATTTGTGTGCAGGAACAAGTGGGAACCTTGAGTACTAAACTCGACTCGTGGATTTACTTTTGGGAGTGCTCGTTCAGTTGATCTGTGGCGGTGCCGCTTAGTCACTGCGGCAGTGCCGCTACCGCCGGGCCGAGAGAAGTGTCTCTGTCTCCATCTCTCTGTCTGGTGGTCCGGTTCACGCGGCAGTCGCGTGACTTGACGCGGCAAAGGCCGCGCCTCTTGTGTACTTGACGGTATACTGAAGTTTTAACAGTCAATTTTGGGGTTAAGCCTATTCACCCCCCCCCTCTAGGCTTCCATCGGATCCTACAAGTGGTATCGGAACTAGGATACCGTGATACGCTTCACCGTGTGAAGTATGGAGGCACCGGAGGGATCGAACAAAGGGAGGCAAGTCCACCGTTCCCGTGGAGGAGGTGGAGGGCCGGCGGCGAGCTTTCTCTCGGTACGGCCGGTGAGAGCACCATCAAGGGTGATGCCACCGATGCCGAGAGAAAGACCGCAAGAATAGCAAGGCGAAACGCTAGAAGGCAAGAGCGAGAAAAGAAAAGACTAGAAGAGCAAGCTAGTGTCAAGCTTACCGAGAAGCTTCAAAGAAAAGATCAAAGAAAGATGATTAGGTGAGGCAAGAGCCGCTGGGAGGGCAGCAAGGGAGAAGAAAAGGCAAGAAGAGGAAGCGGAGTCAAGTGAGCTATCAAGTAGCTCGAAGATGGAGATGATGATATCTCCTACAACAAGAACAAGAAGAAGGAAAAGAAGAAGGATGAGTGCAGCGTCAACAACAACAAGTTCGCCGCCATATCCTTTAACTACTCTTCTTATTTGACTAACCGCGATAAGAAGTCCTTCATCAATGTGCCCGCGGGAAAGTTACCCCGTTTCGATGGGACCAACTATGCCAAGTGGAAGCACTTGATGAGAGCCTACCTTAGCGCCCTTCACCCTGGTCTTTGAGAGGTTTGTGTGCGGTGGATTTCAGCCACCGGTGAACCCCAAGGAGCCGACAAATGAAGAGCTAGCATTTGTCCACATCAATGGTCAAGCCACAAGCATTCTCCTAAGTGCTCTAGAAGGCAATGAGTACAATAGGGTGATGAATGTCAATGAAGCAAAGAAGATTTGGGACACTCTAGTACTTGCACATGAAGGTGTCGACAAAGTGAGAAAGACCAAGATTGACTTGTTGAAGGCCAAGCTCAACCGATTTGTGATCCTTGATGGAGAAGGAGCACAAGAGATGTTTGATCGGTTGATGGTGCTAGTTGGCAAGATTAGAGGGTTTGTAGATGAGGATCTAGATGACCACACCGTTGTCAAGATCATGCTTGAGGCATACACACCTAGAAATGACATAGTGGTCACCTTGATTCGTGACAAGAAGAGGTTTGAGCACTTCACTCCAAATGATGTGCTTGGTAGGCTGCTCACATATGACATGCAAAGAGAGGAGGCAAATGAAAGAAGAAAGCTTGGAGAGTTGCAAGCTAAGCTTGATGGGGTTAAGATCAAGGATGTGGCTCTCAAGACAACCAAGACAAGCAAGCCAAGCTCCTCCAACAAGGTCAAGGGCAGCAAGCAAGCATCTACAAGTCAAGACAAAGAAATGAAGAAGATACAAGAAAATATTGATGCAACCTCTTCCTCAAGTGATGATGAAGATGATGGGGCTGATTACAAGAAGATTGATGACATGGCCCTATTCATGAAGAAGTATGGGAAGGGGATGAAAGCAAATGGCTACAAGATGGTGCAACGAAGATTCCCAAATAAGAAAAAGAGAACATGCTTCAATTGTGGCAGCACCGAGCATTTTGTTGCCGATTGTCCTTATGAAAACAAGAACAACAAGTAAAAGAAGGATAATGGCAAAGACAAGAAGCAAGACTATAAGAGAAAGGGAAGGAACATAGGTGAAGCTCACATCGGCCATGAGTGGGACTCAACCAAAGAGACAAGTGAAGAGAAAGTCCATGTTGCAACATTTGCTATGCAAGAGACCTCTACACCCAAGCTCTTCAACAACATGACCGATGATGAGGATGAGGACAATGACTCCACTCATGTTTGTCTCATGGCCAAGCATGAGAAGGTAAAATCCAAACCCAAACCTTCTCCTTCTCTTAGTGATGACTTTAGTGATCTTAGTGAAAGCTCTAGTGAAGATGAATCTAGTGATGATGAAGAATATGTTAGACTCACTAAAAACCTAGATCCCAAAACTAGAGGCTTTCTTGCTCAACTAATAGCGGATCTAGAGAGTACCCAAGCGGAGTTAGCGACTAGAGATAGTCAACTTGATAGACTTGAAAAGCTCTATGTTGATAACAAGGATGCTCTTGTAGCTGAAAGAAGTGAGGTGGCTTCCTTGCAAAAGAGCCTAGCTAATGAGCAAGGAAGTCATGCTCTTACTAAGAAGGCTATGGTCACCCTAAATGAGAAATATTGTGACTTGCAAGACAAGCACAAAAAGCTTGAAAATGAACATAGCATTCTTAGTGAGAACAACTCACATCTCCTAGCCACAAAGGATACCTCTACTCCCTTCACTAGTCAAGGTTGTGGAAAATGCTATAATGTTGATATGAATGCTTATGCCACTAACCTTGCCAACATGAAAGCAATGGAGAAAGAGATCACTAGGCTCACTGCTATGGTAAGAAAAGAAGGTGAAATCAGGAAGGCAACAGTGAGCAACAAAGTTGAGGCTCCAAAGAAGCTCAACTACATTGATGGGAGAAATCCAAGAATCAAGGATGGACTTGGACACAAGCATGAAAACAAAACCAATGGTCGAAAGCTGATCAATGGTGTTGAGTGTGTCAAATTCCTGAGCAAAGGCACAGTAGGTATAGAGAGACCTGCACAGAGCGCTGGACACAAGCCGACCCGAGCCGCACTGACTGCCACACGCGGCAGTGCCGTGAGGACGGGCGACAGTGTCGTGCCCCCAAGAAAAGGGAAGGTCACCTACACTGCCTCAGCTCAGAATAGACCCAAGAAGATGGTCCAAAAGGGTGTGAAGAAAGTCCAGAAGTCAGAGAATCTTGTTTGGGCTGTTCTAAAAGACCACTCCTATCAATGGAAGGCAAAAGCAAGCAAGTTGGACTCCAATCCTTGCTTTAAAGTGAAGGCAAACAGCAAGGGGGAGGTGTTTGCAAAGTACACGGGCATTGACAAAAAGATTTATCGCAACACCTCCATATGGGTTCCCAAAGTTCTTGTGACTAAGGTAAAAGGTCCCAAGAATCTTGGGGGACCTAAACTTGTGAACTAAACTTGTTTTGCAGGCATACTCCTCCGGTGGGTCAAGTTGGGTGTTTGACAGTGGCTGTACAAATCATATGACCAGAGAAAGGAGTATGTTCTCATCATATTCCCAAACCAATGACGATAGGAACAACATAAGGTTTGGAAATGATGATGTGAGAAGTGTGATCGGTCTTGGTAACGTCGCTATCACAACTGAGCATAATATTTTAGATGTTTTGCATGTTGATTCGTTGGGATACAATTTGTTGTCGGTCTCACAATTGTGTGAGAAAGGCTACAATTGTCTCTTCACGGATGTTGGTGTGGAAGTCTTTCGCAGGAAGGATTCCTCTATTGTCTTTACAGGCAAACTCAAGAATAAGCTTTACTTAGTTGATTTCAACAAAAGTGAGGCTAAGCTTGATACCTGTCTAATGGCAAAATCTAGTATGGGCTGGTTATGGCATCGCCGTCTAGCACATGTTGGCATGAGGAACTTGGCCAAAGCGTAAAGAGACAACCACATCATTGGACTAACAAATGTTGATTTTAATAAAGACAGGATATGTGGACCTTGCCAAGCCGGAAAGCAAGTAGGTGCACCTCACCCACCAAAGAGCGTGATGACCACTACTCAACCATTGGAGTTGATACACATGGATCTCTTTGGACCGGTGGCCTACCTTAGCATCGGGGTAACAAATATGGACTTGTTATTGTTGATGACTACTTCCGCTTCACTTGGATTTTCTTTATCTTTGACAAGTGTCAGGTACAAGAGAAGGTGAAAACCTTCATCAAGAGGGCACAAAGAGAATTCGATCTTCCCGTCAAGAGAATAAGAAGTGACAATGGGACCGAATTCAAGAACACCCAAGTTGAAGAGTACCTTGATGAAGAGGGCATCAAGCATGAGTTCTCATTTTGCATATACCCCTCAACAAAATGGTGTAGTAGAGAGGAAGAACCGTACACTCATAGAGATGGCAAGGACAATGCTTGATGAGTACAAGACTTGGACATCTTTTGGTGTGAAGCTATCAACACCGCTTGTCATGCCATCAACCGCCTCTACCTACACAAGAAACTCGGGAAGACTTCATACGAGCTCTTAACCGGTAACAAGCCTAAGGTGTCATACTTTAGAGTGTTTGGGTGCAAGTGTTTCACTGAACAAAAGGCCCCGAACCTCTAAATTTACACCTAAAGTTGATGAAGGTTTTCTTCTTAGTTATGGATCAAATGAGCATGCCTATCGTGTTTTCAACCAAACCACCGGTAGGGTTGAAATCACTATAGATGTGACATTTGATGAATCTAATGGCTCTTAAGTAGAGCAAGTTGATCAAAGTGTTGTAGGAAAGGAGGATCCACCTTGTGAGGCAATCAAGCAATTGGCTATAGGTGACATAAGACCTCAAGAAGATCAAGCAAATGGAGAGGAGGATCCACCAGTTGTTCTTTGCACAAGATTCCGGTGACGTACTCAATGACCAAGTGCAGCAGACACGCCTGCTGGAAGTGCCCAGCGCGGCAGTGCCGCACCTACGCTACGGGCAGTGCCGCGCCATCTACCTCGGCAACGACCGATCCACCGCATCACCTGTTCAACCACTTGATCTTTCTTCAATTCTTGAAGGCGATGATGAATATGATGAAGATCAAGAAGAAAATACAGAAGGCGTTGATCACCCACGACTATGACAAACAATTCAACGGGATCATCCCGTTGACAACATCCTTAGGAGTCTTCGAAAGGGAGTTACTACTCGATCTCATCTAGCTGCTTTCTACCAACACTTTTCGTTTGTTTCATCTTTGGAACCGTAGAAAGTAGATGATGCTCTCAAGGATCCGGATTGGGTGTTGGCCATGCAAGAAGAGCTCAACAACTTCAAAAGAAATGAAGTTTGGGAGTTGGTGGAAAGACCCAAGACTAACATCATTGGCACCAAGTGGGTCTTCCGTAACAAGCAAGATGAAGATGGGTTGGTGACAAGAAACAAGGCAAGATTGGTTGCTCAAGGCTTCACTCAAGTAGAGGGCTTGGACTTCGATGAGACGTATGCACGGTGGCAAGACTAGAAGCAATTCGCATTCTTCTAGCCTTCGCTGCCCATCATGACTTGAAGCTGTACCAAATGGATGTCAAGAGTGCATTTCTCAATGGCCCACTACAAGAGGAAGTATATGTTGAGCAACCACCCGATTTTGAAGACCCCAAGTTTCCCAACCACGTCTACAAGCTCCATAAGGCGCTCTATGGGCTTAAGCAAGCACCTAGAGCATGGTATGAATGCCTTAAGGAATTCTTGCTCAAACAAGGCTTTGAGATAGGCAAAGCCGATCCTACTCTCTTCACTCATAAAGTTAGCAATGATATATTTGTATGCCAAATATATGTCGATGACATAATATTTGGTAGCACTAACAATGTGTATGTTGAGCAATTTAGTAGCACTAACAATGTCCATGATGGGTGAGTGAAGTACTTCCTCGGGTTTCAAGTCAAGCAAATGGAGGAAGGGACATTCATATGCCAAAACCAAGTACACCCATGACATGCTAAAGAAGTTTGATATAGCTAATGCTAAGCCAATCAAAACTCCAATGCCAAGCAATGGACATCTTGACCTTGATGAGGAGGGTCCAGCCATGGACATGAAGGTATATCGCTCCATGATTGGATCCTTGCTTTACCTTTGTGCATCTAGGCGACATAATGCTTAGTGTGTGTATGTGTGCTCGTTTTCAAGCCAATCCAAAGGAATGTCACAATGTGGTGTTAAGAGAATCTTGAGATATTTAGTACTCACACCTAACCTTGGCTTGCGGTACCCCAAGGGTTCCAAGTTCAATCTACTTGGCTATTCAGATTCGACTATGCGGTTGTAAAGTAGATCGAAAAAGCACTTCAGGGACATGTCAATTCCTTGGACGGTCCTTAGTGTCTTGGAGCTCTAAGAAGCAAAATTGTGTAGCCCTCTCCACCGCCGAGGCCGAGTATGTTGCGGCCGGTGCATCTTTGTGCTCAACTACTTTGGATGAAGCAAACCTTAAAAGATTACGGATGTCATTTCACAAAGATACCTCTTCTTTGTGACAACGAGAGTGCCATCAAACTCGCAAATAACCCGGTAGCACACTCTAGAACAAAACACATAGACATCCGTCATCACTTCTTGAGAGACCACGAACTCAAAGGAGATATCGTAATTCGCCATGTGAGCACCGAAAAGCAACTAGCCGATATCTTTACCAAGCCTCTCGATGAGTCAAGGTTTTGTGCTTTGCGTAGTGAGCTAAACATTCTCGATTCTCGTAACTTGGTTTGAATTCCAAAGCACACATGCAACTGTTTGAGACACTAGTTCGACATAGGAAAAGTTTATGAAAACTTTCATATTGTGTTTCAAAAGGATTTCAAATTCTAATCCGAAATTCAATACCATTGTTCTGTCTTGCGATGATCTATCCCTCGGCAAAGTGAATTTTGGTGTCTTTGTGATCAAGTCTCGAGGAGAAATAGGTTTAAAAAGTGACAATATATATGCGGGACAGTGAGGGCGGGAGCGGTGCCGCACCTAGGGTTACCGGACTTCGTTACGTCAGAACCATTTTGGGCCAAATTTTCTTCTTTCCTTTTCTACCCCCCGGCCCAACCGGTTTTCCTTCTCCTCCCGGACCCGACGCCCGCCGACGCGCTCCTCTCTTTCTCTCTCGCGCGTGAGACCGAAGCGCCGTCGTTTCTCTGCTGCTGCCTTGCCGCCGCCGCCGGGCCGCCGCCGCCGATGTGCGGGTGCCCGCGCCGCGCCCCCGCCGGAGTTCTGCTCGTCTCGCGGCGGCGGGGCTCTCTCTCTCCGAGCCCCTGCTCTTCTCTTCCCCTCACTCCACGAGGTCAACGGCAAGGTAAACCTAACCCTAGCTATGGAGAACTTGCCCGATCTATACAATGTGTGGAAATTTTTCATGGAAATGTGTTGATTAGTGTTGTATGAACTCTAGGAAAGTGGTTTGGTTGAATGGAATTGATGGATTTCGTGTTTTGATTACTTGACGATTTAGGGGCACGGCACGGCCGTCCCCTAAATAGAACTTTTGATTCTTAAGCGATTCAATCATTAAATATCCCTCAAATCATCCACTTAAACAAAGTGGGAAATTCATTAAATCCATATATCAAAGAAGTTTTCACTTTAGTTCATACTAAATGTCAATCCATGGTATTTTCGCACTTTTGCTCTGAACTTGTATCACGAAATTAGGATAGTTAAGTGACTGTGCTAAGCAGATGCATTAGAAAGTTTATTAAAATGAATTTAGATGATATTTGAGCAAGGGGAGCGGGTGCAGCGTGCATGACACGGCAAATTGCCATGCATGCGCGTAAAGATGCCGTGCCTCCCGCGGCGGCGAGTGTAGCGCAGCCCAGGCTCTGACCCTGGACAGCTTGCTCAAAATCATCAAAATTCATTTTTCTAACCTTTCTACTACATAGATTTGGTCATTCCACTTCCTATTCTTGACAGTTTCTGATCAAACTCTAAATCTTGCATAGATGGACCCGGAGGTGATCCCCATGGAAAGAGGGAAGCGGAGGGTCAATGTGATTGTGAAAGGGCAGAGGAAGAAAGAATCTGAACAGGGGGCGGGTGGCGGTGGAGCAGGCGGTGAAGCTTGCGAGGAGCAAAGAAGACGGTATGGGTACACCATTGTGCCCCCAGGTGAACAAGGCACTCCTGAGCACCTATCTGTTTATGATAGTAGTTACTTGGTGACGGTAGAGGGTGTCTTTGAGATGGCAGCTCTGTCAATGATCCACCCATTCCAGTGGTGAGCTACTTCAAGAAACAGAGGGAAGTGGGCGATGCTAGAGCCTACAATGTTTACAAATGATGAGCGGATCGAGGACATAGATGAGAGGTTTTGGGCGACTTTTTCATTCAAACTTTTACTTAACTGTCCTCTTCCACTCCACCAAGAGCAAGATCACCACAATGCACTATATTGATTTTGAGAGGATGGCAGGATAAGGAGGAGGATGCCTTCAATGAGGCAATTGAGGCTTGTGAGAGGTTTGAGCTGACAGACATCATGTCCTTCAAGCATGATTGGAATGAAGAGATTCTTAGTCAGTTTCATGCCACTTATCACCTGGCGGTCGGATACCATTCACTGGATGACTGACAGGAGACACTACGGGGTTGACTTTGTCACTTTACGTCGATACTTGGCTTTGGCGCCGATCACGCAAGCATAACGAGACATTCATGAGATTGACCCCATTGAAGCCAAGGCCATCAAGGATTCTCGGGTCGATCCAAAGCTACTTGGAAAAAGGAAGGGGTTGAAGGACTTCTTCTATGTGATGAACAACCTCTGCAGATGCACCATTGATCCCAAGGATGAGGCGACCTCGATGTGAATGGCTATGCTAGGAATGTTCTTGCTCTCTTCAGGAATGATGAAACTTTCAATGTTGGAAAGTTTATTTGGAGGCAGCTAGCTAATGCTATGGATGATGCTAGAAGGAACCTGCCCTATGCTCCCTACCTCATGTTCTTGATTGAGAGGGTCTGCGGGAACATCTATCCCAGGAATTTGCTTCCACACGGTCTACAATATCGAGAAGACCCATGGCTTGGATGGCGGAAAGACCCGGTGGCGAGCGGACCCCCTCGCCAGAGGCACCTCGGTGGTAGAGAGGACTTGGAGGAGCCCTCCGGCTCTAGGCCCGGGAGGCACAAAGCAAGTCTCGATCTAAGGTGAAGAAGTGGATCAAGGCCATCTTTAGGCATTGCTCTTATGCATCTCGCCGGACTTATGAGTTGCGCGGGGAGGTGAGACAGGCATTCAAGAGTGTTAGGGAGAAGCAAGGACTCCAGTTCCTCCTTCTATCCGTAGACCACCTCGATGACGACATCCCGAGCTTTCGGCCACTAGCGGCTCGGTCGGGACCTTTCGGACCCGCTTGGTTCCTTTTTGGCCGAGATCCCGGCTCGCCGCTCTACTCGCCGCTCCGCGCGAGCCGATCTTTGCTATCTACGAGGAGGGCGAGGACACCGCTTCGGCCGCGAGGACACTAGTGAGGAGTGACTCGCTTACTTTTTCTTCTCTTTTCTATGATCTTTTTGGTGCTTGACGCGAAAGGGGAGAAAATTAGAAGAAATGAGAGGGGTCAAACTTTTTCGGCGCTGGAGTTGGTTCGAGGATGTTGCGGCGGTGATCTTGAGTTTAGATCCTTTGAGAGTAGCTTGTTAGGTGTGAGTTTGAGAGAAACTATATTTTATGTAATAATACCACCTATGACTTGTTATTCCTCAGATTTGGTTGTTGGATGTTTAAAACTCTATTTTAATTATCCTGCTGCATGTTTAGAGTATATATCTTGTCATATATCTTTGTGATTGATGTTACATGCATGCATGGCCGATAGGATAGGCGCGGCGATGCCGCACCCCGGCGCTGGCGATGCCGCGCACATCGGTGCAGCATGCACAACTTTTTTGTGCTCGATCGGTTTACGTTGTCATACGCATCACGGTTGTATTTTTTATGACACCCTGTTGAGCACCCCACAAAGAACCATGGATGTAGGAGAGGCCTTGCACACTTTCTAAATGTGTGACGTGACTTTTATGTCAAAATAAGAATTCAAATCTCGCTCACACATTTAGGGGGAGGCCTCACTACACCTAAATATGTGAAATTGACCTTTTATGTCAATATTGAGAATTCAAAACTCACTCACATATTTAGGGGGAGGTTCCTACATCCTTGGTCTTCGTAATCTAAGTTTGACTTTACATCTTATGTAAGCTCTAATTTGGTTGTCATCAATCACCAAAAAGGGAGAGATTGTAAGTGCAATCAAGCTCTATGTGGGTTTTGGCGTTGATGACCACCGAATTAGGGGACTAATGGGATTTACGAAGATGACATGCAGGGATTAAAACGTGGAGTTGATGTACAGGTCCAAAGGCACCAAATAAGCTAGATGGTGGTGTTTCCGGATCAAGGTGTTTAAATTATTTCATATTTTGAATCTTGAGTTTAGGAAATGCCGTACTATTAAGAGGGATCCTAGGATTCTTGGGTACTGTGGACCAAGTGCTCTAAACATGAAAACCGGACACAACACTCAACTCCAAACCCCGACCGCCCGACTTTTCTACACGGATTCACTCTTTCCTTTGTCGGGTTGGCGCGGCGGTGCCGCGTGTCGATGCGACAGTGCCACACTTAAATCCTACCGTTGGGTCCGTGGGGTATAAATACCCATTCTACCCCTCCCACAACGGTTAAGCGGCTCGATCCTTCTTTTTCCTCGCCGAAAGCGAGCGGCCCGGACTCACCTCTTGCTCTCTCTCTCACCTCCATTGAAGTTCTTTGAGCTCCCCACTCAATCCCTCACTTCCCACCACGGATTTTTGAGGGAAAAGGCAGCAAACTTTGATTGGAGGCCGGATCTACTACTTCCCCACTCAAAAGAGCATTTGGTTCACGTTTGGCGGAACCCTAGGGTTCTTTACTCTTGGAGCTTGCTCCTAGACGGCTAGGCGTCGCCCTTGAACTTGCCCCCTTCGTGTGGCAGCCTTGGGAGGTTTGTAACCTCACTCTACAGCAATACATTACCCCACATCTCTAGGGTTAACTCCCTAGACTTGTGAACGAGGGAAAAAGCAAGCGGTGGGCAAGCTAAGCCTTGTGTGGCAACCTCAACAACGTGGACGTAGCCCGGCTGTGTGTGGCGCGGTGAACCACGGGTCAAATCCTTGTCTCACTTGTTCTCCCTTTACTTTGTCGCATATTTGTCTTGTGAGAAAGGGTTTCGACCCGATCTACTTGGTTGCCGGGTTTCTACCGGCCTTGGCTAGCTACGTGGTATATTTGTGTGCGGGAACAAGTGGGAACCTTGAGTACTAAACTCCGGCTCGTGGATTTACTTTTTGGGAGTGCTACGGTTCGGTGATCGCTGGCAGTGCCGCGCCACGATCGTAGTATGTAGCCAGTTGCGCCTGGCCGAGAGAAGTGTCTCTCTGTCTCCGTCTCGCTCTCTGTCTCGCCTGTTGGTCGGTTCACGCTTGGCGGTGCTGACTTTGACTTGGCGGTGGCCGCGCCTTTTGTGTACCGACAGTCTACGAAGTTTTAACAGGTCAATTTTGGGGTTAAGCCTATTCACCCCCCTCTAGGCTTCCATCGGATCCTACAATCTCTCCATGGGATTCATCCCGATTGTGATTAGTCCACCTCCATGTAGACTATCACCACTCACCTTTTTGTTGGGATGGTTCACATTATTACTTAAGTCATATTATCGACAAAACCTAGCGAAGCCTCACGCACATAGCCCATGAGTACTCCCGCACGGCTTGCCCCGGGTTATACTTATCTTAACATCTTATTAATTATTATAGAAATTAGGGCAGGTTAAGGGGGTAAGGACTTGCCTCTATCCGCTGATGAGTATATCCAAGGTTCTTGGTCTTGATGCTTCTGTCTCCTGTGGCTTGGTGCAGCGATGCCTCGGGTTCTGTTGGACGATCGTACGATCCTTGGCGACGACAAACATGAAACACAAGCACAGTAATAAGAGCAACAACGTTCCTACGCGGGTTAGCTCTGGGGAATGATGGATAGACTACTATCTACTCCTATCATTATTCTGTAAGTTTGAAGTATGATAGGGTAGAGAGAATCCATCCATCTAGGTTGTTCCTACGGGCTAGGTTTGTGTATTGCGGTTGCGTGAGGGAGAACCAAACCACTTTGTTAACGTTCACTATCATGTGATCTTGAAAGATGTGGTTTAGGTAAACTTCCTACAGGACCGCACCGGCTTAGAGACACATAAGCTCATGCATATGTATGTGTATAGGGTTAGCAGGGTTAGGGTCCTAATCTAGGGGTAGCCACACATATGCGTATACCCATGCATCGGGCATACCCTATGTGTGTAGAGGACACGTATAGTAGAGTGTGTGTCACAGAGTACACATACGCAAGTATACGGCTAGGTTAGGGGGGTTAGCCATGCGTAGATATATTCGATAGGCATGTACGTATATTTATTTATATTTCAAAATGCCACTTTATACATTTTATATACGTACACAACCTATCGTGTATATCTAGCATGTGGACAACTACGTGTGTGTATATTCGAGTACTCGTGTACGTGGGAGTGTACACGCATACAAGAATATACGGTGCAAGGTGTGGGTTAGCGGAAGGGGTAAACTAGGGTTTACGTTAACTACGGTGCGCGATTAAATATTAAATAAAGGGCACAACATAAACTAGAATTTAAATGGGCATCAAATAATAGAGCAATGGCATGAATAAATAGAGCATGATTTTAGAAGAATTTAGGAATTGGAACGGAGTGATTTAGAATTAGGATGGAGGAGATATGAATTTCCAAAGTTTAATTAGGGATTTATAATTAAATTAAACTTTGGAATTAATTCTGGAAAATTGGGGATTTAGAAACTGGAATGTACGAGCTTGGGTAGGGTGTGGGGTGTACCTAGTTTATTTAGAAATTTTCTGGGAATTTTTCTGACGGCTGGAAAATGGATTTGCACTCCTCTGTGTACACTGCCGGGGTGGCCGTAGCATTTTCTACAGGCGCTGACGCGCGGGGTCCGGCTGGCTGTGTTGACCCGCCTGTCACTGTTTCGTGGACGCAGTTCACGGCCCGGTGAGCCGATCTGGGCTCGTCCCTTTCCCACAGTAGTGTCCACTGGAGCACGTCCATGCGAGAGAAGGGAGCCGAGTCAGGCCTGTGACACGTGGGCCCGATGCAAAGGGGATAGGATTGGATTTTCCCCATCGTATTCCCGTCAAGGTCGTCGTCTTCGCCCGTCCTGGTGCCGTGCGCGAGCGAAGCAGAGAGGGAGGGAAGGAAGGGAAAGCAGGGGCGCTGGGGGCTAGGTCGCCGGCGGCGGGGCTAGGCAGAGGCGGGCGGCGGTGGTGCTTGGCGGGCGAGGCTTAAGCGGCGGCGCTGGTGGTGGCTGTGGTTGGCGAGGGCTCTGGTGGCGGCGGCGCGTGGTGGGTGAGCTCGGCGCGGCTCTGGTGGCGGTGGAGCACGGCCGTGGCGTCTCGGCGGCAGTGAGCGAGCAGCGTGGCACGGCGACGGCGTGGCCGGTGTGGTGGCGCGCGGCGAGGTGAGCGGTGGGCGCGTGGAGCAGGGCTGTGCGCGGCGACGGCTGCCGAGCGTGGCCGCGGTCACGGCGGCGTGCGGGGCAGCGCGCGGTGCGGCGTGGCGAGGATGGGAAACAGAGCGAGTAGAGCAGCGGCGTGAGCGGCTAGGCACGTCGTGGCCACGGCGCGATTGGGCGGTGGTGGAGCTGAGCAAGGAGGGAGAGAAGCAGGAGCGCAGATTGTTGCGCAAGCATCGTCTCCCCATTCTTCCTCTGCTCCGACCGGGGTTCGATGAGTTCGCGTTCTTACGAGCTCGGCTCCCCGGTGCCTTCACAACGGCGGGCTCGTCGCCTTTTTATAGGCGGAGCAAGGCGGCGGCCGTCGGAGATCTTTTCCGACACACCTCGCCGAGCTCCAGCTGTCCGACGGGCTGGCATCTGCAAGGTCCGCTTGCTCGCTGTAGGAGGGTCGCCGGCACAGTGGATGTCGGCACGCGACGACGACGGAGAAGGGTGGCGACGCACAGCAGGTCGGTACGGCGGTTCAGCGAGGAATAGCTGCTCGGGCGAGCCGGCACAGGGTGCTCGTGGCCTAGCTATGTCCGCGCGCGACGGGGCGTGCTCCGCGTGTCCGCGTCGCCTCTGTGCTGTGATGTGACGGGTCGGTGGTGGAAGCGCCACTGATAGCGGCTAGCTGCGAGCTGGCGTCCGGCAGGTCAGTGGCGGCACTGTGCCGTGGTCGACGGCACTGTACGGCGCGTGGTGTGCGTGCGTGTAACAGAGGAGATGATGGATAAGGATGGGGAGGAGAAAGGGGATGACAGGTGGGACCTGCTCGCCATAGAAGGGAAGGGAAGATTGGGCCGCTGCTGTTGTGTTGCCGAGCTGGGCCAAAAGGGGAAGGTGCCCGACGGCACTTCTCATTTTATTTTCCATTTCTATTTTCTTTCTCCAAATTTCCATGTACTTGTATTTCATATATTTACACACATATACTTGGTGTATTTGTACACGATATAGGTATGAACATATGCACGCAACCTAATTCATGTATTTGTACACTTCCGCATATATTGTGCATATATATGCATATGGAATGGCTTTGTATTTCCCAAAAAATAAACTAAGTACTTTGGAATTTTAGGATTGGAAATATGATGGTGTTTGGTAATTTAAGGAGATGGTCAAAGGGATTATTTGGTCGAGATGATCAAGGGTTTTATTCGGTCAAGGAATATTAGTTGGTGGAGAGATCAAGGATATTGTTTGACAATTCAAGGAGGGGTCAAGGGGTACATGGTGGTCGATAAAATTAGGAGGGAGTCTATGGGAAGAATATTTGGTGAGGAGAAACAAGGAATATTTTATTTGATGCCAAATTAAAATTCTAGCTCAATAAACATACAAGCATTCCAAACATTTATCTAAAGAAAATCTACATGGTGAATTGATGCAAGGTTTTGAAAACGAGGTTTTTGGTTGAGCGGAAAAAATAAAAGTCAGGTTTTAGTTGATAATTATAAAAGTTCAAATTTTTAGTGAATTTTAAAAATGATGCAAAATTACAGGTGTTACACTATCAAGAGGGGCAAACTTGTTTGCATATCGGTCATCTAGTGCCACTTGTGCAATCTAACTTTGCGATGCGTTAGGATCGAGTGGCGTGGTAAGAGCTAACCCGTCCTTTGAAATGATTGTGAAAATGCTAACACATGAGCACATGGTGATGTACACTTGGTGGTGTTGGCACATTTGCAAAGACGGCGCTTTTGAGAAAATGAGATGCATATTTTCTATTCTATGGCCGGATGCAATTTGTCGTGATATCTTGCTAACCCTCATGCTCAAGTTGGTTTACTTGTTGGGTAGCAAGTTGAAGCAAAGGCGACAACATGATGCTGAAATTCGCAGGAAAGGGCGATCGGACGCGTTGATCGGACCGGACCGGACGGGTCCGGGTCCTTGACCGGACGCCCCCGTCGGTCGGGTCCGGTCGAGTAACGAGAGCCCCCCGCAATCGACCGGCCCGGACGCGATGGAAACCGGTGGGTCCGCCACCACCGGAAGCCGTGACCGGACGCTTCGCTTCAGGGTTGTTTGCTATGGGGCCGTAACCTTGTCCGTTCGGGCCGGACGCCGGACCGACCCGCTGGGTGAGTCCGGTCGGCAAGGCCCGGTCAACACGCCAGGTCAAAGTGTTCTTTGAACTACCAACGGCTCTATTTTGGATGGAGCCTATATATACTTGTTGTGGCCGGCCATGGCTGGTAGCTGAGCACACTTGGGCCTTGGTGGCTTGTGTTGTGGTCCTAGAGAGCCCTCCCAACTCACTCTAACTTGATAGTGTTCATCCGATTGAGTGAGTGAGCGATTCTAGTGCGATTGCTTTGAGAGATTGCATCGTGTGGCACTAGGTGATCGTGTTGTAAGCCGGTGTGCTTGTTTCTCTTGGAGGTTGCCACCTCCTAGACGGCTTGGTGACAAGAGACTCCGTTGAAGCACGCAAGGGAGATTGTGCGGTGCTCCGGAGGAGGTTTTGTGAGAGGTTCGTGCTCACCTCACGGGGATCGTGAAGAGCAACATTACTAGAGTGAGTTATTGAGTTACCGCACTTGTGTGTGTGGGTTCAATCGCGGTGCCTTGAGGGGCTCACTTGAGAGTGGTGTGTTGCGGTGCCTTGCGGGGCGTGCCTTGAAGGGCAAGTGATTTGAGGATCACACCGAAGAACCATCTAGGTGAAACACCGAAGGAACCACCCAAGGTGTTGGTCGACACAACGAGGAGTAGGGGTGATGAGGACATCACTTCTTCGGATGCACAAGATGATCCTCCGCTAAACATTCACGGTCCAATCACAAGAGCTCGCGCGACGACAACTAAATTTCTGGTGAGCTCGTTCCTAAGCAATTCTTTTGATGAACTTGAGAATAGATTGCTACTTAATGACTTTGTTATGCTTAGGAATCAAGGAGAGGACCAGCAAGGACTTGGAGGACGACTTGGAGGCGTGGAGGAGCAGCCACGGCGTTGGAGTCAAGATGGAGGCCCAAACCGATTCGAGTTCAAGTCGGTTTCGGAGTCCAGGGACAGCCTGCACTAAAACGGACGCCGAGGTCACATACGGGCTTCGATTTGGACGATCTTTATATCGTTGGAAAGATAATTTCAAGACGCTTCCAATGGCACCAGTATGAGGTCCAAATTCGTCAGGAGTCCACGGGAATCGTTGAAACAATATGACGTCCAGAATCTATTTTGGTGCTGCGCCACCATATTTCGGTCTTTGGGCCATGTATCGTGTTGGAGCCCAATAGGGCGCGTCCGGGGGTCTTGCACGCCCCTAAACTCTATATATCAGTAGCCGTCACCCAAATTAGGGTTTGGGTTTTGCTTAGATTAATTCTGTCCATTGATCGCCGTTCATCGGTTTGTGAAACCCCCAACTCGTGTGCTTAATCATTCATCTGCAGTTTGTCCCAAAATTCAGAGCTGCGTTCTTTCGAGTTCTTGCTTGTGTTCTTCGTTTCGCAGGCAAGGATTAGCCTTCTTGGCGAGGTCGACCGGTTGGAGACACGGTTGATAACCCTGAGGAACGTCGGTGCTAAGGTTGCGGGGTTCGGGTCCTTTTCGATCCGGCCGGATCGGTGTGTCGAGTTCCACCAAAACGAAAGTTATCATAACTTGACGGAAGATCGGGCATCACGTCCCCATCAAGGGGGAAGTTGGCAAGCTTCCGCGATACCTCGGTAAAAAATCACCGGTGTCAACTTGTTTACTCTTCTCGGTGGTTTGCATTCTCCAAATCACAAGCTTTGTATTACTTTCATATATACCTTGTGCTTGTGCTTGTGGAGTAGCTCTTGCAATTACTAGCTTGTGTAGCTTGTCTAGTTGCTTTGCTTAGTTTGAGTAGCTAACTAATTTGAGCCTTTGGGTTAGGCGTGTGTCGTCTTGTCCATTGTGCATCTAGTGAGCTTAGGTTGGCTTTGTGCTTTTTGCTCATTAGAAGCGTGTAGGAGCTCACCCTTGTTTGAAGTACTAGTGCATAGGTTTGTGTGACCTTGCAATAGAAAACAGTTAGGAGCTCAAGCTAGGTTTATCACCTCATTTGCTTTGTGTAGGATCTTTTGTGAGGTGATTTAGAGTCATAGCTAGAGGGTGAAGTCTTGGCAACGAATAGTTTCAATTCCGTATTATATTTGTTTAACCGGCGCAATTAGTTTTAGAAAGGACTATTCACCTCCCCTCTAGTCTCCATCTCGACCCTACACTATGGAGTGTATGTGAAGTGGTAGAAACGGGACTGAAGTTTGTTTCATTTAAAGGATTTGTTCTATAGGGATAGGGACTTAGGGAGGCATGAAAAGGGGGGAACTATAGTAATTTTTTTGGAAATTATGTAGCAATTTCATTGATATAGTTGCAAGTTTGCAATGTATATGGTGTTTCTGTGCACTAATGCACTCTATGGTTCTGTAAGGAACTAACTTTACGTCAATAGTGCACAACATATTTTGACTGATTCACTAAAATGACTGATTTATACTTATTAAAAAATATACTAAAAAGTTTTTAAATAAATAGATCTCGCCCCACCTGTTTTGGTATTGGTCCCACTTATTTTGGTACTATCCCAACCCATTAGGTACCTCTTATTTTTCCATTATCCGGTCTCGCGCCCAATAGATGGCCTGTCATTTTTTTCAACCATCGTAAAAGTTCTCTTATTAGGAACCAAGTTTAATATGATAACCACTTTTAACACACTCAAGAACAAAATTTAGAATGGGCGACAGATAACAGAGTTTCATTAAAGAGTTACAACGTCAGCAAAACAGCTATACAAAATTCCACCTATAAATCTGTATATCATGTTTATTCCATGTCCCACACCCTTACACATATGCCGCATATGCAGAAAAAAGGACCAATAGTTACTAAGAGAAATTAATTTCAAAGCTATGCTAAAGAACTATAGTTTCCTCACGGTGAAATGTACTTAAATTAACATAAATAACAAACAAACTAAACCGATAAAGGGCTATCTATCACAAGAAAATTGTAGACCTAGGAGCCCCTACGCACTTCTAGCTTTCTTATCATCGAGATAGTTTTGATAGAGATATGAAAGAAAACCCCATATCGAAATTAGCATGGCTATGATCTTAACTCCATTCATCTCGTCATGAAAGGCCATCACACCAAAAAGAGGTACAATAGGTAGAGCAAATGTGCTGATCACATTCGAGAACAAGGACGATACCTCAAAAACCAAGCCCACCACTCCAATAGAAGCGACCTGCCAAGACACACATGTCCACACCAGTGTCATCAGGTAGGAGAACTGTCCTGATTGGAACCTATCCATCTCCTCTTTTAAATCCATCCATTCTCCACTTGTAAACAGTCCAAAAAGAGAGGCGAAAGTTGCCACAAGTGCAGTATATATCTGCATGTTTAAAACTGCTGAGAACGTTTTTTTCTTGATCACATTCTCGAATGTAAGTTGCATAAGGGAAAGGATAAGTGCGTAGGTCGCTGATGCTCCTAGTGTCAACAGGAAACCCACAAGATACTTTCCTCCTATGACACCACCAGTAGGACCATGAGATTCATGATTGACTCCAAGGAGTAAAGCAGCCAAGGTAAGCAGTACCACAGAGTTCATGATTAAACCGGTGAGTTTCTGAGAGGTTAAGACGTATGAGAAGAAGACGTTGAAGGCCAATTGACTAGCACAGATGAGTGAATAAGTTGAGACTGGAAGAAACCATAGTCCATGGGAATACATCATGTTGTCCCCGGTTATGATAAGCCCCAAGACAATATATATCATGGTAATTTTTCCGATCGGAGTTTCATCGCTGGAAGATGACTTTGAAGGGAAAAAGAACAAGCCGAAGAACAATATAGGGAACCCAGCAGTCTGCACAAATGTTGATAGCCACTTGCTGTTGCCACCTTGACTGTAGTAGTATCTCCCTAACAGTGTTGCTGATGTCTGACCAACAATGAGGATGACTGCATCCGTTGCCACTACACACCACCGTTTCCAACTCTTAGCTTTGGAGCTTCCCGGTGGTCCTTCTTGAGTTGCTGGAGCTTCGGTTTTCGGCGGACCTGTGGTTCATAATGGATACAATATAATAGAGAAGTTACTAATGATTCAGAGATGAAGCGGATTTACAAAAAAAAAAAAAAAAAAAAAAAAATCTCTTTCAAGGTTTTGCATTTGACACAAGTAACAACATTCCTTTTATTTTAGCAAAGTACAAATAGGCAAACATTAATTGTACACATTATATGGGGGCAAAAAATATAAAGATAAAGTGGCTCACGTGTCCTCAAAGTTTCGAAAGTCTCTCACCCTCATACAACTAACATGGTCCTATGTTATGAACGGTCATGAGGTACTAGCGCACACCCTTTGTATAGTTTTAGAGGAAATAAGATTACACTCTCTTGGGTGTTCGTCATAATTAATAAAACTGTAAAAAGTCAACAACATTGCTATTGATAGAAAATATCTGGCGTAGTAGCATTTGCATTCTTCTGTGAAAATATATTATGATAAAACCACCTTTATACATGGGGAAAACGAGAACGTTGTGATGGTTTTATAGTTCCATATCTACATTATGTGTGATTGACGAGAGAACAGTGAATCACAATATTTTGCAAAAAGCGTAAGAAAATTCTAAAAAGAAAAAGAAAAATAACTGTAGAATAAGAACAACCATCCCACTCATTGAAAAGCTACTAAAAGCTAAAATTTAAATCATGAAAAGAACTCGACCAACTTCTCCAATCAAAGGAAATAAAAATGCAAACATCATAAAAAATTGAATTGAACTTTGACGATCAAACATGAAGCATCAATATATTAAACTGACCTGCTGGGATTTGTATCTGAACCTCGCCGTTGGTGTTCGCATTGCCGCCTCCGTTGTTGTTGTTGCCACCATTGTTGTCGTCGGCCATCTTGTCCGAGGCACTCTAATAAACTTCCACTTCTAGTGAGATCCTCCAAGACAGGAGGAGGAGAGGGAGGAGGAGGAGACGAGAGCAGTGCTGACTGCGCTGAGGGGGCAGAAAAATCGGGGCAGAAAAATCGCGACGCCACCACGCGCTTAGCGGTGTGGGGAGAAGAGAACAAGGCTGGTGGCATCCGTTGATCGATCGATCGTCGCTGTGGGATCGAATGAAGTCTCGTAATCTAATAATAGAAATTTTCCGGGACGACGACGACGACGACCCCGGCCGGCCTGTTCCATGCAGAGAAGTGAAACCAGATGTCTGGCTGGTGGTCACTGACGAGTGGAAGGGCGCCCACCCGTTAGTTCCTCGGTGGCGGCCGCATGGATGGCTGCGCTTGACAGTAGGAGAGACGAGTTCGCTCGGCTCCCTGCCGTCTGTTGGTTCTCTCGCCGCTTTCCTCGATCTCGTCTCCAGTCTCCTTGTTGTGGAGTTTCCGGTCCTCTTTCGTTCCCGGCGACTGCATGCACGGTTACGCATGCGGGTTTTTCCCTCCATGTCCACGCTTTTTCTGCGTCTCATTTGTGGCACCCACATGCTAAGTAGTAAGTACCCATGCAAAAAAAAAAAAAAAAAAAAAAAAACAACCATTTTTTTGGGAGGTTTCTCGCTCTTTTCACTCTTTTCCTCGCCATCTAATCCTCGCTTGCTTATTTCCGGTTCCTATGAAATCTGATGGTCCCTATGGTTTACTATAGATGGACAGTCATTAAGCCTTTAAGCTCCCGAGATTCAGGTAGCATAAGCCAACTAAAACTATAAAACATATTATTTGATTCAAGTTTCAACTTGTTTTTGTTGAGAATTGGCTTGTTCACATATTATCAGATCCGTTTTCTCGTTCCTAATCCAAGAAAGAGACGTGTAGGAGTTGTAGATGAATTCCGTTTCACTTGTCCGATCTCAAAAGAACACACAACACAGATGTATGAGTGGGAACCATCTCTTCATTAGTCATTCTAGGTACACATAGATGTAGCCAATGGTGTATATAAGGTAGTCTCCAAGACCCATATGATATGAGCTCATCAGTCCTCTAGTTGAGGAATTCTTAACAGCTTTCACTATATTAACCATCGTCGTGGCCCTAAACGGCGGAAAAGAGCACAGAGGAAGCGGGCGCCCAACCACACCTTGTTTCAACTTATTCTTTCTCACGAGAATACTATTAAGTCAACCGTAATCAGCCCGTCAACATCCGTCAGCAGAACAGGCTCAATCTACTAGCTAGATCAAAGATTAAAGAACTATCAGGTAGTGATCACTTGTCACTAGCTCTGATCGACGCCAGCATGCGAATAGTCAGAAATGCTTGTTAATACAAAAAGGAGTCTTTGTGTGTGTGTGTGTGTGTGTGTGGTGTGGGGGGTGGCAAAGGAGATGAGATGTACTTACTACTTAACATGTGGTACGAAAAGGTGTCTTTTTGGGAGCAATACTGATAGTATAGCCAACTAAAAACTTAACATGGGAACTATCAACTATTGTATTTGTTGTGTTTCTTTTACTTATAACCCACCTCTGTTTTCTGATATGTCTAACGACAGTTAGGGTTTGTTTGGTTTCAGCCAAATTTTGCCATGCCAACAACTTGGCAATCCACAGCTAAGTAAAGACTTTTGCCATAGATTTGGTAAGCTAAATGTGAGAGATTGACAAGTTTTGGTAGCCTACCAAATGATAGTCAAAACTATGGCTAGCCAAATCTTTGGTTGGGCAAATATTAGGTGCTAACCAATCAGGCCCTTTAGCAGAGAACCCTCCATTATTATTGATATGTTGGTAGGGGAGCTACACTTATTTCTCCTTTGATCAATAATGTCTAGCATCCTTTTCTTTTTAAAAAGATACTTCAGGTGTTGGCAGCAATACTATTATATTGAAGAAGAGGAAATACAAGCAAAGTAGTACGGAATACTACGCAAAGCTGTATTTGTAATAACTAGGAAAAGTGCCCGTGCGTTGCAACGGGTCTGCGTCATGCCGTGCTCATGTCAACAATAATGACTTGCCTATTTTATTATATTTAATTGGAGTTTTTATCCAAATTTAAATCAAATAAATTTGAAAGCCCATAATTAGATTCTATTGCAATAAGAGTCTTATATATGAGAAAATAACACTCTATATTCATTTGTTTTTTCTATACATTTAGACCTCTTATAATTTGGAACTGAGTACAACTTGAATATGTGATTATTGTATGTACTTGTATAAAAGTAAATTGCTAACCATGTATTGTAGGCCACCGTGTTCTACGCTGCGGCGCTTCTGCTCTCGACGACACGGCTACCGGTGGCTAGATCTCCTCCCTCCATGAAGTCAAAGTCGACTTCAACAGATCGCGTGGATAAAAGAAGAGCTTCTCGATCATTCGATCGATCGGATCTCGGTCAATTGCACTCAATCCGTCTTTACATACACGTACACCACCTATAGCCGTGCATTGCAATGGGAGAAGAAGGAAAAAGTATCATACGCTTAATATAAAATATGCACGAAAATGTTGTATATTCTATTCTATTTTACCTTTATCATAAATTTTAATGGCTATAATTTATTTTATGATGATCATGATCAAACAAATCCTCTGACCTTGAATAATTTAAATAAGAATCCAAACATGAATTGGAAAAAGATAAGAGTACAATAACTATGTGTCTCTATTTTTCTAGTATGTCCTTATAAGTTATGATTCTATTCTACCTATTTATTATCATGTCCGGTGCAGCATCTTTTTCTCTTGTGTTTGCTCGAGTCTCTTGACGTTCTTTTTTTCTAGTGTTTCCTATTTTTTGTTTTAAGTTTTTTTTTTTCATTTTCTTTAGCGTTGAGTATTTTTTTCGGATTTCTTGACTCAAACACTAAAAACGGAAAGCATCTGACATATACAGTTTAAAAGTCGGATTAATCTTGTAGGGATAGAAGGAATAGGAAAACAAACAGGACTAATAGTAATTAACCATATGCATATATCTAAATCGAGTCCGGATCACATACACGACCATATACATTATGGTGTCGGACATCGTATCACGCTGGACAAGAGACGTTGGACAAAAAGAGTCGGTAGAAAGTTTGACTCTATAGGAAGAGGTGGAAGGAAAAAGGTGAAATGAAAAATTTGGCAGACATTTTTTTCACTTTAGTAGAGTCCGGTATAGATACGGAAGGGAGACAAGAAGAGGTGAAAGAAAACGATGGTGAAAAAAAGTGGCATAAATTTTCGTGCTTTTAATAGTAGGTATAGATATAGATTTATTATAAAACATGTACATGCACGTATTATATAGCTACCAAATCCTCTTCTACCTTTTGTGGGCAACCCTTGAACCCACATAATTGAGTACAAAGAAAATCTTATCTATTCTCCAACCAACATACATATCAACAGGCTGATGTGAACATGTGATGTGCTTTAGTTAAGTATAAAGCTCGTAATCAGCATGCGTATGTATATTAGTAGAAAGAAAAAAAGAATACACGTGCAAAGTTAGAGAAAGAACAACGAATGGCACTCTCACGGAGTCATCTTCTTGCAAAGCTAGAGAGAACAACGAATGGCACTCTCACGGAGTCATATTCTGTTGGGCCGGCGTTGCAGGGAGTGAATCTCACAGAGTAACAGGCCAGGCCCAAATTGCGTCGCTCAGCCGCGGCCGCACATCATAGTGCGCAGTGAGTCAGTGACCAGTCGAGTGCGGAGGCATTAGCAGTTTTAGTACCACCTCGCTACTCTAACTGAGTTACAGCCCAAGGGAGAGGCATATAGGGAGTGCCTGGGCTACCGAGAGAAGGCACGCAGCTGCGCGGTGCACACATAGCGAACTTTTCTTTCGCCTTTTACTAAAGAATACCGTGTGTGCGCCGCAAATAGCAGCATACGCCAATTTTAGAGGGATTTCTCCTTTTGGAGGGCCCCACAAATCAAAATATATTTGTCTAATACTTATATAAAAGTAATATTTAATTTTATTTTTAAATATTTTAGTAAATATGAAAAATAAAAGTATTTTTTGAAATAAAATTGAAGATTTGCATTACATGGTAAAGATTTGAAAAAAAATTATTGTGGAAAGTCAGGATTGTTAAGGTGGGATCTTTGCCCAATTTATTCAACAAAGCAAAAAATAGTCAATAAAACACCTTCACACCTTTATTTTCCAAAGAAAAACATGAATAACTTGAACTCTGGACGTTGTTCTTGCATGAGGAATGCTTGAATGGCAGCAGGACATAAAGACCATTAAATAGAATGTCACCTCAGCCCAGATTTATACTTTTAAACGAGCAGGAGAGACGGAATTAGTTTCACCATGGTAAAACTCGTCGGCCCGACGTTTCCCATGCGTGAAACAAGATGAAACGCGCCATTGAGGCGTTGCGTCGTTTCATCCGGAGGAACCTGAACGCGAGGGAGGTGAGGTTACCGGGCGTGAGGGAGGCAAGCGTGGGCTGCCGGGCGTCGACGAGGCCGCCGTCTTGTGGGAGAGCGGCGCGGCTGCACCCGGCACCTCCGACAACCCTCCGATCCAATGCGACCACGACCGTGATCTCTCCCAAAGCAATGGAAGCCGCCGAAGTTCGCCGTCGTCCCCACGGCTCACCGCTCTCGGCCATCGCATCGTCCTCACACGCCCTCCCGCTCTGCCGGACCAGGTCCGACGCCGAGCTCGCCTACTCCGCGAGATCGCCATCGTCCTCCTTCGCCACGCCCTTCCGCGCGGGCGCTTCTCGCGGCTGCGGGCTCTGCGGCGCCGTCGGCTCTGCTTCGCCGGGAGGAAGCGCTCTTGGCCGGCTCCATGGATGAGGCTGCTGATGCGCGCGGGGCTCGCCGCGCGAGCTGTAAGCGTGGGGCCGCCGCCGGCTAGGCGAGCTTCGAAAAGCAATTTGGGGAGAAACCCACCGGTGGGACCCCTGAATGGATAATAAATTTCTATGAAACTGTGTGCATTGAGAGACCCCGTTTCAGTATGGTTCACGATGAGTGTTACGTATTGGAAACAGTGTAGTGAAACCTCCTATTGAGACTAACCTAATATATACAGCTGTATTTTGAGTGACGTTTATACATCTCACGGTAGGACCTTGTTTTGTCGTTCGCCATTACAAGTTATTCTCTAAAAGATATGGAAGATTGCAGTGAATAAAGCCTTTTGCTAGATGGTACACAAATGCTAAGTATAAGATTATCGCTGAGCAAGCATCTCAACTAATGGTATGGAGCCGTGTCTATTTCAGCCGGTGCATCACTTCATGGTCAAATTTTAGCATTCTATTTCAGCCTGCAATGTTGATGCTGTCGAGATGGGGGAGATATAACTATTTAGCATCATAACGAATGTACACTCTCCGTTTAGCACTTTAGTGGTTCTTGCACTAATTTTTAGCACTCTCCAACTGCAAACCAATACATATTTAGCATTTTTGCTGATGTGTCACGCCACGTCACCGCTCCACGCTAGATCTGGGGTGCAAAGACGATCAATGCCCCTGCCCTCACGTTGTCCGGTCCACAGTTTCCTTGGAACTTTGCATCGGGACCCTAGATTATCCCAAAATCCACTAAGATCTAATCTGAAAACTCTCTCTCGGCACTTTTACGTTAGGAACCCTGGAAGAAAAATAAAATTCCGTTTCCATCCCTTCTTCTACTTCTTACGTACAGAGCACGGGGAGATCCGGTCGGCGTTGGTCGATCCCGGCGATGGGTGCCGTCCGGCGGCAGGGGAACGGTGGCGGAGCACCCGGGCCTCGGTGCGCACCCGTCGGTGCCCTTGCCTGCGCGGTTGCCGCCCGACGCGCCCGGCCATGTGCGCTGAACAAGCCGGCGGCGACGGTCGGTGACGGCGGCGCTTCTGGCATGCTGGGGGAAAAAACGGCGCACGACGTGCCCCTGTAGGAGGTGGAGCTGCTGAAGGTGCTCGCGGGAAACAGAAGGGACGCGGAGCAGCGTGAACAGCGGCGGGCGGCCGGAGCTCCCATGGGCGGCCATGGCGGTCGCACTTGCGCAAACGGAAACGAGAGCGAGACGGCGAGAGCAAGCGTCTGGGCGAGTGAGTGAGGGGGGCGGGGAGGTGTCCCGGTGCTCCCACTTTCGAGCTCGAGGAGGGAGAGAGGGCGCGTGGGAAGGGAGGGGACGCGCGTCTCGGGCGGCGGCGGGAGGTTGAAGAAGGAGCTTACATGTGGGGCCCATGCGTCATCCTGGGAACGGAAGGGCAGGGGTATTCATCATCTTTTGGCACCCTGGATCCAGCGTGGAGTGGTGAGATGGCGTGACACGTCAGCAAATGTGCTAAAAATATATTGATTTACAGCCGAAGGGTGCTAAAAAATAATGGCAATCACTAAAGTGCTAAACGGAGAGTGTACATTCGTTATGATGCTAAAAAGTTATATCTCCCTCGAGATGGAACCCTGCAACATGCGCGTAATAACCGAGATAAACGGCAATCAGAAGTCAGGGCATTTCAGCTACAAAATGAAGCAGTCCGTTTTTCTCAAAAGACAGAATCCACGGAGATTTCCCTGCTAACCGTCGATGATTAAACATATTTGCAGTAAACTTACTCCACTGATCACTAGCAATAACTGGCGACGACAATGAGAACCGTTGCGGATGCCCTTGGGGTTTACTGCAAATCTGCAAATGATCAGTGGAGCCAGTTCCTTTGCCGTGTACGTAAATTCACGCTCTGATATGTCCTAATTATACCGACATCCAAATGCTAGTACAATACAATCAGGTTCGATTGCTATCTTCGTAGTTTTGTCCGTTTCAAAAATGGATTGGCATCATCCCCAAGTAATGACGTTCTGGATTGATACTTAATTATCAGCTTGATTTGATCATGACCTGCAGTTTTCTTTAAACCCGAGATAATCACAACAGTTCAACGAAGATTGCAAAGTTTATTTATTAGTTCAATGGATATTTTGGCATATCAAAAGGATTCCAGATCAAGCTTAGAGAATTCATCACTTAGTCGAAATATGACGATGCCTACAGCGCTACCGTTACAGACAGCGCGATGGACGCATCCCTCCGGAACCCGGCGTCCTCCGAGGCCAGCGGCGAATTAACACCCAGGTCCTTGAACCCCTGCTCACAGGTGCCGGGAGCGTCCTCCACCGCGCTGAGCGCCGTCACCGCGTCCGCACGGCCCAGGGGCGTGCCCGAGGCAATGCCCTTCGCCGCCACGCCGGTCTCGGCCACGGCCTGCTTGAACACCTCGGAGCAGTCGCGGAGGCCCGCCAGCCGCTTCCTGTCCTTCTCGGAGGCCCGCAGGGCGGCGATGTGCTTGACGGTGCTCTTGGAGGCTGCCCCGATGATTTTTCACGGCGATGGCGGCGAGGCCACGCTTGTCCGCGTGGGCGCTTCTCTTGTCGGCCTCGAAGAACTTGATGCAGTAGGGTAGCCGGTGGTCGGGTTTTGAGCGGCGAAGGACTTGCATGCGTCTTGTAAGACGGAGGCGTTGGAAGTGGAGCAGGCAAGGAGGAAGACAAAGAGGGCACAGAGCTAGCAGAAGCTTCATGGTCTTCATGGCTGGCCTGAGTGTCTGTGCAAATTGCAAATCGAAGTTCGAGTGTGTTTGGAGTATTTGGACTGTCGGTTGGGCAGGGCAGCCGGCGTGAGCATGGATGTAGAGAGGTTTTTTTGGGGTATATATAGGCAGTCCTTCTGGGCTAATAGATAGATTATAGCTGGTTCATGGAAACTATTAATCACATACCATAAATGACCGACGTTTCTTTCATATCGGCAAGGATCTCGCAAGTTCAGTTTTGACTGCGGTTTGCTCATACAAAGAAAATCTTACTACAGTAGTAAAAATTTATGACATTATGAAAGTAAATAAATCCACGCATAGATATTCACACAAGTATTTCAGAATATTTATGATACTCTTAAAATATTTCTCAACATAGTTAGTTGAAATGATAATTGTAACAAGCATGTATCACTGCTAAAATGGTAGAATTTTTTCTAGGGGTATTAGGAATGCTGCAGTAGGTAGCCAGGTACAGACCAACCACAACTAGGCCGAGTGGGGCAAGCCCATTTCTTTGGTTGCCTGTACCAAACCGACCGAGTTACATCCCCTGTCTCTCTTGTTGGCATTTCGTCGAGCACCCCACAGGCGTACATCTTCACGCAAACCACGGCGCCGTCCGCACACCCCGACGAGCAGCTCCACCCTCACGCACACCCCGTCCGCACCACCGAACGTCTGTTGTAGGCTCGTCTGCCCATTCGAGGATGGTGAACCGCTGCTTCACCTGGCATAAGTCGTGCCGCACGCACAACGGAGAAGCTCGTGGGCACGTCGTCCAACTCATGAGTGACGCGTACAAGGAGATGTGGGCAGCCCGAGGAACATATTAGCTTGGTGGCGGTGGCACAACCAAGCTCCGACGCCTAGCCATGGCGGCGCGGGGCAATCTTTGGAGCTCGCCGTCGTGGCCCTGGCCGGGCTGGTGCTCACCGGCGATCGTCATGGCCAGGCAGGTGAGGGGGAAGAGGGACACATGGTCCACGGTGTCTGCAAGCCACCTCTGGGTCTCATCCATGGCGGCCTTGACCAACATGCACGGGACGAGCGGGTCGCGAGCGGGAGATGGAAGAGGGTGGAGCGGGTCGTCCTCGCGGTGTGCCATAGATGCAGTGGAGGCCGCGTCAAGGTGAGAGAAACGATAGGTGAGAGGCCAGGAGATTACCCAACGCACACCATCGGGCAACCCGCTGCACCATCGGGACAGGCCCTGGAAAAATAGTGGGGGAACGTTTCCTGGGAGCCTGACCAAACGTGCTTTAAGTTCTATGCAGAACAGAATCCAATGCTAAGTCAATTGCATCAAACACGGGCAGCTGCAGCTGGGTCTCAGGCCAGGCCCAAACCGACAAACACCCCTAGTGTTTTGAAGTAAATAGTAAAAACACTACCATTAGTCATAGCACATTAGAGTATCACTATGAGCCACTTAGTAGGAAAAATTTTTATACTAAATTTTAAATGCTAAAATACTAGAAAAAACCCACATCACTAGGAGAAGTCTAAAATTTTGGTTGTAGTTACATGTATCATTATGTTAATTATGAGTTTATGTGGATTCCATATAACTAATACTCTTTGTGTTCCAAATTATAAGTCATTTTTACTTTTTTGCACATCTTTTTTTTTCTATATGCATCTAGATAAAACAATGTCTAAATACACAATAAAATAGATGAACGAAAAAAAGTCAAAGTTGTTTATAATTTGGAAAAGAGAGTGTAGTTATACGCTAAAAATTTAACTGAGGTCACGTAAACCAACTGATGTCTTACCTATTTAGCTAGCTAATTAATAATTAACCATTAATTGGTTTCTCTCAACTGATGTCATATGATCCATCTTGTTTGCTTGATGGCCATCCACTCCATCTGCTGCCACTAACAACCTCAATGTCCTTGCCCCCCTCCAATCATCTTGGTGCCGCCAGTAGTCGGTGCATCACTGCTATCCCACTACACAAAAGTTGTTCAAGTGGTGTTAACGACGAGTTTCCATCTCTCTGGTCTTCCCCACCCTAGCAACCCCCACCCCCACCCCCCCCCCACACCACACACACACCCACACCACACACACACACACACACACACACACACACACACACACACACACACACACACACACACACAACCCATGGCCACCTTGAGTCTATATCAACCACATGGTCAGGTTGACTCCCCGGCGAGTTCCTCTAAGCTCAACATCCATGGAAGTCATGGCAATATCGACAGCTATTTCGTCACACCTCACACTAAGAGATCTTTAAATTTCAAGGGGGTACAATATAATTTTCCAACCTCCAAACTGTGCATTTGTCTATATTATATTGAAATCCAAATAGGGTAACGAACACCCTCCAACTAAGATAAAAAAATTTGGTTATTTGGTTGGAATTCTATATTGTAAAAATAATTAAAACTGTGATTTGATCGCCAAAATTCACAATTAATTTTATCATGTTTTTCGAACACTATTGGTTTATTGTTTGCAGTCATGCTCATTATTAAGATCCAAATAACTATAATAGAACAATAACATATAGATAATAATTTTAGAAGAAAACTAGCACTAGTTTCATTTTGTATGATTTTAAAATAAACTAAATATAAAATTTAAAGGATAAAACAAAATTTTTAATTATTTTTTGGTAATAGAAAACCATATTTGAATCTAGTGAGAAACCAAATTTATTCTATTTTGATAGCTAGAGTGTATTTGTTACTCGCTCTCATAGTTGAGGTTGAGGGTTCCAAATCAAACTGATGTGAGGTTCAAATTTGTACTTTGTCTACTAATTTGAAGATTGCAAAATAGATAAAAGCGTGGATAAAGTGTATATCCATATGGAACTGGACCTCGAATCCAAGTATCTCTTTTTTGAAATTAGCAAAATATACTTGCATACTTTTTTGAGCAACCGCGATCCGGAATTTTGGCCCAAAAGAACAGGCGGCGGCCTGTGGAAGTAATAAATAAAAACTGAAAAACAAGGACATGACATAAGGCACTGGATGGAGGCCCCAAATCCGTGTCAAAAGGCCGAATCAACTTTGTAACTGGGTTGGGCCTCACCTCTGTATGCATACGTGCAAAAAACATTTGCTGAATCAACTTTGTAGCTGGGCCAATCTCAAAAAAAACTTTGTAGCTAGACTGGGCCTCACCTTGTCCCCATCGCTAAACACTGAAAGAAAAAAAGGAATTCAAGAAAAGTAGAAAAAAAAGAAGTTAAAACGACTTATAATTTGAAACGAATGGGTGTAGTATTTTCATAATATACACTGATGTAATGTAATCGCATAACAGTTGCTTGAAATTTTTGCGCCCAAGATTTTAAGTTTAATTTATTGATAGTCGATACCAGTTTCCAACCTTACAAGATCCCATAATATAGTTAATCTATTGATCTTCCAAAGGACTTTAGATCCCCTAACTTCGAAGTGTTGGTTTTGGGAGTAATGTCCATGTTACAAACAGGGTGATGGACGTCTCCTTGCGGAACCTGGCATCATCTGCAGCGAGTGGCGATGGCTTCTGAAGCTTCTGGAAGCCATCCTCGCAGTCCAAGGGCGCGTCTAGAGCCCCGTCAAGTGCCGTCACCGCGTCCTTTATGCCCCCATCCGTTCTCGAGACGATGCCCTTCGCCGCCTTGTCGATCTCGTCCATGGCGTTCAAGTACCCCCTGCCGCACGTGATGAGGCACCTGAGTTGCTCCAGATTCTTCTCCGTGACCAGCATGGTGGCGATGAGAGAGGCGGTGCTCTTAGCAGTCGCGTCAACGAGCTTGGTCCGATGACGGCGAGGCCATGGTGGTCTGCGGTGGCACTCTCCTTGTTGGCCTGGAAAAACTTGATGCAGTAGTCGAAGTCGGCATCCTTGTAATGGATAGCGGCGAAGGACTGGCACACGTCATGTAAAACAGAAGCGTTCGACGTGGAACAGGCAAGGAGGAAGACCAGGCAGACAGTAGCTTCCAGGAGCTTCATGGTTTTCCTACTTATTTGTTTGGTTCGATTTTTCTAGGGAATTCTTGGTTTGATTCCCTCGGGCTTTTTGAAATTTCATGTGTGTTTGAGCTTCTAGCAAAGTAACCGGCCAGCGTGTAGATTGTAATATAAAGATGATTATAATGTCTTGTTTGGATCCATGGAGCTAATAGTTAGCTGCTAGTAATTAGTTCCTCTAGATCCCAAACCTACTAGCTAACTATTAGTAGCCTAAACCCGTTTTGGGTCCAATTGAGCTAATTATTATTACCAATAATTACCTCCATGGATCTAATAAATAGGGTCTAAATTGGCACTAGTAATTTCAAGGGCATTGTAACATTAGTTCCACTAGCAAGTTTAGGACTGCTAATCATACCAACCACCTAGCAATGTATTAGTACTAATTGGCTATCTAATAGTTAGTACCTATTAGCTATTAGCTAGCAAACTGTTAGTAATAGCGGATACAAATATACTCTAAAATGGATTATATTGCTGGATTATGTATTGCCCTGCCACAAATGGATTAGATTGTTGAATGATGAACTAGTCAATGTCCTCCACGAAATTTGATTCCATAATAAACCGGCAATAAATATAATCGACCAATCATGTAATTCATGGTTTAGACATATCCAAGAAAGCAAGATCTCACAAACTAGATTTAACTTGTGATTTAAACAGAAAGGATCTTTCAAAATCATAAAGTTCATTGCTTCATTTCTATGAACTACAAAGCCGCCCCAAACACTAGGTTAGTAGATCTCGGGATTGACAAAATAGCCACATATATCTTGCAAATCGATGAACGTGACATCTATCATTGAAAGAATACCATCGTCACTAAAACCTAAAATAAATCCAAGAAAAACCAAGTACTCATGTCATGGCAATGACTTTAACTCCACAAAAAGACTTTAAGCTATAAGTTCTAATAATTTTTGGCCTTCAATATTTGAGCAAACAAATAGTTAGCTTGTTTTATGAGATGTGCCACCTTTGCTTAGCCATCATGGATAATTGAAGGTATGGATGTCTCTAAAACCCATCCCCTCTCTCTTTGGCTTTGTCAAGGTTGTCTAGGTGTAAGGGTGAGGCCAAGATTCAGATATAGGAGGCCAGTCCGCCAAGTGTCCACAAAAAAAATTAGGATAATATCTACTTTAAAAGTTAGTAAATCATCTTTAATCTCTTTCTTTTTCTTCATCTTAGTCAAGTGATATAAATTTGTCTAAACCTTAGTCAAGTGATATAAATTTGTCTAAACCGAAGATAAAAGGGACATTGTTTATAAAACCAACAACTCACATCGTATTTATTTTATCTAGCCAGATAGAATTATATAGCTATGTAACTTGAAAAAAAAAACATAATAAGGAGATGTATTTTTATATTAGTGGGACTTATGTTAGTTGATGTGACTTTTATCTATATTATCTAGAATTAGTATAACTAATGAGAGGTACTATACTAAGCAATTGCTCCCCTATCTCCATGACTCTGCCCCTAACCAGCTAATCCAGAGCATCTGTCCTAGTTACTCCACTAGTAGTATTTTTTCATATCATCGTACTCCCTTCGTCCCAGGAAAAGAGTCATTCTCGCTTTCGAGAAGTAAAGACTTTTAAACTTTGACCAATTATATATAAAAGAATATTAATATTTGCGGTGCATGATTAATATCGTTGGACAAATCATTGAATCTAGTTTTTTAATAAATTTATTTGAAGATAAAAATGTTGCATGTATTTTTAATAAACTTAGTCAAAGTTGAGACAATTTGACCAGCGCTCTTCCCGTAACGACGCTTTTTTCGGGGCGGAGGGAGTACTAATTTGATCGCTAATTCTTTGGTCAGGTTAGAGCATCCCAAAGCAAATATCGGGATTGCTTGTGCTACTGCAATCAAGATTTATTTTCTTTTCCTGCCCTAGAAACATTTTATTCCTTCCACCTTTTCACATTCTGCCATGTTTTTCCATTAAGTTTTTGAATGCCTTGGTTCTTGATTGTCCAACGTATATCGGAAGTCCCAAGCCCTGTTCCACTAGGCGTCAATTAGGCAGCAATTAGGCGCCTAATCGCTAATCGGAGGGTCAACGCCTCGCCTATGGGGATAAGCAACCCATAGGCGTCGGCAGCTTGTTGGCGGTGTCAGGCGGAGGCGCGGGGCGGAAGAATTTATACATGATTATTCATCGCCTAAAAAATGCTTAGCAACACCTAGGCATGATTACTCCCCGAAGTCCCGACTAGGCGCTATGCCGAGGGTAAGCGCCTAGAATCTGCCTAGCGCCTAGCGAAACATAATGGACGACTTCGTTAATGTTTTTCTTATTTGTTAATGCTTTGGCCAGAGCACTGGTGCCACCTATGACATATTTTGTAGCTGCAGTGCCCACCGTTGTATATTGCTCTTTTCATTGGGTCTAAAGGAACACTAATTTCATTGTTTAGTATGTAAGTATGTATACTAAGGTTTTTTAGAGAGGCCATGTGGCACACTTTACTGATATGAGAATAAGGTTACATCATTCACCAGGGCTTCGATAATGAAGCTAGGGGCTCATCGACACATATACAAGAATTTTTTTACCGAATGACTAAAGTAGCTAAGTTGCGTGCTACTCTATTATTATCTCTATTACGATGATCTATAGAGATTGAATTAAAATCCTGACAAAGCATCAAACACTAATCGTGTATCAAACCTTGACGAGCGATTATTTTGAACTTTTGAAACCAAGTGAGTACACGAGACAGTCAAATAACTAAGGCGTAACTAAACTAGCTTGAAAAAATCCAAAACAGAGGCAGGCCCATAATGAACTTGCTAGGTGGGCTTCAACTTCCTCTCAAAATAATGGGCTTCAACTCTTTCTGCAGTCCATAACCGGAGAACAGCTAGCGAGCCGGACGCGAATTGGCTTGTAGTCCAATGGTAGGACGGTCCAGTGGGACGCTACCCACCAGGGTTCAAATCCTGGTGCTCGCACCTTTTCCTGGGATTTTTCTAGGATTTTCGGCGTTATGCATTAAGTGGTAGCGGCGTTCCGTCGGCGACGCAGGCGCTAATGGTGACTTCGAGAATCTCCGGATCTGCCGGGTGCTCAGTCCTTCGGGAGGTGCTCATAGGGGTAGGGATTGCGCACGTGTGTTCAGAGGGGTGAGTGTGCGTGCGTGTTGTGAGTGTCAAGCGTTGTCTTGTGTAATTTAAAAAAAAAAAAAAAAAAAGCTAGCGAGCCAGACGTCCGTGCGACATTTTTTGCGAGGCGGGCGGCTGCACGCAAGTGCCACTGTTTGTCGCCGTCGACGATTTCCGCACAGGGACAGACCTAGAGTGTTAGGACTGCTATCACCTGACAGCAATAACTTTTTCAAATTCAAAGGGAAATTATTGTACACAATAAAGAAATAACAAGTTTATCTACCATAGCTATGCTAGTGACATCAATGATTCTAAATCCTAGATCCATTACTATTATTATCTAAAAAAAGATCCATTACTATTTCCGCAGGCACGACAGGAAAAAGCGTTGCCAATGCTGATCCTTGTGCCATTTGGCTGTCAGTTTGCGGAATGGGGATTTGGAAGATCTAAACAAGGCAAACTTGGAGGAAAAACGCCTTAATGACCAGGTATACGTTAACACCTTTTGTGAATCTCTTTCCATAAAAAGGTTCCTTTGAATTATTATTTATTATCAACGATGCAATCCTCATTTGCTACTGTTTATGTTTTGCTTGCTCTTTGTTATCCTTAGATTAAGATGCATCAGGAAACAGACAAGTGTCTTCAAGAACATAACACAAGCTTGCAACTCTTATGAAATCAGGTGTGTGGGTGAATCTCAAAGCAAGGAGGAAAATATCTAGCACTCTAGGGAATAAGAGAAGAGTCTAGAGTATGGTGGACTCTAGTGGACATTAGAAGACTCTAGAGTGTAGTACATATGTCTAGGAGGAAATATCTAGAGGAGATATTTGAGGAGTGCTACCCATAGCCTCCCTATAAATAGGGGCTAGCCTCCATTGTAAAAGGCATCTATGAAAGTGACTCAATAAAAAAAGAGAGGCTCCATTCTTCCTAACATTTTGTCCATGCCTTCTTATGTGCTTGGTGGTTCGCGGTCCCACGGTGGATTCTTAACAGCAGCAATACAATAGTAACCTACTAGCAGATGCAACAAAGAATGTTGAAACAATAGAAAAGTAGACGAATACTTTGGTCGGAAAACTAATGGTGTGGAAGATCTTGCTAACGAAGTAAAAATGCAACAAGACATAAAAAAAAGTAAAATCTTAGTATGCTCTTTCCTTATCCATGCTTCTTTATTGAGTTTGTTTATAAGAGAATTATCCTGATGTCTTGATTATCTCTATTGCCTTTTAGTCTTTGCAAAATGTAACATGTGATTCACAGCAAAATAGGATGGAGATGTTGAGGGTGCAGCTTGCATCTGTCGAGTTAAAGATAAAGGTGTATACATGCCTATGCCCTCATTAATCATCAAATATAATAATGTTGTGCTATATCTCATTAAATACAAGTTTATCTATATGTTTATTACTTGCTTACATGTTTAACATGTTGAACCTTCTCTTAACTGTATAGAGGCAACATATGACAACCTCAGAAAACATAATTAAAATTGAGGACATGAAGCAAAAAGTTGGAGCGTACACTGTCACTTCTTTAAGGGGCTTTGCGAAAAATTCTGCTAGAAAAGATTCAACAGAAAGAATTACGAAAATCGATTCTTGTGAGTAATTTTTAAGCTCTCAAAGATCCTATATAAAAAAAAATGTTATATGCTATTAGGGTATTTCTGAATTTGTTTCTTTGCAGGGGTTGAGGGGTGCTCAGCCCAGCATCTTTGATCATCCTGGATGACGACGAGCAGGGTAGAACTGCTGTGAGAGAGGGATAGTATATTTGGGAGAAGATTGATGTCCAAGAGTCATCATGTGAAGCAAGAAGAGCTAAGAGAGAGGCAAGCGTGTGCGTGTAGGATTAAGGAAAGAGATGATCGACTTATGTTGCCTTACATGCGTATATACATATATCAATCCATCGCGGAGAATGTCCTGCGCGGTGATGTAAGGAACAAGGATACGTGACATATGTATGCGTATGGCCGGTCAGATATCATGCATGTCGAGATGACGTATCTATCTACCGGTCGAGCCAGAACAAAAAAGGAGAGAGGTCAACACACCATACAGACAGTAGCTAATCTAGGAGTTGGGAGGTATGGGCCCCATCGTCATAAGGAGAGAGGTCGACATACCATGCATACAGTAGCTAATCCAGGAGTTGGGAGGTATGGGCCCCCATCGTCATAAGGAGAGAGGTCAACACACCATGCATACAATAGCTAATCCAGGAGTTAGGATGTATGGGCCCCCACCATGCAGACAGTAGCTAATCCAGGAGTTGTGAGGTATGGGCCCCATCGTCATAAGAAGAGAGGTCAACACACCATGCATACAGTAGCTAATCCATGAGTTGGGAGGTATGGTGGGAGGTATGGGCCCCCATCGTCATAAGGAGAGAGGTCAACACACCATGCATACAGTAGCTAATCCAGGAGTTGGGAGGTATGGGCCCCCTCCATGCAGACAATAGCTAATCCAGGAGTTGGGAGGTATGGGCCCCCTACACAGTAGCTAATCCAGCCCTCAGGTGACTTTGGTGGTCATGGCCAGCAACATTGTCGACAGACTTTATCTATCACCTAAAATAGGACTGAAAGACCCAAACCTTATCTATCATCTGAAACAGGCCTGAAAGACCTAAACCTACCAACGCATGCCCCCTGGAGCTGGGTTACAAGCCTACGCTATCAGGCCCGGCGAGAACAAGGATACCAAATCCTTTATGCCAGTTGAGCATTATTGTAACGACCCACATTTTTATTAAGTAATTAACCTCATATCAGTAAGCCATTAGTTCCTTATAAATTGCACCAGCATGGACAATGGATGCACTTTGGCATAAACACACAAATCATATATTAATCCTTGGAAAACTTGTGTGCATGATTCATATTAACCAGCCCCTCATGTTGCCACACAAAGAGACACAAAAATACTCTTCACATTTTCCTAGTGCACTATACACTACAGTTGGACACTATTTCACCCACTCCTATGCTGTCCACCCCTTGTATCAACAGCTGTCCAGACTGTGGTGAGTCACCTAGGGGAGTAGGAAGGAAGCAGTAGTAGAAGAAGGAGGACACAGGGGCTTGCCTGAACCGTAGTAGCAGCAGTCCACCATTCTCCTTTTGTCTCTCCACTCAGGTTTATCCCAGAGAACACACGTGCACCCCTTGTTGTTGCTTGTGAGAAATTGTCAATCCTCCCACCAGCCAAGATGGTGACTTGATCATGGAGAGTATCTTGGTGGAGTAGGAGGGAGGGCTGACCAGGAGGGAGTCACCAGGGAGCCCAAGTGTCTGCAAGAAAATTCAGAAGCACATTTGAAGCACCAAGCACTGCAAGAGAATTAAGGAACAAGTGCTAGGGATTTAGGTGAGGTTCACATACACATCTCTGTATATTTCTAAATACTCCCTACCAAAAGCAAGCACATGCCATTGGGTTAAATATCAGGGTTGTACTGATTTTTTTTTCCTAGCAAACAAATCACAATATATCTAGACTGAAAGAAAATGGTGAACTAACTGGACAAAGTCTAGCTTTCTTTTTAATACAAGCACACCATATCTCAGTCTGGAAATAATTTTGCACAAGAGCTCTCACATCTAGCAATACACAGGCTATTTCAGAGTAGATGAACTGAGAATGGGAATAAGCACCAGAGCACTCACCGGCCGGGTTGGGGATTAGGGGAAGCCGTTGTCGCAATCCAAATCCCCCCGCACATAGCTGCACACCAACACCACGTGCCCTTGGCTCTGCCCTTTGGGCGCCATGGCTGCCATGCTCAGCACCTCGGTGAAGCATGCCGCCGCCACCAACCCGCACACACAAAAGAGGGGAAGAAATCGGGGAATCCCAAAGGTGCATCAATTAGAAATCACAGATCTTTATTTTGGGGTACCATCCTTGGGAGAGCCCCCCATAGTTGTGGATCTAGATAGAGGAAGGGAGCAGAGGGCGCTCGGCGCCATGGCTGCCTTGCCGACTGCAGCAAAGGGAAAGAAATAGAGAGAGAAAGAAGAGAAGGGAAGGAAAGAAGAGTGCGTGTGTGTATAGCCCTCTCGACCTTGCCTATGTTTTGCTTTTGGGCTTCATCAGAGTAGTAGTAGTACTAGTACGCGTGCAGTATACAGCCTTCAGTTTAGTACCCAAGGTGAGAGCACGAATCAGCTCAAATAATAAACTAATTTAAAGTTTGACTAAGCACACTATGCAATATTCTTTTGATAAATCATAACAAAATTGGTACAAGTAACAGAAAACTAATTATTGCCACGTAGGATGGACAAATGGCTACGTATATACTTGTGTGTTATTTTTCCTAAATACCGGTATATTTATACTAATTACAGGGAAGCGAAACACGGTCGGTAGCGCAGGACCTTCTAGTGAACCAAACCGAGCCCGAGTTGGATCTTAACAACTCGGGCAAGATTTCCTTGACCATTCTCTCCTTGAGTTTTACAAGTTTGTGAAAATAAAAGTAACTTGCATCAAATATATTTTCTGAAAGTAATTATGGATGGATGACATGTGACTTTGATGACGAGGGATTAGATGATGGAGCAGCTAATACCCTACAAATATGGTTGGTTGGAAAAGTAGTAGGATTGTTAACCAACTCTCACTTGTGTTATTGGGCGTATATATTAGTGTCAACCATGAACCCGTTTGGGGACGGGCTGATTCTATTACCCATGGAGTTATTGTATGATCCCTATGGTATGCAAGGAGAGGGTTGGGGAAAGTCCCCAATGAGTCTGTCGATGGAGCTTACGGCGCCAAAGCATATATTAGCGCAGTGAGTAGATGTGGATATACAATTATACAAAATGGGGAACGCCCCGGTATCTTGGTCATGAGTCGCACCAAGGGCAAGCGATGGAAAATTAGCCAAGGTAATTATGGCTAAAGTGATACAAACTGCGCAAGCAGGTAAAATCATGAATTCATGTCATGTCTCCTAGTATGGAGGCTACGGGAACCTATGGGAGGCTCTTTCTCAAGATGCAAGTGATAGTAGCGTTTTTCTAAATTAAATGACTTTTTATACAAATTCTCTTTTCATACAAAATGATATGTGATTGATCATTGAGATTACAGATTGCATTGCCTTGATATACATATATATACTTGCTGAGTATCGTTGTACTCACTCTTGTTAACTCTCCCCTTGAGAGGATCCCGAGGAGTGTGCACAAGAGTTCCTAGATGATGGTTATGCCTATGCAGATTGGGATGACTACGAGGACGCTTAGTCGATTTGCCGCCACCTCCTATGGTGGATGGGATGAATAAATAACCTCCTAGTCTACTTATGGATATCGGTGGCGAAATGTATATGTCGCCCACTTAGTAGTCTAGCTTGGACTTCTATATGTGGGGCTTGTAATAAATGCCAAACTTGTGACGCTTTTTATTTAAAGACCTAAGATCGTAGGGTTTGGCTTTGTAATAATTATCGGTACCTTCTAGCTATTCTCTCATTTGCCAACTTTGTTAATGGTTTATTATTCGACAAATCTTGTATCCGTGGAGTAATAAATCATGGCTAGGGTTATTATTCAAGGTGGTAATTACGAGGGCCGTCACGTGTGGTATCAAAGCCGTAGTTGCGAGGGCCATGCGAATAGCTAGAGACTATAGGTGACCTGAAGTGAAAAAAGTAAATTTGTGCCATTTTGGTATAGTATGTCTTGTTGTTTTGCATTGATTATACTACAGCCTTGTCCATATTTGTTTTTTCTCTAGGCAACTACCTTGCTAATAACATAGCTAATCGCCATGTTGATTGCATGACCTTGGGCAGGGATGGCACGCTCTAGTGTTCCACCGAGAGAGGGTGTGTGGACATTCAGTGATGCTCCTCATGCACATGGTTCGCACCCTTGGAGGATCTTGCCCGAGTTTTTGGAGGAAACATCGGACCATGGCGCAGAGGCGATAGTCTTTGATCCTATCCGGTTTTCCTATGGACCCAACCTTCCATAGGGAACTCACGGATCCCGGCCTTTCCCCCGATGATGCTTTACGAGGATGTGGCCATCGGAAGCTATCTTTGGTGCTTAGGGACGACTTTCTTTGCCTACTTGAGCACTACTTGCTATCGTGACTTTTCAGGATTTGATCTTGGAAGTTCCAGTGCACCAGCGCAGCCAAGGACTCAAGGTTTATCAGGATTCTCTATCTCAAGGATGCTAGAGTGTTCATCAGATTCTATCCACCTAGCCTCTAGTTTGAAGATGATAGCAGATGGGATGGTATTCCGGTCGTTCACTGCAGATTTCACTAATATGTGGTGCGAAGCCCCGCCATTTGGTTCCATATGTTCCTAGCAAGTGAACAAAAATCGGTGCTACACAACAGCAATATATTGATCATCTTCAACAACCTGGAGGCCCCCTTAACCCTCTAGTAGTAGAAGAAGATGAAGAGGAAGATCAGGAAATGGTGCAAGAAGAACCCGAAGCAAAGAGAAGAAGTAGAGAATCCAAACGTACCTCCTACACCACATCAAGTAATCCCAAATGCTCCAGCAGTGCCACCAGAATTTGGGCAGCCTGAACCACATGTTGAGACACCAGAGTTAGAGCCCTTGCTACCTGAGCTTGTCACATGCGGCCCGGCACCCCATGTGCTCCCACCTCCCGAACACATGCAGCGGCGGCATGTTGGAGCATATCGAGCACGCATCGGTGTTCGTAGTGAAGCCTACATTGAAGCGGCGGCTACCGGGACCTTTACGAATCAAGTGTTAGGACTGCAGGGAGAGAACGGGGCAGGTAGCAAAGAACGGTGTTGCGGGGATCAAACACTAGTCCGCCGACTTCTAGGTGCACGACATCATCATCCCCCGCAGCGAGATGGAGATCTTTTGGGGTTAGTGCTAGTTGGACTGCAGCAAGAACTAATGCAGTAGGAACTAATGTAGTGTAGTGCTCTGTAATATAAGTAATGCTCAGTAGTGCAATCTTATGTAGGAGTCAAGGTCTCTCATAGATCTTGCTTAGTGGCTTGTAATAGTTAACTAGACCAAGACCATATGTAAGGAATGGCAGCACCTAGGTTGGATGTAATGCACCTTTATGAGTATCTAAGACTGTATGGTTAAATAATCGAGTGTGCTATGCATTTTCATGTGTGTATATGTTGGATGCCAATGATTAACAGAGTTGTTGAAATTACTCCAGCATGTGCAGCTAGCATACGTTTGTTTACCCAACAATGCTAAATACTCAGTACATGTGCAAAAAAAAAATAAAGGTTTACTCAACAACGCTCATCTTGCAGGATGGACAGGCATGGATTAGGTGAACAGGACCTTATCATGCGCCTTGGGTCCAATGGGAATGGAGGTAATTCATCCGGGAGTCAAGGCTTCCAACCGGGAGGACAACCTACAAACTATCCCCACTTTGGTGATGCCGGAACCGGATGCCAATGGCGGGGCTAGGAATATTGGGGATGTCCTGTTGTTCATGGAGAACTCGAAGAGAGTCACGGGGAGAATCAAAACCGCTTCATGGAGGCCATAGTAAAGCGAGACTTGCTCAGGTGGTTTACAGCAGCCTGGATTTCTCTTGAGACAGTTCCTTCAGACTCAACCTCCAAAATTTTCCAAGGCCATAGATCCACTTGAGGCCCATGATTGGCTGCTGGAAGTTGAAAAGAATCTTGAGACAGGTTGGTTGCTCGGATGAAGAGAAGGTGAGATATGGAGCACACCAATTGACCGGTCTTCTTTGGAGCTTGGTGGTCAAACTTTAAGCACAATCGTGTTGAAAATGAACCTATCACACGGGCGTGTTCAAGCGGGCATTCACCTTGGCATTTGTCCCGAGATGGTAAAATTTCTATCAAGAAGAGAGAGTTTGAGAACTTGACCCAAGGGAATAAAAGGGTGGCGAGTATGTGCATCAATTCACCGAGTTATCAAGGTACGCTCGATGATGTAAGCATCGAGGAGAAAAAGGTTGAGAAATTCATGGAAGGATTGCACCCGTTCCTCCGGATGCACTTAAAACCTCACATGATCACCAAATTCCAAGATCCGGGTCAACAGGGCCATAGTTCTTGAAGAAGAGCACTCTCGGTTGGGTGAAGAAAGAAGGAAGAAAGCAAGGTTTAAGCCAAGGCCCATGATGCAAAGATATACGAGCACACCCCCAAGTGCCACCATTTAAACCAGCCCCAACCAACTACTCGGGTTCGGGTCCCATATGTGGAAAGTGCGGAAGGAGACACCTTACCAAGGACTGTTTAATTGGATCAAATGTATGCTTCAAGCTGTGGCAAAAGAAGGCCATCGCAAAGTTAATTGTCCCCATCCAATAAAGGCGGCAGTGCGGCACCGTATATCGCACTCAAGTGACCAATCAACCCAGTTGGGAGAGGTGGTGGTGGGACAGGTGAACACAGCAGGGGGAGAGGAGCGGGGCGTGGTGGACCAAGTGGGAGTACAAGCGAGGCTAAATTATGTGAAGCAGAGCAAGCGGGGCGCAGCTACTGGATGTGGTATTTGGTAAATTACTCATCCCACCCTTTGTTGAGTACAAGTCCTTTTTGATTCAGGTGCTACACACTCGTTTATCTCTCAAGAATTTGTGCTTAAACATGGATTAGTACACGCACCCTTGAAAAAGCCATGTGGGTTACTACCCCGTGTGGGCAAATGAAAATAGAGAAAATATGCAAGGACCGGCCCGTTATAATTGAGAATATTAAATTTTTGGCAAAACTGTGGTGATAGATATGACCCGGGTTAGAAGTGATATTAGGTATGGATTGGTTGCATGGGCATGGGGTATTGATAGACTGTGAACAAAAGTGTGCATGCATAAGAATACCTAATGGCTCCAGAACATTTTATTTTGGAGTTCGGACTAGACCGATAGACTCAGATACAACTCTAGCAAGCCTTAAAGAGAAGAAATTAGAAGACATACCTGTAGTTCAAGAATTTCCTGATGTCTTTCCTGAGGACTTGCCAGGCATGCCACCAGATAGAGAAATAGAATTTGCAATTGAATTAGTGCCCGGTACAGCACCCATCTCCAAAAGCCCCTACAGAATGGCAAAACAAGAGTTAGTTGAACTGAAGAAAGCGAGTTAGATGACCGAAACAAAAAGGATTTATTAGAGAAAGTGTGTCCCCTTGGGGTGCCCCTATATTGTTCTCAGAGAAGAAGGATGGAGGGCTCAGGTTATGTACAGATTACCGTGAGTTGAACAATGTCACAATAAAGAATAAATACCCACTACCACGGATAGATGACCTATTTGACCAACTAAGCAATGCTTGTGTATTTTCAAAGCTGGACTTAAGATCTGGTTATCATCAACTGAAAGTGAGGGCAGAAGATATAGAGAAGACGGCCTTTGTGTCTAGATATGGACATTTTGAGTATACAGTAGTTCCTTATGGATTAACCAATGCACCTGCTATGTTCATGAACCTCATGAATAAGATCTTTATGAAGTATTTGGATAAATTTGTGGTAGTTTTTATCGATGACATCCTCATATACTCAAAAAGCAAAGAAGAGCATCTTTGAGCATTTGAGAATTGTCTTGCAAATCCTAAGAGAGAATCAACTGTATGCAAAGTTTAAGAAATGTGAATTTTGGTTAGACCAAGTAGCCTTCTTGGGACACGTAGTGTCAGGAAGAGGAGTTGAAGTAGACCCAAGCAAGATTGATTCTGTGATGTCATGGAGTAGGCCTACAACTCCCACTGAGATACGGAGCTTCCTAGGTCTAGCTGGATATTACCGCAGATTTATAAAAGGATTCTCCCAAATTTCTGCTCCACTCACTAAGTTACTAAGAAAAGACATTCAGTTTGTTTGGACAGCAGCTTGTGAGAAAAGTTTTCAAGAGCTCAAGAATAGGTTGACCACTGCACCAGTGTTGGCCTTACCAGAAAGTGGAGAAGAATTTGTAATCTATTGTGATGCCTCTAAGTCAGGACTGGGGTGTGTCCTAATGCAAAAAGGTAGAGTGATAGCCTATGCATCTAGGCAGTTGAGGAAACATGAAGAAAATTATCCTACACATGATCTTGAACTAGGAGCTGTGGTTTTTGCACTAAAGATTTGGAGGCATTATCTCTATGGATCTAAGTGTGTCCTGTATAGTGACCACAAAAGCCTCAAATATATATTCACCCAGAAAGAATTAAACATGAGGCAAAGGAGATGGCTTGAGCTTATAAAGGATTATGACCTCACCATTAACTACCATCCTGGAAAAGCTAATGTGGTTGCAGATGCTCTCAGTAGAAAAGCTCAAAGTAATCAGCTATCAATTGAAGACTATTCCCAAGAACTAATTGCATCATTAGCTAAAATGGAGATAGAGTTCAGATTGTCAAGTTCAGAAGCAAGTATTGCAACTATGACATTCCGTCCCACCTTGCTAGATCAAATCAAAGAAAAGCAGAAAGCAGATGCATTCATTGTAGAAGAAGCAAGAAGAATTAGGGCAGGACAGCCATCAGAATTCAGATTGGATGAAGATGGAGTTCTCTGGAATCATAGCAGAATTTGTGTACCGGATGTTCCTGAAATTAAGGAATTAATTTTGAGAGAAGCTCATGATACCCTATACACCATGCACCCTGGGAGTACAAAAATATACAGGGATGTAAAAGGCAATTTCTGGTGGAGAAGCATGAAGAGAGAGATTGCAGAATATGTAAGCAAGTGTGACACTTGTCAGAAGGTGAAGGCTGAACATCAACGACCATTTGGGCTATTAAAACCACTAGATGTTCCAGATTGGAAATGGGAGGATATATGCATGGATTTCATCACAGGTCTTCCCATGACCCTACGCAAGAAAGATACTAAATGGGTTGTGGTTGATCGGCTCACTAAGTCAGCACACTTTATTCCTACAACTCAAAAATGTTCATTTGACAAGTTGGCTGAACTGTACCTAGAGAGGATTGTGTCTATCCATGGAGTTCCAAAAACCATAACCTCAGACCGAGGATCAGTATTCACTTCAAGCTTTTGGAAAAGTCTCCACGAAGCTCTAGGGACAAAACTTAACTTTAGCACCGCCTATCATCCGCAGACGGATGGCCAAACAGAAAGAGTGAATCAAATACTTGAAGATATGTTGAGATGTTGTGCATTGAATTTTGGTGAGTCATGGGACCAACACCTACACCTAGCAGAATTTGCATACAACAACAGCTACCAATCAAGTATAGAAATGGCACCATATGAAGCTCTGTATGGACGCAAGTGTCGATCACCTATTTGTTGGTATGAAGTGGGCGAGAAACCATTGTTAGGCCCAAGTTTAGTAAGGGACAATGATGAGAAGATCCAGGTAATCAAGGAACGACTGCGGATTGCCCAAAGTAGACAAAAGAGCTATGCTGATAAGAAGCGTAGAGAATTGAAAATTGTGCGAGGGGATTTTGTGTATCCGAAGGTATCACCAATGAAAGGAGTTCGTCGATTTGGAATAAAAGGGAAGCTAAGTCCTAGATATGTTGGACCATTCAGGGTGTTAGAGCAGAAAGGTGCAGCAGCTTATCAGCTAGAATTGCCAACTCAACTTTCCAAAATACATGACGTATTCCATGTCTCACAACTAAAGAAATGCCTAAGAGAGCCATCTCAACAACTTCAAGATCTAAATATCAAGCTACGGCTTGGACTTGACCTATGAAGAGCGTCCACTAAAAATATTAGAAGTTGAAGATCGGCGGTGAGAAATAGGAAGATACGGTTTTGCAAGGTGCAATGGAAGAACCACTCGGTCAGAAGCAACTTGGGAAAAGGAAGAGGACCTACGCGAAAAGCCTATCCCGACCTCTTCAAGTAAGTTCGATTTCGAGGACGAAATCTTTTCTAAGGGGGTTAGGATGTAACGACCCACATTTTTATTAAGTAACTAACCTCATATCAGTAAGCCATTAGTTCCTTATAAATTGCACCAGCATGGACAATGGATGCACTTTGGCATAAACACACAAATCATATATTAATCCTTGGAAAACTTGTGTGCATGATTCATATTAACCGACCCCTCATGTTGCCACACAAAGAGACACAAAAATACTCTTCACATTTTCCTAGTGCACTATACACTACAGTTGGACACTATTTCACCCACTCCTATGCTGTCCACCCCTTGTATCAACAATTTGTCCGGGCTGTGGTGAGTCACCTAGGGGAGTAGGAAGGAAGCAAAGAGTAGAAGAAGGAGGACACAGGGGCTTGCACGAACCGTAGTAGCAAAGCAGTCCACCATTCTCCTTTTGTCTCTCCACTCAGGTTTATCGAGAGAACACACGTGCACCCCTTGTTGTTGCTTGTGAGAAATTGTCAATCCTCCCACCAGCCAAGATGGTGACTTGATCATGGAGAGTATCTTGGTGGAGTAGGAGGGAGGGGCTGACGGGGAGGGAGTCACCAGGGGAGCCCAAGTGTCTGCGCAAGAAAATTCGAAGCACATTTGAAGCACCAAAACCGCAAGAGAATTAAGGAACAAGTGCTAGGGATTTAGGTGAGGTTCACATACACATCTCGTATATTTCTAAATACTCCCTACCAAAAGCAAGCACATGCCATTGGGTTAAATATCGGGGTTGTACTTGATTTTTTTTTCCTAGCAAACAAATCACAATATATCTAGACTGAAAGAAAATGGTGAACTAACTGGACAAAGTCTAGCTTTCTTTTTAATACAAGCACACCATATCTCGTCTGGAAATAATTTTGCACAAGAGCTCTCACATCTAGCAATACACAGGCTATTTCGAGTAGATGAACTGAGAATGGGAATAAGCACCGAGCACTCATTTGTCGGGTTGGGGATTAGGGGAAGCTGTTGCCGCAATCCAAATCCCCCGCACATAGCCGCACACCAACACCACGTGCCCTTGGCTCTGCCCTTTGGGCGCCATGGCTGCCATGCTCGGCACCTCGGTGAAGCATGCCGCCGCCGCCACCAACACACACACAAAAGAGGGGAAGAAATCGGGGGAATCCCGGTGCGAGATCAATTAGAAATCACAGATCTTTATTTTGGGGTACCATCCTTGGGAGAGCCCAGCCATAGTTGTGGATCTAGATAGAGGAAGGGAGCAGAGGGCGCTCGCGCCATGGCTGCTTGTCGGCCGGCAAGCAAAGGGAAAGAAATAGAGAGAGAAAGAAGAGAAGGGAAGGAAAGAAGAGTGCGTGTGTGTATAGCCCTCGGACCTTGCCTATGTTTTGCTTTTGGGCTTCATCGAGAGTAGTAGTAGTACTAGTGCGTGCATTACACTTCCGATTTAGTACCCAAGGTGAGAGCACGAATCAGCTCAAATAATAAACTAATTTAAAAGTTTGACTAAGCACGACTATGCAATATTCTTTTGATAAATCATAACAAAATTGGTACAAGTAACGAGAAAACTAATTATTGCCACGTAGGATGGACAAATGGCTACGTATATACTTGTGTGTTATTTTTCCTAAATACCGGTATATTTATACTAATTACGAGGAAGCGAGCACGGTCAAAGCAGGACCTTCTAGTGAACCAAACTGAGCCCGAGTTGGATCTTAACAACTCGGGCAAGATTTCCTTGACCATTCTCTCCTTGAGTTTTACAAGTTTGTGAAAATAAAAGTAACTTGCATCAAATATATTTTTTCTGAAAGTAATTATGGATGGATGACATGTGACTTTGATGACGAGGGATTAGGCGATGGAGCAGCTAATACCCTACTGATATGGTTGGTTGGAAAAAGTAGTAGGATTGTTAACCAACTCTCACTTGTGTTATTGGGCCGTATATATTCGTGTCAACCATGAACCCGTTTGGGACGGGCTGATTCTATTACCCATGGAGTTATTGTATGATCCCTATGGTATGCAAGGAGAGGGTTGGGGAAAGTCCCCAATGAGCTGTCGATGGAGCACAGCCAGGCGCATATATTAGCGCAGTGAGTAGATGTGGATATACAATTATACAAAATGGGGAACGTCCCGGTATCTTGGTCATGAGTCGCACCAAGGGCAAGTGCGATGGAAAATTAGCCAAGGTAATTATGGCTAAAGTGATACAAAACTGCTTAGGGTAAAATCATGAATTCATGTCATGTCTCCTAGTATGGAGGCTACGGGAACCTATGGGAGGCTCTTTCTCAAGATGCAAGTGATAGTAGCGTTTTCTAAATTAAATATGACTTTTTATACAAATTCTCTTTTCATACAAAATGATATGTGATTGATCATTGAGATTACATTGCATTGTCTTGATATACATATATATACTTGCCGAGTACGTTGTACTCACTCTTGTTAACTCTCCCCTTGGAGGATCCTCGGGAGTGTGCACAAGAGTTCCTAGATGATGGTTATGCCTATACAGATTGGGATGACTACGAGGACGCTAGTCGAGCTGCTGCCACCTCCTATGGTGGATGGGATGAATAAATAACCTCCTAGTTTTTTGCCCACGACTTATGTTACGCCGTGTGGAATCAAGTCAAGTTTTTGTTGGGTCTCTTAGGCGACTCTTGCCATGCACCTCTCTCTTTGATCTTTGATAACTCCTTGATCTCTGCCCTAGAATCTTGGTTGATAATTTCCAAACTCTTCTATCCAAATTCTTCTAGTATTATATCCTTGACTTTAATCTTGAATCACCTCCATCGTGACTCTATGCCTTGGAATTCCTTTGCTGGCTATTCTTCGTTTGTAAATCCTTGGTCATCATTAAGTTTTATCATATGGATTCTTTCCGTGGTTGTGGTTTTGGTCATGGTGTTATGATTAATGATTTCTAATCATAATCCATTCTGAGAACTACACTAAAGCCTTCCCTTGCCGTGAATTTCCTTGGTTCTTTATCTATATTCTATCCAGAAGACTCGTATATCGGATCGGTTGCTTTTGTGAGTTCCTTCGAATGTTACAAGAAAAGGTGACCCTTGAAGAGCAAGTCACCGACATCAACATTAACGGACTACAAGAAGTGGTAGATAAGAGAGACTGTTTAACCATTTCTGAAGGTCGGGATCATTGTGGCATCTTGTTGCCGCCACGTGTCTTCGAACGCCGTGAGCATCCTCTCCCTCTCCCGCTTGCGTCTGTTTTGCAATCTCATTTGTGCTTTCGCCTCATTTCGTGGCTGCGGCGTTATCACCGCGACTCGCCGTCCTCACGCGGCGTGCGCCCCTCCTTTATCTGCACTCGTACCGGCTCTCGGCCTTCGCCTCGTCCGTCCCGTACCGGACCCCCTTCTTCTTCTCATCTTTTGGCCTTGCAGTCTCTCGCCGCGCCTCCTTGCCGGCGAATCCATTCCTCTCATCCTCTCCCTCTCCCCCACCTTGGTTCGCGCGGTAGAAGCGTGCCATGGCCAATCTTGTCGGCACCGCCCGGTGATGCTCCTCCACTCGGCCTACTTTCCGACGTGTTGTGCCACATCTCGCCCACCAAGCTATAAAATCTTCTACACGCCCCTTTCCCTTCCCATCTCGGATCAGAGAAGAGCTCGTGAGTTGTTTCTCTCCACGGATCTCGTCGTGAGGAAGATTGGAAAGCCACCAAGCCGGAAGGAAGGAGCGGATGGACATAGAGCTACCCGATATGGCGTTCGTCGAAGTTTTTTTGTTCTCGGGATGCTTTTCGTCTTGGCGCTTGCAATGATCGAAAGTGTTCCGCCCCTGTTTTTCGGATCTGTTGGTCTTTTGCCATGTTACGGATAATCATTATCTGTTGTTCCTTCATTGCCCTCGCTTATCGAAATTTTGTTTGATTAGGTGCTTAGTTGTTCATCCCCGCTCTTAGCTGTGTTGTTCTAGATCACGAAGTTGTTAGTTTTCAAAGTCATGTATTATCTCCGAAAGTGTGCTTTTAGATCTGTGTATGTTAATCGCCCTCTCCCCTTTTCATTCTCGTTACGAATCTCGGGACGAGATTCTCGTTATGGGGAAAGGTCAGAATAACACCCAGTGTTACTTACCGATTAAGTCATGGATTGAATAAAATTAGGTTTATTTTATGTTTTTGATCCTAAGTGTGTTGTGGATGAGGGTTGGATAGTATAGATTGGGTTTCTGAAATTTGAATCAAATTCAAGTTTGAATTGAACTCGAAAACTCTAAATTCCTTTCTTTCTTTTACCCCCTTTTCTTTTATTCAAAATTTAAAAGGAATTTGGGTATGGTTATTAAAGCAAATTTGTAGAGTTTTCAAAGTTGAACAAAGTTGGTATTTTGAGTTTTCAAAGTTTAGTTCAAAAATTTAGAGTAATTTTGAAAATACCAAAATTAGGGTTTTGTCCCCTTTTGATTTAAAAATCATATTTCAAAATCTAAGCAAAATTTGCAAAAACTTTCAAAACCTAGTTTGTAGATCTTGTTGAGATGAACAAAAGTCATGTACAAAGTTTTTTCAAGTTGTTACATGTTTTTAAAAGTAATTTTGAATTCAAATTTCAAAAGTTTGAACTGCTTTTCAAAAGTCCTATTTAGAGGCTGATTTTGAAAATCTTCCAATTGTGAAAATTGTAGATCTTGAAAAATTAGGCTAAGTCACTTTTTGGAGTTTTTCAAGTTCAATTCAAATTTGGGGAGAATTTGATCAAATTCAGCAAGTTAGGGTTGGGGCCTTCGGTAACCATACGAGGAAATCTACGCTCACGCCCATGCGGTTGCCGGCCCGACGCCGCCGTGGCCGTTCTCGCGGATTCGGCGTCTTCGTCTTGCCTTGAGCAGCTGGTCGACCGCGAATGCCTCGACCACCTCACCATCTCTCTCTCTCTCCTTTATAAGTCGATTCGTCGTCGGCGTTCTTCTCCTTTTCCGAAACCGCCGCCCGGCCGGTCGTCGCCGTCCGCCGTCGGAATTCGTCGTCGTCGTAGCTTCTCTCGCCGCCTTAGTTCGCTCGTAACCGCGCCAACCCCCTCACGCTCCTCCACAGCCCGGCCGCAAGCCCTTCCGCCGCCTAACAGCAGCAGCGTCGTCGTCTTCGCGGCCGTCCGCGGCCGGCTATGAAGCCCGCCCGCCGTCGTCCGTCCTTCACCGGTGAGTTTGTGGGCTAACTAGCTTGCCCTTTTGAGGCGTCTTGATGATGTGGTCATGATCGACCCGCCCTTATGTCCGGCCGAGCCTCCCGTGGCGGAACGCCCGGCGTGTCACCGGCCGATCCGCCGCCCCCCGCCATCGTCGTCGTCGACCTACCTCGGTCACCCTCCGTCCTCACCATCGTCGCGCGATCGAGTTCGCGGTGAGCTCTTGCCCCTGCTCGTCCTTTTCTTTTCCACTCCACCGCTGATTACGCTGGCGGAACGCCGGCGCCGCCCGCCATGCCCGACCACCGCCGGGTGACCATGCCGGTGGGCCACGCTCACGAGTGGCAAAGCCACGAAAGCTTGCAGGCCGAAATGCTGTAGTCACCGGGGCGGCCCATCATGAACGATTATGGGCCCGATTCAGCAATAAACCAGCCCATCATGAATAGTAGTAGGCGAACAGTCTTTGGGCGGCAAGACGATGTCGGGCCAAAGTCTAACCCGACACCTTTTTCCTTTATGAAATGTTTTATGAATTTCTTTTTATGGTGAATAGTGTCTGCTTTTTGTTATTTTCATATAAATTCAAATAGTGCTTCTAAAATTCTGAAAATTTTTGTATAGCCTTTTCATGATGTCTAGTATTTATGAGAATTTTGAAACTTTGATTTTGAGTAGTTCTTGCATGATTTAAAAATACAATCTTTAATTGAAAAATGCATCTTCCATGATTTTTAGAAAATAACATATTTATTCAAAAATCATGAAAATTTATTTGGTACTGTTTTTATGATGTGTTCTACTTGTGTAAAAAGTTTGGGGTCGTTTTGAAAAGTTTAAATTATTTTCTATCTTAAACCCTATTATTTTATGTGGTTTATATTTTGTTTTTGAGTCAAATAATTTTATGTTTTGTGTGACTTCGGGGATTGTTTTGTGAATCTTAGATTATATAATAATAAGATGGTCCTTGAGAACTCCTTAGGCAATGGTGATGATATCTTGAGTAGTTCAACAAGTTGGTTTTGTTGGGTTGCAACTTTATTGTGAAATAGAGTTATTTTCCGATGTTTATCATTTCATGCATTCATCGAGCATCATGTTTATCATTCCATCATGCTAAAGCATGCATCATCATCTACGTGTAGAATATACGAGAGTGAGATGGTTCATGATGGTCGAAGCTTGAAGAAGATTCTTTCACCCGAGGTGTCGGTGTCGATATGGCGTTGGCAATCCAACTTCGAAATCTGATTTTCCCGCAACACAGGCAAGCCCCGGAGCATAAACCCTTCTCTCTTTTTTTTATAAATGTTTTATTCACCTTAAGTCTAGTGTAATGTGCATTAGGTTAATAAGAGTTGGTTGATACCGTTTTTGCATGATTACCTTGATCTGATTATTCTAGAATTTATCCCACTAGTATGTGTAGGTCGTTTCTCTAAGGCTTAGTAATGCCTAGACTTCGGTAGAAGTCGAATGATGGCTTCATCGTTCGCGAGATATAGGTTTTATCTTTGTTCCTCCTGGCTATGGAAAAAGAGAACACCCTGATGGTGGTTCATGAGAATAAATATGGTAGTGATGAATTTGAGATCGGACGGGACGTAGGTTGAAAGCCGGCGGGATACCTAGCTGTGCTTGTCCCGTGTTGGTCGTTTAAGGACCGGCCCGTTGTTTGGCTTGTTAAGTTCGGGATTTTTTTGAGCATAGTACGCTGAGGCCTTTTGGCAAAGGCACGGCCGCCTGGTTGTCACCCCAGTCGGGTCGACTCTAACTAACCACATACTCCGGTAAGCCGGATCTCGGTGGAGCCAAATCGGGAATGGCAACCACGCACTGGGAGTGGAGAGATGGCGGGGAGTAGCGTGTACCCACCCTACTGGGTAAACTGTCATTGTCATTAGGACTGGCGGGGTAGGGAGGTGGAGTACTGTACTCTCGGGTGGCGCAGGCCTCGTTCCCGTTTTGGACAAATCTGAAAGAAGGTTGATATATGCAAGCTTAAGTGCTACATATGTCGTGTGGTTAGGGATCCCCAGCTGGGTTTGAATCGATTCGCGGATCGCCGTTGCTTCTCGGTTATGGAGACCCGTTCTTCTGCCCATTCATCGTAGTAATTGAAGAAACAAGGTTAATCATGGTTATGAAAGGAAAAGAGATGCAGAGATAAGTTGAGATGTGTTGCTTAAAAAGTGTTTGAGATAGAACAGGTGCAAATCTAGTTTAATTATGTTCCAACAAAATTGATGCTAAAAATATTGAAAGTAAGGATCCACTTGTAGTAAGCTTTTCTGCAAACTTCCCTTTTCTAGCTCTACTTCCCTTAAGCCGGCCATATCCTTGGAGTCTTTTCTTTTTTGTCGGGTAAGTCTTGCGGAGTACATTGTGTACTTTCGGGGTTTGTTAACCCTTGTTTGCAGTCTTGACTCGTCTTTGTTAACCAAGGTTTATGTCGGTGGGCTCGACATGATCCGGTTGTCTTCTAGTCTACTCGACTTCCGCAAATTAATTAAGTTAAGTTTACTCAAATGTAACCTACCCACATTTTGTAAAATTAATGTTATAATTCTTCCGCACTCGATCTATATTTTTGTAACAAATGTTGTAATGTTGTAGCTACTCCTTTGTTGATCCTGGTATGAGTGGTGTAATCGGGGTTTCCGATGACACCCGACAGGCTTCTTAAGTTATTGGGTGCATCTGCACAGCTGTCAGAGGTCTATGGGACAAAGACAGTGCGAGGTGGGCCCGATAATTAGGAGGTTCTGTCATCGGGGCCACCGGCAAACAGGAGGGGGGAGGAGGGAGGGAGGAGGAGACCGAGGAGGAGCCTGTGCATGTGCCGGATTCGAGTGAGGGCTATGCAGCTGAGTGGGAGAGGGGGGGGTAGTGGGTGGGAGGAAACCCTAGTGTCGATTTGTATTCCTGGAGCAAAGCGATATTGGGGCAATATGGGCTTTTCGGGCTAGGGTTTGGTGGCTGGCTGTATATTCATAAGTACCTATCATTCACAATTTCTTTTTTGTATATGGACGATATTCATAACTTCTCTTATTTTTATCTATATATCCAAAAGGTATTGGAGCTAAACATGATGGGCGACTTCGTTAATGCTTCTCTTATTTGTTAATGCTTTGGCTAGAGCACTCCCCGTAATGAACTTGCTAGGTGGGCTCCAGTCCATAACCGGAGAACAGCCAACGAGCCGGAACGTCCGTGCGACGTTTTTGCGAGGCGGGTGGCCGCACGCAGGTGCCACTGTTTGTCGCCGTCGACGATTTCCGCGGGCACGGCAGGAAAAGCGTTGCCGATGCTGATCCTGTGCCACTTGGCTGTCAGTTTGCCCGTTCCGTACCACGCGGTACACCAGGCAGGCGTCCCGGTTCACGGGTTCACGTCCCTCCTCCCCTCGCTCACGGTTCACCAGCGACTGCGTCGCTTGTCTGCTGCACTAGATCCATCCTCAGAGAGACAGAGGCTCATAAAATGCTCCCATCCGGCCACCATTTCCGTCGAGGCAAACCTGGTTGCTCAATGGCTCCGATCCAATACCTCTCAAGATGCGCTTACGTTTTTATTTTTTGACATAATGCTTTCGTCGTTTTGTTCCCCTGTTTCCCTTCCGGGTAGGCACGGAGGAAACATGGATTCAGCGTGCCCTCTAGCTGCATCAGTAGTGCCTAAATTCTTGGTTTAAACTTTAAACGTTCAGTATTTCACGCCCGTTTCTGGACTCGTCGGTTTTCGCCACCTACTCTACTAGTCTGGAGCTCCCTCCTCCAGTACCTGTATGTAGTCCTCCTGTACCAGTGTCGCGTGAGTGGTCAGACCAACAAAAATCTTGTACGGAGCAGTTGTGCATGCTGCTGGTCTAGTGCTCTCCGCCTACCTAAATGGTATTGGTAAGCTAAACACGACGGCGGAGCGTGAAAACGAGTACTAGCAAGTGACAAGACCTCCGCCGGAATCGTTGCACCAAACCAAACCATACGGGCGGGCGGGCGGGCGGGACGGGGGGCCGCTGGTCGTTGCCTAGCTCGCTGCCAAAATCAACAAACGCCCGTGGATTTGAACACGACACGACACGGTTTGCAGGGGCGCGCCGCCGCCCTCGTCGTGATCCTCGCTCAGGCACTCAGCTCCTCGTGGATGGGTACAGTTGGTGACCGAACCACATCCACTGCTGCCTGCTTGCTGTGCTGATGATGGCCGCCGGCCGGCAGGAACACAGCGCAGTTGGAGGACTGCCTGCCTTTGCCTTTGCCTTTGCCCCCAGGTCGCCGCGCCGCTAGCTAGCTGCGCACGGGAACGGGTGAGGCCGCTCCCTCGGCTCGAACCGGCTTTGCTTACTGCTTTCAATTGGGCCGCCGCCGCCGCTCACTCGCAGGCAAGCGGCGCGCTCTCGTGTCCGAATGATCTGGCTGGACTCACCTGGGAATATGCACGAATATCTGCTCGTGAGTGCAATGTCTGCTCGTGAGTCTTCACAGTCACACGCAAATATCTGTAGGCGTACAAGTCGATCTACAAGGGAGGAAAAAGTGAGGTGTATTGCAATGCAATCCATGCCGTCCCCGAGAGGTCACACTCACACTGTCACAAGCACAGCGGCCAGCCTGAAGACTCTCTATCATTGGATTGCTTGTTCCTGTCTTCCAAGTTCAGCGGGATAGATTGGCAAAACTACACGATGGATACGCCTGATACTGAGCCTGAGTATCATCAATCTTGCTTTCAACCAAAGCGTCTCTGTGTCTGCAAGACCAGGCATTGTCTTTCTGAACAACGATCAAGGGCAATCTGCATAATCGACAAAGGATTTGGATTTGGATCTGTTTTTCTTCACTCAGCTCGATACGCATGGGCTCGCTGAGCAGTCCATATATATGCTGGCACTTGTCGAGTGTTTAACCGCCACGTCGTGAATTGTGACAAACCACACGGTCCACACGCACAGTGCAAAGACGGATGACACAGCCACATCCTGGGAGGAAAGCTAGGGAAGAAAACGAAACCAACCACCATAGAAAATTACTCACTCCTACTACAGTTATGCTACAGTAACTAACGTGCAAGCACATTCTCGTATCCGTTTTTCTTGGCGTCTTCTTATCTCCTCGGCGTTCCAAAATGCGAGGATATCCATGAACTATTTATGTGCAGATGCAGATGCTGAAACATCACTCACTGCTGCTGCTTACGCCTACCATGTCTTACTTGCATCACACACAGTCAACAGAAGGTTCCAAAGCATCTTGGATCACCTCAACTACGGAGACATTTTTTTGACACACAAGCCCCTCGTAGCTTTCTTTACTCGACTACGTCACGTTTACACACCGGCGATCCAGCGGTACATCACCATGAACGCCGTCTCCTCCTCCTCCTCGTCGGACCCCGGCGCCGACGACATGTCCGCGGCCTCCGCGTCCCACAGCCACGGCTCTTCCTGCCGCTGCTGCTGGCTCTGCCCCTGGCTCCAGCGCGAGCTCCACCGCTCCGACAACGTGTAGGCGGACGACGCCAGCCGGTCCACGTACTCCCGCAGCCACCCGCGCGAGGAGCCCGCCGCCTCGGCCACCGTCTCGCCGGGAGGCGCCGGTAAACGCGCCGACGCCTCCTCGGCCGAAGGTTTCTGCTCCTTGACGGCGCCCGATTCCCTCGCGGTGATGCGCGCGACGCGGGACACCACGGCTTCCACCTCCTCATCGATTTGGTAGTCGAAGGAGCCGAGCGAGTAGGTGCGGCTGTTCCTGTACCTGTCCCTATCCCTGTCCCCGGCGCCGATGCCGGTCGCCGCGGGCGAGCCGCGGTTGCTGACGGTGCGGCCCATCTCGACGAGGAAGCTCGACGTGGACCGGTCCCTGCTGGTCCTAGGCGACGACGGCGGCCGCTGCTGCTGCGCGGTGGCGGCGGCGAGCATGGCAGACAGCGAGGGGTGCTGGAGCGCGACGACGGCGGCGCGGCAGAGCGGGCAGGACGGCGTTGTGCGCAGCCAGGCGTCGACGCAGGCGGCGTGGAACGCGTGGCGGCACGCGGGCAGCAGCCGCAGCTCGGCGTCGGGCGTGAACGGCGACAGACAGACGGCGCAGTCGGGCGAGCTCTTGGGGAGCGCCGCCAGCGCGGACGCCATCGTGAACAGCGGCAGCGAGTCGATCAGGCGCTGCTTCTCGTCGTCGCCCGCCGCGGCCTCCTTCTTCCCGCGTCGTCGGTTGTAGCACCCACGGCAGCGGCAGGCCTCGCCGCGGACGATGCGTCTGCCGTACTCCCCGTCGGGCCTGCCGCCTCGTCGCTGTGGGTCTGCGGGAGCCGAGGTTCAGACGACGACGAGGAGGCGCGGTCGGAGAGGAAGCGCAGCAGGAGGTGGATGGAGACGGAGGCGAGGAACACGAAGGCGAGCAGCGCGGCGATGATCATGAACGAGGGGAGGAAGGACGAGGACGCGGAGTAGGGGAGGTGCCGCCCACTGCACCGGCGGGAGGCGGCTGCAGAGACGGGGAGGAGGACATGATGGCGAGCGTGGCTAGCTGCCGCTGCCTAGACAGGGACGATGGGTTTCATTTCACCGCGAGCTGGCCGGGACAGGGGTGCCGCGCCTTTTATTCGCGCGGATCTTTGGAGTGCGTGGCACGGGTGCGGAAACAGAGGCCGGTGCGCGCGCGGGAGTAAATAGTGGTTGCCGCCTTGCCGGGTGCGCGCAGTTCGGTGCCTCCCTAGGTCATCAGTCACTCCGATCCGATCCATCCCTACACTACACTATAGTAAACACAGCTGCCGGAATTGGAGGAGGTCAGCCGTGTAAACCAATCCACGTCTGCACTCGGCAGCTGCACAACTACACTGAAGTGAATAGACAAGGTCCGATTGTGTAATTGCGTAAAACTGATCAGTGTTCTTTCTTAACACCTACTCCTACTCCTGTAGTATAATCCTTCCCAGGGAACTAATGAATAGGCTTAAGCACATCCATCCATCCATGCATCGACGGCGATGGAGTGCCGCAGTGGCCGACGAGCATTGATTGCAGTACATGGAGCCATCAATCCGAACCGAATCTGTAGCAAAAACAACAAATGATCACATCGACAGCATTACGGCTGTACGTACGTATGGCACCGTAGGTGTTCACTGTTGTGCCACTGTATTCCACCGAACTAGTGGAAGCCTAGCTATAAAAGCCGTCGGATCCGGAGACGTACCAATAGGTAGCGTAAAGCGCCACCGCGTGCACGTATTGTCCACTTATGGTACCAAATGCTGTAATGCCACCCTCAGTGTAAAACACGTCGCAATTCGTGGGCCAGATGCATGCTTACGATGAGTAATGACGTGCCATCATCTGACAGTTGCAAGAACACCTCTGACCTAGAGCTAGAGGGAGTGAAGGAAAACGATGGAGGTGGAAGAGTTTTCTCGGGGAAAAACGTTACTCTACGTACATCATGAGAGATGCGCGTGTGGCAATTCTAGAAAATGTCGGACATCCATGATTAGCTCTGCATTTAGTCACTTGGATCCACCGGCGGCACCACATGTACATAGGCCGTGCAGATGAGAGGAGTATTGATTTATTTTTTGTACCGATCAGTAATCAGTGCGATTGGCAGTACAGGTAGTTGACAATTGATAGGCGTCAAAAGGAATCAACTGTTGCCCCTGTTTGAGATTTGACAACCAGGTTAGTAGTATTCTTGTTCTTGAAGTAAGCTAACCAGTTTCAGAGTTACTAATGACTGAGAGTCTGCTACTATGCTTCTGTTCTTAGTGAAGACTGCAAAGGTCGAATTTGCCCCCAGTAGTCCAGTACGGAGCACAAGCTCACAAAGACAAGGCGAAGCTGTCTTTCGTTAGTGCGCGAAAGATGAAGAGGCCCGTGCCTTTTAATCCAAAGCAAGGAATCGTGAAAAAAGGATTGCTTGGCTTGCACACCTAGCATGCGCCGACCTGGGTCGGGTTTCTTTTTCTCAATTTCATTGGCTCTGCGATCTCATCTCCCTCGCCGTGCCGTGGCTACAGGTGGATCGATCGGAGAGCCATATCGAGGGGAGGGGTGTAAAGGACCAACGCTTTGGTGATGAATTCATGCCTCATGGCGCTGCCTTTTTGCCGCCTCAGTTATGATGAGCATGCGATGCACTTGTGCACTGTGTCCGCCCATTTCTATTCGATCGATCTTACTGAAGTGGAGTCTGCTCTCATGAATCATGATGGTGATGCCAGGCCCTGAAACATTCGAATGGAGTAGCTCTCCAACTCTCGCTGTGGCGCCACCAGAAATGCACTTGAACTGTCCTGTCAGAGTCTCTGTCTCGCTGAGCATTGACCTTTTCTCGCAGGTGGATTAACTTGGAAAATCACATCAGGTAAAATGGCTTAACTTGCTGACACGAGCTACAATCTAAGAATACAAGACACCGCCGCGCAATGGTTGCAGACACCTACTAAATCTCATTAGACTGGCTGGCACAGATGTTGATTACCTGACGACGTGCCACGGACTGCGACTGACGAGTAACCAGTTCAGCCCAATGATGCAGGTTACCTGAAACTCCTGCTGCGAGAAATCCAACCAGACAGACGTGTCTGAACATTGGTTGCCCACGGATGACACCATGCGATCTCCGTGATGGTGCCGCAAGTGACCGAATTTCCCCGTGACATCACCCGGGAATGCTGTCGCGAGACACGGGCTCTTTCTTGCCTGGATCCACACGGAAAACACCCTTCCAAGCTTCCATTTCGGTTGGTCCACCACGAAATCCGGCCAAGTGCCTACTCCGTGACGAGGAATCGGAAGCGGAAACGCCCAGATTTGTTACCAACTTGTTGTTCACCAAGACGAGCGAAAAGCAGCGGCAACCTACCAAGAAACATCTGTCCGCCGGCGCATTCGCACGTCACACATTGGAAATGAAGCTCAAGAACAGGGAACAGAGAAGAAACCTTGGGCTGCAAACGTATCTTCCATAGTATGGCCCCTTTTTTAGGGGAATGGTATGGTCCTTATTAAAGTGGCCCACTTAGTTACAGTTTGGACCATAATCATTTCTGGGCTGTGACAGAAAACGTAGGTTTCCGTTGGGCCATGGAGCACAGGAACGGTGCTTGGAAGGAAGATGCTGCGAATATGCTTTGAGGCATCGGTGAAAAACCCCTTGTCTTTCTCTCATACTGGAGTGTACAGCATTTGCATTTTCATTAAGAAAAAAATACAACATCATTTACGTTACTGCCCCTGAATAAAAAATGGATTCAAACACGAAGGGGCTAAAGCAGCAGAACAGCTATGAACAATGTTCCTAACATATTTACATTCCTACAATGCAAGTAGGACTCATCATCTGAAGTTCCGAATGACCTGAGTTGGGTAATAATTTATGAAGCTTAGGAGATTTCATTCTTGTCACCTTTCATCGTTCCAGAGGAAGACGGTTCGCCACTGGAAGCCGGCGAGGCAGCAGTCTGTTGAGGCTCCTTCAGAGAAGTGGGCATTCCTGAAACTTCCTACAGAAAAGAGAACGCAAATGATGCATGCTATCATTATATGAGCCTTATGGACCACAGCAAACATCAAGAACAAAAATACGAAACTGCATTATAGGATAGAAAAAAAGGAGAGAGAAATAACTCATAGTCAAATCTTATTGTATACCCAAACAAATTGCATATCAATTTATATAGAAACCCATGCAACTTGGAACTCCCAAACTTACGTACTACAAGCTGAGAAATTTCTGTACCACAAAGCCTGAATACTAAAAGCACACCAATTTGACAATAGTACCATACCATTTTAGTTTCCGAAGTCGTCCCAATTATGTTTAAATGCACTGGAAGCTTAAATTACTAGACAGTGTGCCACAAGCATGTTCGTCACTGATGTGCTGGCCCTAATGACATGCACCTCACCTTTTGCACTGTGAGGCATCATGTCAAGAGTTTTTCTACCAAATAGTTCCTTTTCTTTTAAAGGCTCAATCGGTATACATTGAGTTAATGGCTTACTGCTAAAAATTATTAATCCAAAGTATAAATCATAACTTAAGTTTGAGGAAGTTAGATCAACATACAAATCAGCTAATGCCTCAGGTCCCCAAACAAGCAACAAAACCAACTGACAGTAATGGAAGGAATCTGACAAGAGGTAAATCTTTTGTTGATAGTGAAACAACATAAAAGCAACTTATATGATCCCAACAACTCAAAGCAAGTAGCATAATGTTCCATAGAAAAAACAGAATCAGGCAAGAATTTGTATGGTAGAAAAACAAAATAAATTAAGGCCCACCAAGCTTGTCACGTAGGATCAAATAAATTAAAGTCCTCAAACCCCTGTTTATAGTTCACCGAACAAAATTAAGTGGATGTTAACTGTATATATAGTTGACCGCCCAGCTTAGAATAGACAATTGATTTGATGAAATTACTACTGGTTGCAATAAGTATGTTAGAACAATGGTTATACCCAACAGTTGCCATTGCTTAGGATGGAGATGGTGGGAACAATGGGAATACTAAAAAAGCTTTTCATCTGTTCAATTGATTGTAGTACAACTTTTGGTACAAATTATGAGACCTGTCTATGAGTAACCAAACAGAGGAGGTGCACACATGACAAGAGGATAAAGCAGAACATTTTATAAAAACGTAGATGACTGATTTTGGGGATACTTTTTACACATTGCTTGACTAGCCGATCACCAATGTGAGGCTTACCATTTCTAGACACATAAACTACATTGGCACTAGCAAATAGTCATGAAACGATAAATAAGAAGGAAACTGGCTCCCCCTCATCCAGAGAGTTGTCCTCATTGTGATCAAGCTGAGGAATCCACAAACCAACTTCTCCTTTCCTGTGTCTTTGCCAGCGGATTTGGTTCAGATTTTTCCAAAGAATAGACCTACAGATTGGAGAAGAGTTATTTGATGATTGGTGGGAGAAGATTATTCCTCCTGTTGGAGGACAACTGCATAAAGGCCTCAACTCCCTTGTGATTCTTGGGGCTTGACCATTTCAGATCACCACAATAGATGTGTTTTTTATTGTGTACCTCCTTGTTTTGGTGTGAACTTTTCTGATTCTAGTTTGATGTATGCCAATCGATCTTGTAATTGCGTAGCTCATATGTTAGCAAAGCAAGTCACGGAAGATATCAGGTTTGGGGAGTGGCAGCTAGCCCCAACTTGTATTGATCTCCTGTTGGCTAAAGATTGTAATCCGTGATTCAAAGCTGAATGAATGAAAGCCCTTAATCGAAAAAAAAAAAAATCCTTGTTTGGCTAGAGCCATAATACTTGCTAGTGAGGAGTTACAGTTGTGGGGTCCCTTATAAAAAGATGTGGGTCTGGCTGGGGCTAAAGGTATTTTTTACCTTTTCACCCAGTCATCTACCGACTCAGTAAGGTGTTTGTGTGTTTTTAGGTTGCGGTCGCATCCTTTTTATTATACTGGCGCGAAGGTGATCTGTAGTTTCCTTTTTGGGTGCGTGTGGTGTTTTGTAAGGGTCCCCTTTTTTTCTTCTTAATGCAATGATACACAGTTTCATGTGTGTTCAGGAAAAAACATCTTCGCAAAAAGAAAAACATATGATAAATTCACAAGATGAACCACAAAGGTCAACCTTGATTAGAACATATATAAATATACCTTCATAAGATGCAACCTGAGATCAGTAGGGCTTAACATCCTCACCGATGCAGACCATAACAAATTGCGAATAATGAAAAGAACATCCGCAGCAGCTTGCTTCTTTTGTTCAGTCTGCATCACATCACCATTATAAGAGCATATACAATCTCAATTAAGAGTAAACTTAGACCTATATGGATGTGACAAAAAATTGTTATGTTACTGTGGATGATATTTACATCCACTGCAAAATCCCATTATTCTGTTGCCACAGGATTCAACATCATGATCTAGTCGGAGTCCAATGTAACTCAAAACAAATACTCCATTCCAAAATGTAAGTCTAAGTATCTAGACTAGAAAAGCCTGAATGACTTACAATTTGGAATGGAGGGAGTATGTATTTATACTGCTATATATCCTCAAAAAACTGTACAGAGCTACTAACCTTTCTCAGAGCAATTGTATCCCTGAATTTGTATACTAGTACATGAAGTCATCAACCGAGAAATCTACCCAAGTACAAGTAAAACTAAAGGTCAACTCATCCAACAACAAAAGATATTCCAATTCTACTTTACCACCTAAATATCTTGCCCTATATGTCACTTGTTCATCCACCATCGAGTGATTTCCTCTACCTCAATAAGGCCATAACTCTGCATGTGTCTAAACTAGTACAATTTAATCGCAACAGTAAGTGGGGGAAACATAGCAACAGCCAGGAAAAGAGCAAAGAACTGGAACGTACCTCGTAGTCATCCTCGGCGGCCATAGAACTGCTCCGCGCAGACATTCTTAATCTACTATCTCCTTGGCCCTTGCTCTGTTTTTCTGTCAAGCAGGGGCGGACCCACTAAATGTACACCTGATAATTTTTGCAAAGCAATCGAAACTAGCAGGCATAATACATGCGTATACACTTTTAATTAGATTCAGACCCGAATATGAATAGTATGTTAGGGTTTGAGGCACGGTTTCGCGCAGCAGGAAGGGGAGAACAAGGGAGAGCGTACCTACAAACTACGTTAAGGTGTGCTCGCATGGCTTCGCACAGGAGGAAGGAGTACCTGTGGTACTCGGTGGCGGGGAGGAGAGCGCCGGCGAGCTGTAGCGGCCTGATGGGGGAGGAGCACCGATCTGCAAACAACGGCGGCCAAGAATGACCGAGCGCCCAACTGCCCGTGAGAGTCCGGCGCGGATTCTCTACCGTGCTGAAGGCAAAGTCACGGGTGACATGCCCCTTGCCCGATGCCGTTCGTTGGCCATCCGACGGATCACCTGTTCCACTTCCCAGTACACAGCCCACTACAATTTCGTGCCGCATTTCATGGCCCAATAAGGCCCAGCTCAGGTTCACTAGATGAGTTACGGGAGGCTGAGCTCCGCCGCCGGAAAAATGGCGCCATACAGAACACGCACAGGGTAATTTGGGCGGGATTGGCGCGCCGCCGCTGCCCCAGCCGCCGCACGGGGTCGAGCATCGCGCCGCCGCTGCCCCAGCCGCGACCGTGATCTCCTCCTCTGCTTTGCCTGCGTTCGTGCCGCCGCTTGCCCAGCTTCCCTCGCGTAAAGCGACGCCGCCTTTCGAGCTTTTTTCTCGAGTCTGCCGCCCTAGCTCCGTCGCCCACATCAGCTGCCGACCTAGCTTCACCAGCGAAGTGTGCGTTCGCAGTCTGCTTCAACTTCGTCGACTTCGGTCCGCTTCGTGTTGTCCCTGTCACCCTGTGGCTCCTCCATTGTCGCTACAGGCTGGTGCTGTTGTGTTCACATTCAGATTCAATGGCACAAGCACAACTCAACAAGTAAGTTATGTTTACATTCCAAACTTTATTCTTGTATTGTGTACATTCAGATGCGAGCAATGAAAATGCATTTTTTTTCATGTACAGAGAGAATGTGAATCCTAGCTGGGTACCTCAAGTTGGTCAGAAATTTAGAAACTTGATGATGCTTGGTCATTTTGGGTAAACTATGGAGGCTGTGTTGGTTTTGAGGTTAGAAAAAGGTACACAAATGAAAGCAAAATTGATGGGAAGGTAACCTCATGCAGATATGTGTGTGCCAAGGAGGGTTTTTCGAGCACGAGACAAGAGAGATCACACCACAAAAAAATCCTCGAGCAGAAACAAGAACAGGTTGTCCGGTTCGTATGACTCTTACATTAGATCGAGGTTCAGAGAACTATGAAGTGCTTGATCTAATTGTTGCGCACAATCATGTTCTTTACTTGCCACAAACCTGTCACTTGATGCTATCACAAAGAAAGATATCAGAAGTGCAAGCTTTTGAAATTGAGGCTGCCGATGATTCAGAATTAGGCCAAAAGCTGCACACGAGTTAGCTAGTCGCCAAGTTGGAGGACCAATGAATCTCAGCTACACATGTCGTGATCAAAAAATTACTTGCAGGGCAGGCGCCAAAGGGAGTTGGCATATGGTCAGGCAGGAAGCATGTTGAAGTATTTTCAAGAGAAGATCTCTGAGAACCCTTCTTTCCACTATGCTCTACAATTAGATGTGGAAGAACATATAACTAATATTTTCTGGGCTGATGCTAAGATGATAATTGATTATGCTCACTTTGGTGATGTGGTGACTTTTGACACTACTTTTGGCACAAAACAAAGAATACAGGCCTTTTGGTGTTTTTGTTGGATTCAATCAATTTAGAGAGACTGTTATTTTGAGCTGCTCTTCTATTTGATGAAACGTGTGCATCTTTTTCATGGTTATTTAGAGGTTTTCTAGCTGCACACAATGGGAAACAACCTAGAGCAATATTTACCGACCAAGACATAGCAATGGGAAATGCTGTTAAGGAGGTATTCACAGAAGCTTGGCATGGACTGTGCACTCATCACATAATGCAAAATGCTGTCAAGCACTTATGCAATAAGAAAAAAGATGAAGATGATGATGAAGAATCACATATTTTGACATATTTTAGTGCTTGTATGTATAGCATTGAGGACAAGGTAGCCTTTGAAGAAGCATTTAACATCATGAGGAGTAAGTTCTTGACTTAATGAATATCAAGTTATTGCCCAACCATTACATTCTGAAGCGTTGGACAAGGGAAGCAAGGTATGGCACTATACAAGACAACAAAGGAAGGAGCATTATTGAAAATCCAAAACTATGCTATGCTCCGCTACAGGTGTATGTCTCATAAATTTCTAAACTTGGCATATCAGGCTGCAAGCTCAACAGAGTGTTGCCTTTTGGTAGATAATGCACTTGATTGTCTTAGTAATCAACTGAAGGAAAAACTCAGTGTATCTACAAGTATTTTGTCTGATTCATACAATGTCCAGCCTAATATTCAACAAGATGAAGACATGCTCAGTGCAGCACGCTTAAAGAAAAAAAAAGACATTCAACCAAAAAAAATTCAAAGCGGCATAGAAGTTGGCTCGACAAGACTCGAAAGTTCACAAAGAAAGTACCAAATGAGTCTAATGTATGTTGCTGAAAACCCTTGCAATTTATTGTAACTATTTATTTCTTTGCTAACAAACAAGATTGAATGCTTAATGCAGCAAGAAGAGCATGCTGGTGGTGTACAAACTCAAGAATCCATGGATAATGCTCAAAACAACCTTTAATACTTCAGTCTTCAGTAGCTTGACAGAATTGATAATGGTAATTTCAGTAACTCTCTTGTTCTATTGTGTAGAATTTACTATTAATTCTTCTCCCTATTTTAACTCTTCCCTTTGTATTTCCAGGGTTCAAGGACAATTGACTATATGTCTATTCCGGATCTTCTTTTAGGCTGCTACCACATGGAAAGATATTTTGTTTTTTGGGTAATTCATCTAGCACATGCGCGCTAACTGATGGCTTTTGGTGAAGATTATTTTGTTTTTAGCCCTAACAATTATGTGGCTAATTTTATACACATATATTTATATATATAACATAGTGGTACCTTCCGTGGAGTTTATTTGGAGCATGTATATATTGAACATGCTTATTAATATGCTAGTGTGTTACTGTGCACAGTGCTGATGTGCTTATTTCACTGTCGTCATGTAATTCTAAGTTGGGCTTTATTTGGGGCCAAATTTGCAACTGGGCTATCATATTTGAAGTGAAAGAGCTACTTGGGTTTATTAGCCATTGGATGAGAAATGGAGGGCATCTAGTAAGTGGTAAGTCACCGTGATTTGCAAAGTCGCAAGTTTGTCGACAATGATCCGTATTAACAGCAGTGGAGCAATTAATTGCAAATCGGTGTGGCTTTGGTGTTGCAAAGGCTAAAACGATGCCTGTTTTTGACTTTGCCTTGTGCCACCTAAATCTTAAGGATGTGTGCAGCTTCTTCTTTTGCTTTCTATAGTGTTTTGCTCTTTGGCTTAGATGTTAACGAGTGGCAGCCGAACAGTGCATGCGTGCATTCATAGTAATAAGCTTGCATACGTACCAGGTTTTGTGTAAAATTTATCCTGTTCCATGCAGCGACAAATAGGTTGGTTTATACTCTATGTACTCACAGAACGTGCAAACGAACAGCACCTGGTAACAATTCTCTCTTCCATGCTACTCTTTTACTTTTCTACTAGGTATGTGTTTCTTTATCTATATCAGTGTAAAATTAAAATTAAAAAAAAAACTATGTATCTGAAAAGCCAAAACAACCCATAATTTAGGAAAGAGGGAACATGCACATTACATGGTACCAAAATAACAATACTCTTTGCACGATCCATCACATCCTCACTACCAGTGTTCCAAGTCAAGATAGACATAAAATCTCATTCTACCCTTAGGGTTCAGGTAACCTCGGAATCAAATACATACACACTTCAGATAGCCGTAGTCTGCAGCCTCCTTAATATTGTTTGCAGCATAAACCTGTGGAATACTCGTCACAGCGTCATCTCAATTGCCAACATGGCTTAACACATACTTGATCCGTGGGGAAACCAACTTAACTAATACATATGTCAGAGTTCAAATCCCCCAGCACACTGAATAAGCATCAAGTACACCTGAGACAGGAAGATTGATTTCACATCATGTTACACGTTGTCCAAACAAAATGAGACTCAAGACCTTAGCCTTTAAGATCCCTTTCGTCACGCTCATAGTTCCGTGCTCATGCAAATCCTTTCTCATCCGATTGTCATGTTCCAGAGAATGGTATTCTTTACTGTCCATGGGCAGCTCACCCTCTTCAGTATTCTCACGGTCGGTGCTCTGGTGGTCTACACAGTGTGCAGGATGAGGCCAGCTCTGCCTTCTCTCGCTATGCCTTCTCTCCTGCTTGATCTTCTCATCCACAGCCAGCTCCACACCATGTTCCAGCTCCCTCTCAATGAGGTCATCATCATCCATCACATCAACCTTTCTTGAAAGGTCACCTTTCGACTTCCTCCGCTTCTCCAGGGCTGCTTTCACCTTATCCTTGTTTATCAACTTCATTGCATCCATCATTGAGGATGACAAACTGGGACCTTCGTTGCTATTAGCAGTGCCATCCCTTGCTTCATTTGGAGGTATCCTATAGTTTTGCTTCTCCTGATGAGGGTGGTCATAGCCATGGTGGCCTGACATGTTCTGCTGGCTCGATTGTCTGGGTGCTTGATTATGATCATGGGCAGGAGCTTCATCAGCAACTCCTGGAACTTTACCAGGAGCACGTTGATTCACAACACTTGCAGAACTGCCTTCGGTATCATTACCTTGTGATGGTGGTGGTTGAACACGGTTTTGCTCATAGAGTTCCAACATCTGGTTGCTAACCTCTGAAAGGAGTAAACAAAAACACAAAGCATAAGTATGTATCTTCGATGGTATAACTATAATTCATAAAAAATGATCTTTCAAAACATATAGCATCAGAAGTGAAGAAAAGGACCAAAAGGAGTATCATGGTGGCAAAAAGATGTATAGCAAAATTGCAAGTTGGCAAGACCTAACTAAACAAATACACTAAAATGACATCACCAACCAATTATTCCTGACTACCTGTATTTGGCATGTCACTACAATGCATCTAAAGTCAAATGGGATTGCCTTTGAGTATAGAGCCATAGACCATGGAATTGTGTGTGCCTTCAACCTATCTTAGTTCCATGACCATTTTTGGACATACCAATTATCTTTGGGTGTCCAATTTCCATGGGATTACTTGATAGACAATTAGTAGGAAACTAGCACCCACAAAAAAATGAATTTTTATAGTAGTGCAGTTAAGGTGCGCACTAGTGACTTTGCATCTAGAGATCAACCTTTTTCCAACTGCCGCTGAGTTACATCAAACTCTTTGCCACCAGACCTTCTCGCCCTCTGATGGAAGCTTGACTTTGAGAAACTCTCGCAGCCAGGAAGATTGCGCCAGCCGCAATATGGTGCGGCTTAAATTGCAGGCAAAGTGAAGTGCGGAGCCTGTACACCCCTTTTAAGGCGTAGTAAATAGGCATGTTTGTGTATTATTATTTGTAATGAGGAAGGATAATTTTAGCATACCCATCATTGACAAAATTCCAGGCAACTTGAGCAAGTGCATTTTGAGCAACCTTGAATTTTTTTATTGCTTCAACCAAGGGCTTGTAAGGATGGTTCACGCTCAAATCAAAACCAAGTGTTACAAGCACAACACGCTCCCCAAGTAAAATAAGTTCCTTCTGTTGTTCATATACTTCCTGAAGAAACAAAACAAACAGCCTCAGCTATTGTTGTGCGACACAGCAATCAGGACGAAAATTGCATAAAAGGTGAAGTCCTGGCCTTCCCTTAAAAAAAAGAAGAAAAAAAAAAAGTACTACCATAGGACAAATGAAAATTGAAAATGAAGCATCATCAATGGATAATAATAAGAGAAAAGGATAACAACATCATAGGTTACAAAGTTCGATTACCTAGAACAGGAATATCAAGATATTAAATGCTCTAAATCATATCACCTTCTGCTTTATTCGTTGAACTGCAGCAGGATCCTTTTTGTGGATTATCTCATATGAAAGAAGTATGACATCCTTCAGAGGTCTGGGTGTTTCTTCAACTTTTTCCGCCAAGAACATGCATACTGTTGCAATTGTCTGCATGTTATAATGAACTTATATATTAAAACTTTCATTAGCAAATGATGAATAACTATCAAGGAGAAATAAGCAAGCGGCATCAGAATGCTAAAAAGAAATTCATGTATTGACAACGAACTTCAGTTTTTAATAATGAGGATTTTCTTTTCTTTTTGGACACATCTAACAAAAACATGTATTTTATATGTGAAAACATATTTTTGTCTCCCACAGGCAGGTGGCACCAAAACTGTGAGCGCCGTTACCACATAATGAGATTGCGCTGACTATAATGTATACCAAAGTGTCCAAGTGATTTATGTGTATAAGAAAATTACTCTTTACAATCATGTTATAAAAACTGAGGTCAAAAGGTTAAAAAGCACCACTTACCCGTCTGTCATTTTTGCATGAGACTGACGAAGAAAAAACGATGACAGAACACTATAGCAGTAGCAATAGTCACTTGAGGCCTGCATTACAGAGTTAGTCAGCATTAGAAGAAAAAAATTACATATATAAAAGGTTTCAACTCAAACAAGATATCATAACCCGAGCAGTAACATGCAGGCATGTTTACCAGCTAGTAGACAATAAAAATACAGTGCTAAACAATGTTATGTTATTATCTGTTCCACCTAACTAAAAACAAGGATGTTATCAACTGCTCATGACATGCTAGGGAAGAACTAGCAACCACAACATAACCAGTGTTGAAGTAGAAAATTCACCAACCCTCGATTGCTATTGCATTGATTACCAATGAAGTTGTTTACCCATTTGACACTTGTGCTCATGAAACCATCAGGTCTTAGTTTCTTTTTTTTTTTTAATTACAAGAGGAGCACTGTTGTGGACAGTTATATGCTAACTATCCGCTATAAAATGAATTTAACAGGTGTGTGCAATAACAATCAACAAATTAGATCTATTTGGTACCAAATGATCTACATTGCAGGCACAGAAAACTGAGCTGCATATAGAGAACTATAAAAAAGATCAATGAACACATAGAAATCAACTTGAACGGCTAAATAGTAAGGCCTTAAACTGTCTAAAACGGGCAGATAACACATGTGTGTATAAACTATAAAGAACTAAAGATAAGTAATCAATAGTTCTACTAAAATACCAGGAAAAAACTGGAGAAGTCCATTCAATACACGGAAGCACAAATTATTTAAATGACATAGTGCCATAACAAAAGATCCATTGAGGGATGTCCTTAGCGCCAAGGTGCGCTTAGGCAACCAACTATAAATAGTTCTACTAGTATGGTTGCCATCTCTCTCAATAAAACCATTTTATGTATACTTAACTCTTTTGCATTCTGTGCGGCCTTAATCGCCAGGGAAAAAATCTCAGTAATCTTCGAATAACATGTTACCATCCAGAAGGTCCAAACCAAAGACGCTCACGGTGTATATTTTTAGCAATTATTAATGTCGTCAATTCTTACCACCATCCATCAAATATTGTATCAACATATAAAGGGTGCTGCCTAGGACTCAAGCTATTCTAGAATACAAATGCTGTCATCTACCAGCACTCACATTTATAGTTCAGATGAGTGTTGACCATAAGGAGATACTGCCATTTGTACTTTAGATGTTACAGGTTAATAGATGTGAATATGGCATGTCATAAATCATTTATATATACGCATACAGTTAACAGGTGAAAAAACAGTTGGAACTTGGAACAATTTTCACCCTAAATTTTACCGCTCAAATAACACCTAGTAGGTATTGAGGGTGCTTTTAGCTATGTGGCTAGCTCGAGTTAGCGATTTTGAAAACAATATGACAGAGAATTGTTTCTGGAGCATAGTTTTGCTGAACCAGACAAAAATCTGTTGCGACAAGTGAAACAACCAGTCTGTGGCTGCATGCAGAAAAAAAGACTTCTTCATATGAAACATGGGACCTAATATTTTTCCTTATCAACAAAGATTAAAACAAGATGAAGTGGCATTCAGTTCTCTCATGTAAACAACCTATGCACTCCTTTCAGATAGGCAAGAAACACTTTCCAAAGTTAAGGTGTTGTTTGTATGGTGTAGAGTCTTAAGAAAGATATTTGTCTTATGTAAGGGTGAAATCTCAACTTCCACCCCAAAGTTCAGGTGATAAATGGATTCACCCTAGGAAAACTAAGATCCAGAAAATTAGCAGGTCATCTAAATAAATTTGAAAACAACAACTAAAGATATTACAGGCTAATGCATATTGTATTTTCAAGAAATACAAGTAAAAACAATTGATATGGAATTTGTGGTGTGATATATCCTTACACTTTAAGCCTCATCCCCAAATCCTGCAGAAATGTGCAATATGACTTGCGAAGATAAGACTCTTTCTTCAGATCAATGCCATCTCTCCTCGATAGGGAATTCTCCTCTATTTCTTTTTTCTACTAAAATACCATGAAGCACCAAGTTGACCACCTTCTGCATGTCTGTCATATGGAATTCTGTATGGGCTATTTTCTACAATTCCATGGTGTGAAGAGTCACTAGTCTGCAAGACATCCATGATTATATTCCGCTTCTCAAAAACCTGGAGTGAAGAAGTGTGGCATAAAATGTTAGTGTGTTACTGGTTGCAAAATCAAATAGTAGCTGAGTAAATGACTGGTTATGCAATATTAAAGAATCAGTGCATGTACATATCAAAATTCTAAACACCAGAGTCCAGTAATCACATTTAGGACTTGGACAAGGTACCCAAATGCTTAAAAAAAAGGTTTACAGATGGGCAATTGTAAGCAAAATTAAACAAATGGTGTCTCCTTATTTACAGAGCGCACTGATCATTCACTGGACAACATCCTACATCTACATGTTGAGATTTTCCTTACAGAAGTACTTCTTTCCTGGTTAAACCAAATGGATATAATGAATTAATGATCATGCAAATTCACAAGATATTTGCAGCAATAAACTTGCACGAATGGATGTAGTTTCACAGGAGCTGCACAGAAATGTGATCCCCCAAAAAAAAAAAAAAAAAAAAAAAAAAAGCTTAATACAGGTTAAGCAAGCATCCTTTCGGATTCGAATTCGGAAAGAAATGGAAGCATGGGCATACCTGTTAGCGTGCTGCGTCCCAGCGCTGACCTGCCTCGGATCTGGAGTGGCGGAAGGCGGGAGGGGCGCGCCGCTGGGACGGCAGCCGACTGTCGGGAGCGGCGCTCTGGGCGACTGGTTGCAGCAGGGGTGGATGATGAAGCAGAGGTGGGAGCAACGGCAGCGGGTGCGACGGGCGGGGGCGGCTGACGGCGAGGGGCGCTGGGAGGATGGAGCTGGCTGCCTGGAGCGTCGAGGCTCGGGGTATGCCCGAATGGGGAACGATTTGGGAAGGACTCGAGTCCGAAACCCTAGCTGAGGTGAGTGGACGCGGACGGACTCCGTAGAGGCAGGCGGCGGAGCAGTGACTGAAGCGGGCCTTTGCTCTGGGAAATCTACGGCTAGATTGCGGGCTAGCGGCATTGAAGCGTGTTCACAGGAGAGAGTGCGGGACTTCATGACTGGGCCTTGGTTAATATAAGGTGGCCTTGGGCCAGGCGCCCAGGCCTGGTGGCCCAAAGCACGGGCGCCATCGCTCCATGCCTCCATTTCTCAAAAAAAAAAAAAAAAAAATCAAATCGAGTGGTATCCCTCAAAAAAAAAAAAAAAAATCAAATCGAGTGGTTGGTGATGGATGCGCCTGACCTCTACCTCTACCCTTCTCCACGGCTCCATCCACCTCCAGTAACAGTCATCAAGCTGTTTGCCACGTCAAGATAAGGCCAAGCCATGCTCGACACGGCCCAATCTTGTCGGTTTTAATCAAGCGCAGCCCCACGACCGGTTGCTGCACTATCGAATGGGGCCATGGAGGCATGCCCGGGTAGGAAGAAGGCATTGTTTAAGATTTAATTTTAATCACTAAGTCGTAATCACAATCTTTGTAGGGCATTCATTTTCTCCAGTTGAGAAACGTGTTGCAAATTTTCAGCATCCTGGAATTCCAACGTTGTGCAAAGGTCCCTGATAGATCAGATGGTCACGAAGATCTTAAATGCATGAAATTGAGAATATATTCATTAGCATATAGATTATTTAACCTTATGTTTAGACTCAAAGGTGAAATAATAATGAACCGAAATATGTCACAGGTTACAACTTTTGGTAATGGCATAAAAGATAAATAGAGGAAGTCCTTGCTAGATGATTTAATCCCTTTAACCTTTTTTTTGTGGACTCTTGATAGTGAGATGAATTTGAAGTGTTACCTGCATTAAGAGTTAGTATCATATAAATATTAGATATTAGACTTGATTGAGTCTTTGGATCTGTATTGTTTTATAATTATTTGTGAAATAGCACTTACTCTTTCTTTTGTTGTTTGCCTTGAACATCAATTGATCCACTTGATTGACATCGAGCTTTTTTACTGGATCCACTTGATTGACATCGAGCTTTCTTTTTGTCAGTGAGCTGCAAACGAAATTGAAGAAATTATAGGTGATGTGAGGTTGGCTTAAGATGGCTGGTGATCAAATATCCAAATTTCTTAGGAGAAGATAAAGAGTTATATATCAACTGCTTTTGTACTGTAGAACAACAGCTAAATCAGATAAATTGTGAAGCTTGCTTTTTGTACTGTACAACAACAGCTAAATCAGATAATTCATATATTAAGGAAAATATGTTATTGAACAGTTATGAAGCTTGCTGAAAATTACAATGGCTGTCTCAAAAATGTTGTAGTACTAATCTAGAGGGGAGTCATGTTTTTGGCAATAGCTATATACTGATGATGCCAATAATCTGTTATGGCTCAGTTAATTGAGCATTCGAGATCATCACTTGGCTGCATAACATAGATGGAGCTAGTTTGGAGAGGGAAAAATGTATATCTATTTATGCACAACATAGATGGAACTGGATACTGTTGCCTTGGTTAAACTCATATGATGATGGTGGTTTTTGTGTCCAGATACCTCCACACAAAACAAAATTCATTTGTATTTGAATGCAAGGCTGCCAGAAAGATGAATAAAACCAAGAACAATTTTGATGACACTATGAAGCAAAGTGCAGTTCTCAATTCAGTACCTGGCTATGGTTCTGTCAGCAATATAAAACATCAAGTAGCTAGAGAATCTGAAACTGCAGTGGAACCGTTACTCTGAACAATCTAGCAGCAAGAGATTAAAATATGTTGTATGCGTTAACTACTTACATGACATCCATGCAAGCACAAAGGTGGTTTATCGAGTTCGAATAAATAAATGATCAATCAGTTAAGCATGTATTTTTTCAAAAAAAAACAGAAATCGTTATGCTGAACTTTTTCTATAGTGGTAACAACTTATTCAAACTCTGAATATCAGATATCATATCCTCAACAATTTATTTAATTTAAGTGTTGTATTTTTTTTTTTCTTCAACACATGAGCAAAAGAACACATTTCAATATATCAAAAATATTCAGGTGCCTCTATATATGAACAGCCTATGGCTACAGGCTACTATACAACCCTTAATTTGGCAGGAGCCTTAGCAATAGCACGGTAAATCTTAATCACATCATATAACTACACCAGCATTCTTGCTTTTTTTTTGCTAGCCTGCAAATGCTTTATAAGATTGTTGCTAAAACAGACATGCTCTCATAACATATTTGGCAACTAACAGGCCCTTATAAATCAAAGATGAACTTTATACAGACATGGTGATAAAGAAAAATACCAAAAGCCAGAGATATCATTAAACGGCACAGAATGACAATATACGAAGGAATGTTTTCGAGAGGAACCTGATATGAAGAGTGAACACCTCAATGATTATGCATGGACTCTGAAGAGATATGCAACGTAAGAATTGGTAACAGCGAAGAAGTTTATAACTCTGCATGAGGTAACCTGCATAAAATTAGAGGGTAATTGCACATGAGCGTGATGGTGAATATTTCGAAATTGAAAATACGGCACCATAGAAGAAAAAGGGCACCTGTGCCTGCAATGGGGAAGAGAATCTGAGAGGACATGGAGTACCATATAAATCCTAGAAGGCATGGAATTAATTAGGATTAATCGATCATCAATCACAGCATGGGCGTAAACAAAGAAAGGATTCGGTAGCAACAGTAAATCACCTAACCTGCAAAATCGATTCACTATATTAGGAAATCAGTTTTAGGATGCTAATTATATGTAACCACATGCAGCAACAGAAAATCACCTAACCTGGGAAATTGATCCACTATATGAGCAAATCAGTTTCAGGATTTTTAATAATGAATGACACACAAACTCCTAACTTCGCAACAGCATTTGGAGGCGCTCGCTCCAACACATGGAATTCCACAAACCCAACTAAAGCACGCATATATCTTCAAAACGATGCAGAAGCAGAGAGGGGGGGGGAAGGAAAAAAATTGACCTGGTATCGCTCCTGGAGCATGTGGATGTTGTACTGTTTGTCGGGCCGGAGCTCCTGCACGAGCTGTGGGTTCTGGAGGAAGGCGACGAGCGGTGTCGCGGCCTCCTCGAGCGACCTGAGCCTGGAGACGACCTCGGCACGGCGGCTGACCATGTCCTCAGGGACGTCATCGGTGCTGTAGAGGGACTTGTGGATGTCCATGGCGTAGTCGACCATGTTGGTGCCGCTGAGGAGGCAAATCTTGGCCTCCAGGATCACGGGCTCCGAATAGAGCCGCTTCTCCTGGGGAGGAACTCCAGCAGCGGGAACACCAGGTGGCGGCCCAGCTGCGCTGCCATCAGCGCCGTGAGGTCGTGCTCCGCCACGGCTGCTGGTGCCCGAGATGCTAGGGTTCCTTTCGGATTCAAGGGGGCGACGGCGGTGGGGGAGGAAGGAAAGCCGAGATGGGTTACATATAAGTATCGGCTGGAGAAGGCGGCCACTGGGGTTCGGTAGCCCGGCACGGAATAGCGGGGTAGGGGAGGAGGCGGCCGGCAGGTGAAGGCGGGGCTGGGATTGTCCAGGGCGGCGTGAAAGTGTGGGGCAGTGGAGGCAGTAGGCGAAGAGGCCGCCGAGACTTGATGATGGCGACGGAACCTACGAAGGGAACCAAGAGGCCGCGAGGGAGACGAAGAGGTCTCGGTGCGTCGCAGGCCCGACCGTCCGAGTTAACAGCGAGAGGAGGAAGACGAATAGGTCGCAGCGGAATCGGGCGGGGATGGCAGCGAGGGACGCAGATTCGGTGACATTGCTTTGGCGACATTCCCCGCGACGTTAGCCATCGACGTGTGACTCCACGCCTTTCGCGCCCACGGGCCCCACACGCCGATGACTCAACGCCACCGCAATGCCACCGGCAATGCCACCGAATCTCGTCCCGCAGCGAGGAGGAAGGGGAAGAGGCCGCCGGGCGAAAACCAAGATGTCACCGTGGATGCACGCCCGCACGCCGAGAGAACGTCTAGGGCTTCCCCATCGCTAGCTACTACGGGCGTACTCGCCCAAACTAAATTGATGGGCCACGGTTGCAAGCACCAAGCGAGCCACACATCTCCCAACGTGCTTTTTTTGGTCGAAATGCCTCCATGCAACAACAACTTTTTTTGTCATTTTGCCTCCCTCGCAGCGACCATGCATCGCCTCATCTCCTAATCTCTCACAACGCGGCGTGGTCGCTTGCAACTTTTTGCCGTAGCAAGCCACCGCCGCCTCTGCGCAGGAGCGACCGACCGATCGCGGGCCATAACTTATGGTGACATGGATGAATGGTGCATCGGTGGCGGCTAGGGCAAAGACGCCACAATGATGCGTTGGGGAAGCCCTTAGTGGGCTTCTCCTTTATAGGGGGTTATAGATTACATTACCGTGTGTTTGGTTGAGGGTTGCCTGGTTGGGTTGGATCCAACCCGTTTTTTGGGTTGAATCCATCTCATTGTTTGGTTGGAGTTTCGATTTTGGGGATGGAGCGAACCCATCCCATGTTTGGTTGGAGGAATCGAGAATTCGGGTTGGATGACGAGATAACACCGGTGAGTGAGTCGTTTTTGCATCGGGACCCCTCAACTATTTAGAAATTAACGAAGCCTAAATTAGCAAATCTTTTCTCTCGGCTTTTTACATCGGGAACCCTCCAAAAGAAACCAAATTAAATTTTAGTCCTCTTTCTTCTCCATTCAGATGACGAGACAGGGAGCGCCGCCGCCTTGCTCGGCCCGGCTCGCCGAGCCGCTGGATCCCACGCCGACGGGAGGAGGGAGGCCAGGCGGGTAAGCGAGATTCGCGGCCGGCCAGGGGCGGCGCGCGGCGAAGCAGAGGAGGCCGCAAGGCTGAAGGGATTCGCGGGCGGCGGTGAGATCCGCCGGGTAACGACGCCGGGCCTCCACGGCCGAGGTCGCGGACGCCGAGGTTCTCCGCCCTCCGCCCGCGGCCGCTAGCCGCCATGGGAGCAAACCGCCGCCGACCCTCACACGCGAACCGCCCTCTCCCGCCGGGTAGGCCTGAGCAAACGCCGCGACCGGACGGAACCCGGAGGGAGCGGACTCGCCCCTCGAATTTTGCGGGCGGAGCCAACCCGCATATTGGGCTTAATATGCTCCTTCGGAGCCGCTCCATTGTCTCGCTCCCCATCCAAACAGATGAAAACCGGGTTCGCTTCCATCCGGGTTGGGTTGGTTCCTCCAACCAAACACACGGTTAGGGCACGGTTATGAGCTTAACCACACAGTACCCAGTTACCCTTACAGCTCAGTAGACGGGGCCTGCTGTGCCAAAGGAAAGAAAAGAAGCGAGCCCAGCAGGATCTTACTGCTAACTGAGACCTGTGAACTGTGATAGGCAGACACCGGCGCAGACAACATACTAGTAGTAGGCAGCGCGCGCTGGACCGTCTCGCTCCGGCCGCCGGCTGGTTCGAGAACCACCCACGGTTTTCTCTCAGCTTTCTTGTAAGCTCCACGTCAGGCCCGCTTGTCGTGTTCCGCAGCTCGCAAACATAAATAGGCCCCCGTCCACTTCGTTGCGAGCCAAGCTCTACAGAGCAGAGGAAAACTCGCACGCACGCACCCTCCTCTTTCCACGCTCCTCCCCATTCTCCAAAGCAGCGAAAGCATTTGCCAAAGCAAAGCTTGTCCGTAGAGACACCACCAAGCCAGAGAGAGTGGCCAGACGAGACATGGCGACGTCTGTGGCCTGCGCCTTCTTCTTCGACGCGGAGCCGCTGGGCGAGCCCGGGCGGCACGCGCTGGACGCCTGCGCGCTCTGCTCCAAGCCGCTCACCCGCAACAGCGACATCTTCATGTACAAAGGCGACACCCCCTTCTGCAGCGAGGACTGCCGCTACGAGCAGATGCACCACGACGCGGCCTACGCGCGGCGGGCCAGCAGCAGCCGGCGGAAGCAGCAGCAGTCGCAGTCGCAGTCGCAGCGGAGCAGAGGGGCCTCTGTGGCCTCCACCAAGGCGGACGTGTACGTGGCCAGCTAGTTGAGAGCAGCCAGAGCGACGAGGCCGATGTAGAAGAAGAAGGTTCAGGCAGCTACAGCCAACTAGAGATCCCGTTCGGCCGGCGGTCGGCGCTGCGTGCGCCGCACAAAACGAGGCAAAGGGGGAAGCGGGGATGGATCTCAACTTCTGAAGACTGAAGAAGATCGACCTGACCTGCAGAGGTTGCAAACTTGGATCGACGCCATGTGCATGCTCCCCTTTGTTTTTGTTTTCCCCGCCTGATGGGATCTTTTGGGTTGTGTGGGCGAGGCCTGAGGGTGTGTGCAAGAGCACCATCGATCTGTAAATGTACGCGGCATTTCAGCATGTTATGATAGTCAGAAATTTTGATCGCAAACGTATTTCGTTCCTGACTGATTTCATGTGATTTGAGTGATTGCTTTTCTCACCAACCCCACGGTGTTTTTTCGGTGCTTTGGAGTTTGATGAAGCTTGGCAAACTGGCGACGCCAGTTTTCCTTTTGAGATGAAGACCGTGCCAGAGATCTGAGTGAGCAGTCCACAGACTGAAAGTTGCGCCAAAAATCTGAGTGAGCAATCAGTTCTTTTGGTTTCCAATTCAGATACCATCCCCAATCCCCAGACTGACAAGTTGCGCCTTGGATCTGACGGGAATCTGCGAGCAAACACGTAAGAGTACGTGAAGTTCTTGAACGAGAAAATGACAGAAAATATGATAGGTTTCGTCGAGCTGAATTGTCAAGGAAACAACGGCGCAAGCCAAGCGTCCCCGTTGCGTGCGTTGCGTGACCAGAGTTGTAAATGCGATTACAAATGTTTATCCGGAGTTATACAACTATCTTTCCGTCAGTGTCAAGCTACTTAAACAAAAGATCCAAAATGGCCTAAATCATTGCACACACGTCAGATTCGTTGAAGTCCACAGTTTTCTTTATCTTTTGTGTAACGTCTCACTCACTACTCATCGCTGAGTCACCGGAGAGAGTCAGTCAGTCCCCCGCCCAATCCAATCATGCGGCGAGAGACGTCATGGGCCCATGGGTGCGCAGAAAGCCGCTGGTCGACACAAACGCCGAACATGTGTCGAGACACCCGCTGCTTTGTTGTGTGTGACTCACCGCCTGCGCAGCAGTGGCGCACGTATGGGCCGCCGTCCACGCCAAAACGAGCACCCCGCACGCACCTTTACGCGTCATCCTCCACTCAGCGTCCAACAACTGTGATGCGATTGTTTTTTTTTTTTTTTTTTTTGAGACATTTTCTTTTCTTTTTCTTTTTGGACAGTGAGAGGCTCAGGCGAGGCGAGCGTTCCAAACATTTTGCACCGTGCCGCGCAGCCCGCAGGCGTCGCGTTGCGTCTCGTCTCTGGCCAACAGCGAGCAGAGTGCGCCAAGCAGCGAGCGTACCACACACGGGTGAGCTCCAATTATCAATGCTCCATGCTTCTATATGAAGCCACCTACTATACAGTTGCAATTGCATAAACAAACTGGGCGCGTATCTCTAGAAATGCTGCTCCCCCGGGCGAAACCTGCCCAGCATGCCTGACCGATGGAATCTCGAGTGGTCCGTGCAGCTGCAAGCATGCCCAGCCGCCCACTCTAAAAGCGTGCACCGTGCACGGCCGCCAGAGTTGAAACCTGCAATACAGGGTTTAACAATGAGTTTTATATAACCAGAGTACTCATATGATTCTCTCCAAAGTTTGTGAAGGCCATAGGCCATAGCAACAATAGAAAATTCAATGTCGACGGCGCAAGCGCAACCACAGATCGCGTGCATGTGCATCTTCAGCCGGTGCGTGCGTGACCATGCCATTGGTTAAGCGCCACCTGCGTGACCTGCCATTGGTCCCAGCCGATGCTCACACGCAGACTGCTGCCTCGTGGCGTGCATGCAGCAACTAGGCCCTAGAGAATCTCTCGTCAGGAACAAGGAAGCGACCTAAACAAAGCTGTGCCCATGCTGAATTCGTGAGCAGGGCTGTTGCGAAACCTGCAACTTGCAAGAGCAAGTGTCCTCTATCATACTCTTCGGCACATATAAGTGGCGTGCCATCCTCTTTACCCCCGAGGTGTTGCCCACACAAACACATCGTCGCGTGTTTGGGAGATAGGACCATCATCTTGTACTCTCGTAACGTTAATTTTATGCAGATCAATCAAATACTACTAAATATGATTCCGGTCGATCGATCACGATGCGCCAGAATATTTGCCTAGAGATTTTGCTTGCACAAAACGCAAGAAGCAACGGTATTTCAATTCCACACAAGTGGTGGATTCAGTTTCCCTGTGAGTGCAAAGAGTGCGTATTCAAGGAAAAAAAAACTTGCACTGTGAGTGATACTAGCACACAATTTTTTCTTGTAATAAAAAAATAAATACTGACGTGTACACTACGCTTTTGTTTTGGAACGATTCGTCCCGGTCGGGATCCAGAACCAGCCACCACGTCATACACGTGGGCCCGCCCCCATCCTCCTGTCTGCCCTTGTACTGGTGGACCCGGGTGCGAGCCACAGACACAGCTGCTGCCATCAAGCCGAGTCAGCCATGGACCGCCACGGGCTGTGTAGCCCGTCACGGTGTTTGCCTATTTCCCGTCCCAGCTCATGCTGCCGAGCCCGTCCCGGTCCCTGTCCAACTGCCATATATACCCCCGCTCCCCGCCTGCCGAGCTCAGCTCGATTTGTATTGTAGACCTGCCTGCCTTGAGCCTTGTAGCTGGTCTTGTGCAGTCGTCCACTGACCACCACCCAGAACGAAGCGCAGCAACCATGGCAACATCGCTCGCCTGTGCTGGCTTCTTCTTCGACACCGAGCCGATCGGCGAGCCCCGCCTGCCCGCGTTGGACGCGTGCGCGCTCTGCTCCAAGCGGCTCACCCGCAACAGCGACATCTTCATGTACAAGGGCGACACCCCGTTCTGCAGCGAGGACTGCCGCTACGAGCAGATGAACCGCGACGCGACCTACACGCGGCGGAAGCAGCAGTCGCAGCGTAGCAAGGGAGCCTCTCGCTAAGAAGAGTGAGGCCGAGGAAGAACGAAGAAAAAGAAGAGTGAGCCTGTGTGTCCACTAGCTAAGAAGGGTTCAACCAGCTGCGTCCGCAAGAGAGCCTCCCCTGGCTGGCCGGCGGCTGGGCCGGCTTAGCGCCGCACAACGAGTTTTGTGCGGGGAACAGAGTCAAGCGGGGTATGGAAACTAAATCGACGCCACGCCCTGCGTCCTCCCCTTTGTTTGTGTTTTCCTAATGAGATCTTTTGGGTCGTGCGTTCTAGAGGTTGAGCACCATTGGCCTGTAAATGTTTGAGGCATTTCTGTCAACAAGTTATGGTAGCCCTGAAATTTTTGATCGCAGACGTATCTTGCTCTTGACTCTCTCTTTTTTTTTTATCAATGTTTGTGCTCTGTGTGTTTTCATGTGTTTTGAGTGATTGCTTTCACAACTATGCGACGTCTCGCTTGAGTTGAGAGGAATTCACTTGGCGCTAAATAAATTGTTGGCTACATAAAAGGTCCATTTCCATCAAACTATTGCAGAGATTCTCAAAGTTTTATCAATCCAAGTCTTAAAATCTTGGAATTCACTTCGCGCTAAATGATCCAGATTTCTGGAATCCAATCTCCAGTCATGCAAACAACACCTGAGTGAGCAATAATCAGTTTCAGTTCTGTTGGTTGCCGATCCCCGTCCCTAAAGCCACAGACTGACAAGTTGCGTCTTAGATCCATCAAAATCTACGGAAATCTGAGTGAGCAATAAAGCCGGGCGAAATGTATTTCTCAGAGTGCAGTGAAACGTGTCTGGCTTCGGCTAAGTTTGGGTCAAATGTGTTCGTTAAGCTTTCAATAAAGCCAGGAGAAATGCCTTTGATCTAAAAAATCTGAGTGAGCAATAATATAACGTTAATTCGCAGCGGTTTCGTCGAGCTGAGAATCTGAGATGCCGATAAAACAATTGCGCAAGTGTTCCAGTTGCGTAACTAGAGTATACATACCATTTTCCCGTCAGTGCCAAGCTACTCACACAAAAGATCCAAATGGGACTAAATCATTGCACCCACGTCAAAACTCGACAGTTTTGTTGTTTCACTACTCATCGCTGAGTCACCGTAGAGTCAGTCCAGCAGCGAGAGATGTCATGGGCCCATGGTTTTGAACATGTGTCGAGTCACCCGTTGCCTTGTTGTGCGTGACTCAGCCTCAGTGCCGCACGCATGGCCCGCCGTCCACGCCAAAACCAGCACCCTTGCACGAACTTTTACGCGTCATCCTCCACTCAGTGCCCAAGCTCAACAATTGTGTGATGGAGTGCGTCGTCTTGTTATTTTTTTCTCCTAATAATCAACAACATTTTTTTTTTGAGACCACGCCCACCTAAATAGGCGTTTTTCATTGCGAGAGGTAATTTTTGAATACATAAATAAGGGGATGGCAACACGCGGTTGCCAAAGCCCTCACGACCACAACTCGCATGTGGCTGTGACTACAAATAGACAATTACAACTAAGAAGGTGGACACGCCGTAACCTACACCTCGTCCTCCAAAATAATCAACAACAAGAGACGAGGAGAGCGTTCCGACTTCCAAACTAATTTAGCGCAGGCCGCAGGTGTGATGTGACCGTGCGACCCTCGCCGTCGCCGGCACAGGCAACGAATATGTCGAATTGCTCGCGTGCCACGTACGGGACGGCGATTATGTTTTTGGACGATCGGTGAACTCCAATTATCAAAGCGCCATGCTTCACTGTGAAGCGTGAAGCCACCTACAGTAATGTACGCTTGCAAGTTGCAAGCATAAACAAAGTGGGCGCGTATCTCCAGAAATGCTGCTCCCCGGGGCGAAACCTGCCCTTCCTGCCTGACCGATGGAATCTGCAAGCTAGCGCATGGTGCTTCGCGACCATCCAAAGTGTGCACGGCCGCCGGAGTTGAAACCTGGCAATACAGATTGTTTTATCAATGAGTTTTTTTTAACCAAAGTTTGCCAATGCCGACGGCGCAACCACAGATCACGTGCATGTGCATCGAGGCAGTTCGTGACCACCTTGTAGGTAGCAGACGCATTGCTCAAGCGCCACCTGCCATTGGACCCAACCGATGCCCACACACAGGGTGGAGCCTCCGTGCCTCGTGGCGTGCATGCACCAACTCTCCATAAAGAATCTCTTTGCCCATGCTGAAGTTGTGGGAGCAGAGCAAACAAAGGGTGCTGCAACTTGCATGCCCTCTGTCATACGTGGGCATGGCCAATTGGCCATGTGGATGTTGGGGGCGCACCAATTATCAGCCCTGATAGGGTGTCTAGGTTAGATTAGTCTAAGCTAAAGTTTGTGAGTTGGGACCAGTATCGTGGTAATGTTAATTGGATGCAATGAAAATCAATACTAGCCCAGAATAATATGATCCCGATTGATCACGGTGCTTGCCTCCAGATTTTGCTGCCCAAAGCGGAGCAAGGAACAGCATTTGTAAATTTGTAATTCACACAAGTTGATCCACTTGCCCTGTCCGTGATAGGACGATAGCAACAGCACACGGATTTGCTTGTGTAAACAGAGGCGCTTTTGTTTTGGCGCGATTGGTCTCTGTCGGAATCCGCCTCATTGGCTTGTCGTTCTTACGGGTGGACAGCCGTGGACCCGGGTGCGGGTCACCATGCCACACAGACACACACATCTGCCACCATCAAGCCGAGTCAGCCTATCACCGTACCATGGCCCACCAGAGGTACAGCTGCCACCAAACAGAAGAGACTGCCCGGACCGTGGGCTATCCTATCTCGCGCCGCTGTTTTGCCCGTTCTTTCCATTCGGTTTATCCCGTTCCCCGCTCGTGCATCCGCACTTTCGCAGACGGCAAATGCCGCCGAGCCCGCCCCGGTCCCTGTCCACCCGCCATATATACCCCTACTCTGCGTCTGCCAAGCTCAGCTCGAGACTCAGCAAACCGGCCTGTAGATTCGTGCACCACCACACCACCACGGCAACCATGGCCACTTCGCTCACCTGTGCTGGCTTCTTCTTCGACACCGAGCCGATCGGCGAGCCCCGCCTTCCCGCGTTGGACGCGTGCGCGCTCTGCTCCAAGCGGCTCACCCGCAACAGCGACCTCTTCATGTACAAGGGCGACACTCCGTTTTGCAGCGAGGTCTGTCGCTACGAGCAGATGCACCGCGACGCGGCCTACGCGCGGCAGGCCAGCAGCAACCGGCGGAAGCAGTAGTCAACACGGAGCAGAGAAGCCTCTGTGGCCGCCACCTAAACAGAGTGAGGTTGAGGAGGAAGAAGACGATCGTGCTGGGGGAGGCTCTCCTGGCTGGCCGGGCGCCGCGGCGCCGCACAACAACTTCTGTGCAGGTAACAGAGAGGCAAGCGTGGGATGGACAGCAGGGGGTTTTTACCGACCGGTTGAACCAAACCGCCGGGGTCCGGTTTCGGATTTCCGGGACCGGTTGCCGGTAAACTGGCCGGTTACCGGTCGGTTTGGTTTTGGAATTCAAATGAATTCAAATTTTCCAGTTCATCGGTAAAAATCCGGTTTTACCGAGAGGTATTTAATTTATACCGCCCGGTTTAAGCGGTTTCCGAGCGGTTTGAGCAGTTTGAACGGTTTTTCAAAATTCAAAATGTAATTTTTTTTTTTATAAAATGCTAAAAATTCCTAAAATACTTCATGATTTGTAGAATCCAATGATGTCAAAATTACTTAAATTTGAGTGTGTTTAGTATGTTTTTCGACCTTCATGATTTAATGGGCCTTTAATGGGCCTGCTGTGTATTTTTCTTTTTTTTTTTTTCAAACTTCAATTCAAATTTTTTTATACCAAACGAACTCAAATTTGAAAAAGTATTGCACCGTTGGCTTCTATAAATCGCAAATTATTTTACAGTATTTTTTCCATGATTTTTTTTCAATTTTTAGATTTTGAATTTCAAATCTTTTTATACCGGCCGGTCCGGATACCGGGCCGGACCGGTAAATCCGGTAACCGCGGTTTACCGCGGAAACCGACCGGTATAAAAAACCATTGGACAGATCCACCTGAGACCTGACCTGCGGGTCAGAAACAGAAATCGACGCCATGCGTGCTCCCCTTGTTTCTATTTATCCCTGATGGGATCTTTTTGTGTGCTAGAGGTCGAGGCCTGGGGTGTGTCGGAGAGCACCGTCCATCTGTAAGTGCACCTACGCGCGGCATTTCAGCATGTCATGAAATTTTGATATCTCGTTCCTGAGCGTTTTTGTGTGTTTTCTTGTGTTTCAAGTGGCTGCGTCCGCACCAATCGCACGATAAATTTCTGTGTGCTTTCGAATTGACGGCCAGATGAAGCTTGGCAAACGATGCTAGAGATCTGAGTTTAGCACTAATCAGTTCTTTAGGTTTCCGATCCCCACCCCAAGGCACAGACTGGTAAGTAGCGCCATGAAATCTATGCGTTAACAGATAGGAGTGACGAGTAAAATATAACAGAGGTTTCGTAGAGCTGAAATGTCAAGGAATCAATTGAGCAAGTATTCCAGTTGCGTGACCAGAGTTACTTCTATACGCGACCATTACAAGTATGTACCAGTACATGCTTTCTCCGTCCAAAAAAAAGGGTGTTGCTTCAGACATCTTCTCAAACCATTCGTCTTATTTAAATTCTTTTATAACTATCATCTATTTTTTATGATATTTTTCATTAGAGATATTTTAATGCTGATTTATTTATTTTAGAATTTACATAAACTTTCTTGAATATAAGTGCTCAAACATGGTGTCTAAAAGTTAAAACTACACTGTTTTTGGACAGAAGGACTACTATGTTCCGTCGGTGTCAAACTACTTGAACAAAAGATCCAAAATGGCCTATAATCATGGCACCCACGGTAGATGCGTTTAACACCTCAGTACTCATCGCTGAGTCACCAGAGAGTCAGTCCCCACCCAATAATGCAGCGAGAGACGTCATGACAAAGCTCGTGGTCCATTACCCAACATCCGTCGAGTCACCCGTTGCCTTGTTTTGCTTGACTCACCGCTGGTGTGGCAGCAGCCAGCAGCGGTGCCGCACGTACAGTATGGTGTATAACGTCCACACCAAAACCAGCGCACCCGCTCGCACTTTTACGCGTCATCTTCACTCAGCGCCCAACAACTGTGTGGTGTGATTTACACGTAGAAGAGACGAGGAGAGCGTTTCAGCTTTCCAAACATTTTGCACCATGCCGCATCCCGCAGGTGTAGCCATGCGTCTCTCGCCGTCGCCGGCAGCTGATGTGCCGAACTGCTCGATGGCGTGCCGCCACGTGCATGGGACGTCTATTATGTTTTGGACGATCGATGAGCTCCAATTATCAAAGCGCAATGCTTCCCTGTGAAGCCACACCTAGTACGCTTTGCAAGCATAAACAAACTTGGCGCGTACGTTTTTTTTTAATAAAGGAATTAAAATTTCGGCCTCTGTGGTAAGTTCTCCGCGTGACCACAATACACCCAAACTTATTACAAAAAAAAAAAAAAAAAAACTTTATTACACGAAGATATATGTACTAAACATCTACTACATCCAAAAAAAAAAAGAATTAAGTTTACTATTACTTGGCGCGTACGTACTCCTATCTCAGGAGAAATGCTGCTCCCCAGGCGAAACCTGCCTGACCGATGGAATCTTTGAGCGGTTCGTGCAGCTGCAAGCATGCGCAAGGTGCTTCGCGCCCACTCCAAAGTCCAAAAGCGTGCACGGCCGCCCAAGTTCGAAGCCTGGCGATACAGAGTGGTTTAGTATAACCAAAGATCTTACTATTACTAATTGGAGGTCCAACGGAGCCGACGTTAATTCTCACCGATGTCTTTAGAAAAATAGATAAAATCGTAGAAATTCTCACAATAATCGAAAAGATCCGCCATCAAAAAATAGATAAAATCGTAGAAATTCTCACAATAATCGAAAGATCCGCCATCTATTTAATAACCATGTATATTAATAACCATTAGATCTATTATGTTTTTCTAATAAAATTACCCACCTGCCATTATGAAATATAACATCCTGTTATTGAATTCCTCTCACGTCTAACAAATATAGATCTAATTGTATTGCCGTCCTATCCTATCTCAGGTCACGTTGTATTTGCATATCAGGGAAACTTGCCTCTCACGTGTATAATAGATCTAACTGAAAAGAAAAAAAAAAAAGGTTATATTTCCATCCCATCCTATCTCACGTGGTACTAGCAAGTGCCGCTAGCGGCAGCGGGCCAGCGGCCACAGTCTTGAAGCTTCGATGATTCAAGGTAAGTGAATCAACCTTAAGCCTGTAGTGTGTCATCCTAGCTTGCTGTTTCATGGCAGACCAGTCTTGCCGTTTCTTTCCATCTCTTGTACGTGATCAATAGATCTCACGTTGCACTAGCCAAGCACCGCTGGCGGCGGCGGCCACAGAAGCTTCGATGAATCAGGGTAAGTGAATCAACCTTAATCCTGCAGTGTGTTGTCCTTGCTGTTTCATGGCAGATCAGCCTTGCCGTTTCTTTCCATCTCCTATGCGATGAATAGCTTATAGGGGAGCTTCTTTGCAGCAGTAGTAGTCGTTCTTTCGATTGCCCAATCGATCTCCAATATATGTAAGGTTGGGGGTACAGGTTTTATATTCCATATATAAAGTTATAAACCACTAACTAAGATCTAAAAAACATGTTAGCTAAAGTTGGCTTCCTTTGTCAATGCATGGGTGGAGCTATAAGTATGCTACTTTTGCGCTATAGGTACGTTGCTCTTGCTGAATGCGTGATATTCGGCGGACGGCGAGATTTCCATCGACATTGTTGGCATAGGCAAGTCCCATGTCACCACTAAGCTGCAGGTATGCCACTCCCGATCGCTCATACTATCATGCACCCTAGCCAATCACTATTTCACAGTTTTGGCCATATACATATGCAAATTAAAGAAAATATCAAACATGTCCTATGTTTATTGATTGGATTGAAGGAGGGATGGAGATTATGTTTATTAATTAGATAGGAGTGAAGTAGATGATAAGACGAGGCGACCTATGTGAAAAAGGTGCATACTCCAAAAGGAAGAGCAAACAATGTTAATCAACATTTACATTCTGATATTTTTACTGCCTATATTTTATTGCTTTGAAAAACACATTCTTTAGTAATACTTTCGAGCCGATGTGGAAATCATATTTGAATTACATTGTCATATGTTATTTAATGATCCACATATAATCCATAAACATGATACCAAAGTATTCTATTAGTAGATGAACATAAGTAAATGAAGTAAATTTGCAAAAATAATATATAACCATATACATATTTACATTGATAAAAATTAATTAATGGAGTCTCCTCAATAATTGAACCATGTACATTACAAAACAATAATATTTAGAAATCCTAAAATAATCATAAACATCTAGCCTTTCGTTTGGTAGATTCCAACCATCATCGTCAATAATAGTCATGGGATCTATTTGTTTTACATAAAAAGTCTATATCTACCATTATATAAAGAATACATAGAGTAAAACCTCCAATGTGCATCTAAACTATTCACATCTGTAGTTACGAAAAATAAATCAAAACAATATGCTGCATTTAAATTACCCCATTCCTCGGTTATAAAATTAAATTATTCAAAATATACGCCTAACTTTGTATCTAAATTACACACATTTGTCATTACAAAAGATAACTTAAAAACTGCCAAATACTTTTTTATAGATTGTCCACATCTCACATTAGGAAATATAATGTAAACTAACCCATGGATGCATTCAAATTACCCATATATGCAACTATGAAGTAAAATATAAATAAATACACTTAATTGGCATCAAAATTGCTCGCCATGACCATCCTAAAACTGAACAAAAATATAAAAATATGTCTTAATAATACATAGATATAAAAAAAGCATCAAGAGAAAAATTTAGTATCAAAAAATTTAAATAATTTATAGTGCGTAAAAATGTTACTTCCACAATCATCATAACAATGACAATGATAACTTAGTTTAAGTTATATTAATATTAAAACTCCATGGTTCATTTTCTAAGAAACTTTATAATTTTGGTTGGAATATATTGTCTTATAAATATTGGTATTTCTATTTATTCAAAACAAAATATTGGTAATTCAATTTTAAGCATGCCATATTGTGTTAAGCAATTCTATTGCAAATAGAATTATGTGATAGTGTTGTCCCGCAAGCTGAAACATCTATTTATAGAATTGTAAGGTCCAGAGACTAACATAGGACCCATAATGATTTTTTAGCAAAAATAGAAGTTTAAAACTGCAAATAAAGTATACGATCGATAGGAACTAGAATTTCAACTTAACAAGTGGATAAAAGCAATGTCAATCTATAGATTAAAAGTTGAATTTAATGTATAGGTCCATGATGACACATGGAGTATATTTCCACTATTTAATATTGAGCTACAAAAAATATAAATCACATGAATTCTAAATAGAGGTCCCAATGAAGCGTCCATGTTACTCCTTATGAGGCCCACTAGAAAAACGTTACCCCCAGAAATTCTAACAGAAGTATGAAATTTAGACCATAATTAGCATTGATAACCACGTTTTTTTTTTATCGCGGGCTATGCAAAATAGGGTTCGGCCGTCTGCGGGTGCTATCCACAGCTATTGCGCCGCTATAAGCGCACACTAGGCTGCTGCTGCCGCTATATAGCCGCTATTTGATTAGAAAAAAGGAGCATGAAAACATGTTTTATCTTGAATGCATATATCATACATTGATACATGACATTGCTAAGTGATAAAAAGATTATCCATGAGTTCACAGTGCATACAATCCATAGCCTTGAAGGCATATAAAAAAAAAGTTCTTAGTTCACACAACAATCCAACCAACATGTTCTCTCAACTAAAGTTCACAATTCATCCATAAAGGCACACAGGCAATATCGGCCAAATAGCGGCCGCTATAGCATGATATAGCGTCAATAGCGAAAAATGACAATATTGTATCGGTGTTTCAATTGGTGATAGCCATAGGACCTAAGCAATTTTTCTAAATAATTCCACACATCTATGAGCGTGAATATAAAGTAACCCATGAATCTCTATTCGATTCATATATATGTAAGCTCTTAAATTTACGTCTAAATTGTCATTTCTAACGTTACTATAATGAAAAATATGTTCTTACATCTACATCTAAATTATCAATATTTTATTGTGAACAATATTTTTTGATGGAAATATGTTGAACAATATTTGAATAACCCTAAAGCATATATATTTTATTTTATCCACTTATACTAATTGTGCTAAATTTGATTAACGGAAACATACATATTATGACTTTATACAGGTCAAATACATGTGCATATATACATGAGGAATGAACAAACGTGTTACATTTTAGTAAACATGAAAAATATTTCCTACATTAATGATGCTAACTATGACATATAATTTATATATATTCTTACTTTAGATAGTTTATAAACTTTAACTAAAACATTTGACATATTTTTATAAATATGATAACCATTACTGTATAAAATACTCTTTGGCAACAAAATTCAAATATCTTGACAAGTGGGTGGGATAGTGCCTACTATAAGTGGCTAAAGATTCCTTAGGTGCAAATAGTCACTATAATTCTCAAATGTTAATATTCTCTTGAGGTTAACACCGTTACCCATCCTAGATCTTCCATCAAGCTTGAAACTAATCTTAAGCAACATAAAGTATATTTAAAGTGTCCATTTACAAACATGCAGTGTATGGCGCAAATTACTTATGTAGCAATTAATAAGGCAAATAATTGAAAATTAAAATTTAGATTGTCATTATATCATAAGATATAGATGAAAAGGAAATACATGAGTGATTGATAAGTTTATAAAAGAGATGGACAATACCAAATATCTATTATACCTATTTTGTTAGAAAATAAACAAAGAGACAAAATTAAAATTTAACACGATTAATCTTATTATCTACCGATATTAAACAATAACTAATGCTTATATCTCACACGAGATTCTAACCCGTCTTGAGAGCACGGGTTGATGGACTAGTACTACTAGTAGTATATGATTATCTCCAAAGTTTGCCAAGGCCTTCCACCAGGGCATTGCAACAGTAGTAAATTCAGTGCCGACGGCGCAATCACAGATCGCGTGCATGTGCATCTTGACTTGAGCTAGCGCGTTCGTGACCACCTCGTTCGTGACCTTAAAAAAGAATTGCTCAGACACGGGGGGTTGCCTTCGTGCCTCGTGGCGCGCCATGCACCAACTCCGTAAACAATCTCTCTGGTCAGGGAAGGAGACCATGCTGTGAAGTTGTGTGAGTGAGCGAGAGCCGAGAGGCTGTTGCAGCTTGCAACTTGTCTGTAATCTTATGTGTGACCATGTCGGACACGGGCGCCCACTGCCCACATCCATGGCTTGTTGTGGGGACTGGGGAGAGGCTGCGCACCAATTATCAGCTCTGAATCTCTGATAGGGTGTGTAGGTTTGGTTAGTCTCTAAACCAAAGTTTGGGAGTTCGAACACAAGCATCGTAGTAGAGTTAATTTGATGCGATGCAAATCAATATTACGTGTACTCGAATATGGTTCCGAATGATTACGTACAATGTGTCGGAATATTTGCCTCCAGTTTCTGTGGCACTTTGTCATGACCGAGAAATAGGGCCGGAAGGGACAGGCTCGCCGCCAGGGCGAGGGGCACGGCGCCGCCCTCCTCCTCCTCCCTTCCGCCGGATTCTTCTCGCAATTAATTGGCGGAAATAAAGGAGGAAATTATCTAGGATTATCTTAGGCTTTTTGGTGTGCAAGGGGATATCTCATCTATAAGAAAGACTCTTATTAGGAAAATAAATAGGATACGCTTTGTAAAAAGTATTCCAATCTATAAGGAAACCTTTTAGAGATTGCTTGAGATACAAGTCCCACTAGTCGGGCTATAAAAGTAAGGGGTATGTAATCTTTCGGGCAGCAAACAAATAAAGAAATTTATCCCAATCTCCTTCCTCTCCACCCCCCACGCGCGTCCCCCCGTCCTCGCCCTAATCAAGACGCCGCCCAGCGCCGCCTCCTCGCCGCCCGCTAGCGCCCGACCCAGCGCCGGCCCGGCCTTGTGTACAAGGCCACCAAAGCCGCCCCTCCTCCCCCTCCACGATCATCAATCGGTGTTAATTCCGCCCAATCTAGCCGAGTCTGAACAAAGCGCTGAGCAAGTTGCGGTGGAGTATCTCACAACTAATCTTCTCACAGCTAAAAATCTAACAACTAAAAGATTGAAAGAGGGGGGTGGTTTTAGAGAATCTTTTTGCTTAATGTGCACTACTATACATGATTAAGATGCATCATTGTACTATTTATTATAGCATATAAATATGTGCTTAAAGTTATCTTTTCAAAAACATTATGGTTGCCCTTAGTCTCGGTGGTGGATTTCATTTCACTGTTTCCAAAGCTGCCACGTCAGGTTTGCAGATTTGAATAATAAAATGAAACTAGCTCTCTCAGTAAAGAGTTTCATTTCACTGTTTTCAAGTCAACACACATGAGTTAATGTACTAATATTATTGTGGTCCAATGTACCATTTAAACTATGTGGCCATCCAAATGTATATCTAAATTATAGCTGAACTAAACATAGCAATTTCAAGTATATCTCATGCCGACAAATTAACATCTTCAACTTAAATTTATTAACTAATTTTATCAAAAAAAAAATAACTACTGCCTTGCTCAATATTCATGAAGACAAAATGAGCCAAGTAATAAGTTCATTAACTTTTTTTTTTTTGAGAAGAATAAGTTCATTAACTAAAAAGCATAAAAGAAACAATGCCTGTGCTCAGTGCTCATGGGCTCGGCCCATAATACACGAAGCATTTATAGTCCAGGTCAAGCCCACACACATCTGTCCGATGCAACGGCCCCGCCTCTCTCCACAGTCATCACTGCCTCTTGGGCTTTTTGCTGACTGGACGAGACACTGAGCGCAACATCCCTAGCCTAGCGTGTAACAGACTTTGTTTTGGCGTTGATGCTGTTGGAAGCCCATTGGTTTTCGATTAGATTCGTTCTGTTAGGGTAGGGAAAACTGAGGAGGGATGACTTTAGATTACCTTGGATCGATGATGTAAAAGAAGCAGTCTCGCATTTTGGTGGCACTCCAAAGGCATTCTTTTTAAGGTTTTATTCTGTTTTTCTGATGACTTTTAAATCCTAGCATTATTGCCAAAAGCCCAAATGTTCCTATTGAGTCCTTAGTTTCAGGAAGCATTGCTCCTATAAAACTGTTGTTACTGTTACTAATTTTCAAATTAGTTGGACCTAGTACTACCTTCTTCTTATACCCATGAACCTATTTATTAATTCTTTGTTGGATATTGACTGCATTATGAAATAAGTTCCTGAAACTTTGCTTTATGGTATGTCTGGTTCTTGCATTCCGGTGATGCTATGTTGAGGACTTAGTAATTAAACTAGGATTACACCAAAGTGAATGGAAATGGTCACTCCTATCTCATACTCATACTATTCCTACGTCAGAATCGTTAAACAACTCATTTCTTTTTATTTTCCCTGGACTCTCATTTCTATGATTGAGTGATCGGAGAGGCCCGCCTAAATCATGGCTTGGCTGCAGAAGCCGTGGACGTACGATCCAACACGTGTCCCCTCACTGACAGGTAGGGCGTGATTCAGCTGCTCCTAGGTGTACGATCACCGTCCATAGTTGTATTGTATGCCCATACTTTGTATTCTATGCTCTGTTCACCACTCTGAATGCTGGCAACATCTGTGCGGTGGACCATGAATTTGAAGCGGAGCATGCCAATTGCCAAAAGGCAACACCAATTATCAAACGCAATGCTTATCACTGTTATCAGGTAAGCCACCATCTAAACAAATGCCCCAGCTCGGATCACAAGGACACTACTGCTCCCCCGGGCGAAACCTGCCTGGCTGATGGGTGGAATTGGAGAATCCTGAGCCTTGCACCCGCAGCAGACGGTAGCTCGGCGCAAGCAAGGTGCTTTAAGTCTTCGCATGCACGCACTGCAAAGCGAAAGTTGGCGACCAGTTAAACGAGTTCTTATATTTTTAGACGGCATCTATCATAGTCGCCTGATCGCCTCACGACGAAGCCATAGGCGTCGTATGCGCATATGCGGTGCAACCAGCCGAGTGTCTCGTGATCCCGTCCTTCTTCTTTTGTTTTTTTTTTTTTTTTTTTTCATAGGGCTTGCGTGCACGCACCACAGCCCCAAGATTCCCGTAGGCAGATATTTAGAACCCCGTACTGTTTTTTCTTTAAGAATAAAAAATCCGTACTACTGATGATATTTATTGAGAGCGCAGTATAGCTTGGTGTGGTGCCTAACGACAACGAGCCCTTTGCCTCGTATTTTTGAGAAAATTAAAGGCCTCTCCGCCCTAATTGTTGGCTCTAAAAATAAAGTGTAGGTTGGTGTCAGAGCATCTCGAGCAAAGAAGCTACCTGGCTGACCATCGCTACTCTTGGCTTAGATCGGTAGAAAACACAAGCAATCGGTATCCTTGTAGCAATAGCTACATGAAGAGCCAAATATGTCTCGTCGGAGGCAGGGCTCGCGATGCATCCTCCATTCCATGAGCATGACAGCTTAGGGCCAGCCAGTGATTTTTTTTTTTTTTTTTAAAGGAAGGGCATCTTTCATGTATTCAAAAGATTACTATATTAACCTCCTAAAATCATGTCTATTTTTGTACTAACGCTAAAAGAAGGACAAATAGCCATTTTTTGTCCCTAAACTATTGGCCCCGAGGCTCATTTTGGTCCATTAACTTTTAAAGCGATCAATTTCGACTCTAAACAATCGACCTCCTCCCCGTGTCTGAGAGTACATGCAAAATGTCATTGATGTCCCTTGCTCCATCCTTTAGCAACCGACCAGGCTCACGACATTGTCCCAGTCCACTATTACCTCCCTCTCAGCCCCGTTTCCTCTCTCCCTGTCTTGTTCATACTCTCAGTATTTCTATATTATTGAGTTGTACTAGTTAAACGCCCGTGCGTTGCTACGGGATAATAAAATTATATATAAAAACATAGATCACATGACAAAGTAACAATACTATAAAATTAAACAATAGTATTAACGTGACATTTATGAACTACTATATGGGATGAACGTGTTTTCAACGGGTCATTTAGAACCGGAAAGCATTTGTTAACATTCAATCAACCTCACCATTACTCTATCACTCTTATCCGACAAAATAAACCGATAACGAACTACAAAGGTCACAAAAAAACTGAACTTTGAAAAAAAATCTTAAAATATATTCAATAAGAGTGTGTCTTAATGTGAAAAACTATACCGCAGTGCAAAATAATTTGAATGGAAGTTCTAACGAACCGACGGCAAATTTGAGATATTCATTTCAAGTATATGTGTATTTCTATTGTATTTTATTATTCTACAAGAAAACATCATATTATATGTACATGATGTCATATGGCGTTACCAAGCTAACAAGGGAAGAACGTGCATCCCATCCGTTTGGTGGCGCTTGCCGTTTGGTCATGCCGCCGCACGCCAGGTGCGCGCACGTGGTGCACCCGCGGCGCACGGGGAGGGGTGAGGTATGTGTGCCGCCCAACCACGCCTGTCGGGCTCAGGCTCAGGCTCGCTAGAGTAGCCGGGCGGCGAGGCCGTAGGTGACGGAGAGTCTGCCATGGCTTGGGAAAGGCTCTAAACAGACATTGTTTGGCTTCCATCGAGAGATCGGGGAGACTACCGGGGGGCGGCGGTGCTTACCGCGGCAACAAAAGGAGTAGATTGGAGGAGTGGCGGAGGTCACCGACCGCAAAGAACGAGGGGGTATGTCGCGAGGTGATCACAATGACCTCCCCTAGTGTCGCGTCATGGTCATGCTTGGCAAGCGGCAATGGCCGATTGACTCGGTAGGTCTCGGTGCGAGTGGCTCGTAAGGTGCGTCGCTTTCATGGGCGCGCAAGGAAAGCGTATCGGGCGGGCGGTCGTGGGCGTGCGTTGCAGGGCTTGGCGAAGTTACGGGCGGGTGAAGGGAAGGAAGGAAACCGCATGCAAGGAACGGGGATCACAAGATTGGGTGGTTGCCTAGTATAAATCGCATGCGACGAGGACATTGGGTGGTTACCTAATATTATTGGCATGCTTTCCATGTGGGCCCCGATTGAGTGTTGCCGAATATAGATTGCATGTGAAGAGAGACCACGTGGGAAGGGGGTGGGGGTCGCATGGAGGGGGTGAAAAGTGAGGCTTAAATTTTTACCGCACCAAATGGCCGATCTTCCTTTTTGTTCTTTTTATGTTGTAGAGATTCATGTTTAATGTAGCCGCACCTAGTGCTGAACTTATTCTTTTTATTATCCCTTGCACGGATTTTTGTTGCATGACAAATATAATGAACATTGAACCTTTCATCGCCTATTGAATCATAATTTCATATTTTGGTTGGTTATACCATGGGAAGGGGTGGGGCACCAGATACATTCTCTGTTACCACATTTCAGCCAAGGAATATTTCCATTTGGGTTTTGGAGAACAGAGCATTCCATTTCCAGACTGTGTTCACCATGCCGTGCATCCATTATGCCGTCGTAGTTCCAGTAATTAGCATCAGTCACCGTATCTCTCTCGGAGAATACGTTCATCTACCATAGCGAAATATGTTTTTTCAACGTGCACCACGCACTTTGCACACTGCAATTATGGTTTGAACGTTCTCCAAGTTGCTCCCAGGCGAAATACCAGCGTCATTTGTCTATGAAGCGACCTTTAGAGCAAGTATTATAAGCAGGTTTTCGCCGGCGAAAAGGCTCCACATCATCAAGAAAACAGCCACGTTAGGAGAGAGAACGATGAGCGGGCGATAAACTCCTCGCCAGCTGCTTGCCGACTGCAGCACACCACTCGAGAAAAAAATAATCTTCTTCTCGCTCCTCCTGATCTCCTGCTCCGGTCCATCAACTGCACGCCAACTCCCCCCGCGGCTGCCGCGCTCGGTCACAGAGATATAGCCACAGCATATGCTATCACGTATAAAGTATCAAATAGTTAAATCTTTTAAAATAATATGCTAACAGCCAGCTTACCGTCGACCTATTATACGAAAGTACTTTCTTTCGAAGGCTATAGCTGACATGGCAGTTGCATACAGCCGGGCCCGGCTGGGTTATTAAACTTGCTCTTAAACAAATTCCACTCGCCGATCTCGAGAAAGCTGCTCCCCCGAACGAAACCTGCCTGCATGCCTGACCGATGGTCGATGGAACCTTGTGCCGTGCACTTGCAACAACCACCACCAGGGTGCAGGGCAACCCCGGGCCCTCTACTCCAAGACGCACCATTGTGAAGGCGAAACCTGGCACCCTCTGGTTCACCAAGTTTTCTAAGCCATTCCACTGATTCCCTCTATAGTTTTTTATACACAAGAGAGTAGTAATACGAAGCCACCAGTCCCCTAGTGGTAGACACAATGCCTTCGGTGTGCCGTGGTGCCACCTGCCTAAACAACGGTGCCCGTGATGATATTTTGACGGCAAGTGCTCTCTATCATTTGCGAGCTTAACACATGTGGGGTTCCGGCCTCTAATAAGTTGGCAAAAGAGTCTAGACATCAGGTTTAGTATAACCCAACATGATCTGCTTTTTCATAGAATATTTACGATACAAAAAGCGGAGCAAGTGGTGGTGCATTAGCTTGGGTTACTATAGGAGCGCAGCGCAGCACACGGTTTTCGCATGTAACAGAACAGAGCTTGGGTTACTATAGGAGCGCAGCGCAGCACACGGGAGATATAACTTTTTAAAGATCATAACAGATATGCACTCTCCGTTTAAGACTTTAGTGGTTCCACTATTTTTTTAGCACCCTTTTGTAGAATCAATACATTTTTAGCACATTTGCTCGACGTGTCACGCCATCTCACCACTCCACGCGCTGGACCTGGGGTGCCAAAAGACGATGAATACCCCCTGCCCTTCCGTTCCCGGGATGACGCGTGGGCCCCACATGTAAGCTCCTTCTTCAACCTCCCCCGTCGCCCAGCGGGCCGCGTCCCCCTCCCTTCCCACAGCCCCCTCCCTCCTCGAGCTCGAGTGGGAGCACCCAGACACCTCCCTCGCCTCACTCACGCTCGCCCCGTACGCCGCTCGCGCCGCTTTCGCTCGTTTCGTTTGCCGCCAGGGGCGACACGCCATGGCCGCCCATGGGAGCTCCGGCCGGCTGCCGTTCACGCCGCAGCCGCGTCCTTACATTTCCCGCGAGCACCTTCGCGGCTCCGCCTCCCTCTGAGGGGCACGTCGTCTGGCGTTTTTCGAAGCCGCCGCCGCCGAAGCGCCCCGTAAATCACCGGCCGTCAAAGCCCGGCTTGTCTGCGTGCATGGCGAGGCCCGTCGGCGGCAACCGTAGCAGTGGCAATGGCTTGCCAAACAGTGCGCACCGAACTGGGTGTGCTCCGCCACCGCTTCCCGTCGCGGGCGGCGGCAGACCCATCGCCGGGATCGACCAGCGCCGACCGGATCTCCCCGTGTTTGCACGTCAGAAGTAGAAGAAGGGATGGAAACGGAATTTTATTTCTCTTCCGGGGTTCCTAGCGTAAAAGTGCGGAGAGAGGAGTTTTCAGATTAGATCTTAGTGGATTTTGGGATAATCTAGGGTCCCGATGCAAAGTTCTAAGGAAGCTGTGGGCCGGACAACGTGAGGGCAGGGCATTGATCGTCTTTTGGCACCCCGGATCCGGCGTGGGCGGTGGACGTGGCGTGACACGTCGGCAAAAAGTCTTAAATATGTATTGGTTTTGCGGTTGGAAGTCTTTAAAAATTAGTGGCGGCACTAAAAAGTCTAAACGGAGAGTGTACATTTGGTACGATGCTAAATAGTTATATCTCCCCGCAGCACACGGTTTTCGCATGTAACAGAACAGGGACGTTTTTGTGCGATTCCTCAGCTCATCATTCCGGTGTGCTTGGGAATCCAGACCAGAACCCCATCCACGTCAACACAGGGACCCGCCACCCGCCTCCTGTCGTCCTCGTCTTCGTCGCGGTGCAGCTGAGTCACCCGCGTGCGTGGCGCGGACACGGCCGCCGTCAACCAGAACCACGCCGGAAACCGCCGAACCATTGGTCCATGGCCCCTTGCCGTAATAAAGAATGGAAGCCACGCCGTTCTCCTTCCCGGTTTGTCGGCTCCGTCCGTCCGTCAGTGCCGGCGCGCGGTATTGCCCCGCCCGCCCGCACAGCGAGACGTCTCGCCACGCGCGCGCCAGACCGCCATCTTTCCGCGCCCGCCCACGGCGCCCTGCCAGTCCCAGTCCCAGTCCGCCATATATACCAGCCCGCAGCTCGCCTCCGAGCTGAGCTCAAATCGTCCCTCCCGTCCTCTCTAGTCTCGACACTCTTGCAGTTCAGCTAGCACCAGCAGCGCGCAAGGAGAGCCGAAACCAGAGCCATGGCAGCAGCACATCTTGCCTGCGCCTTCTTCTTCGACGCGGCCGAGCCCGCCGTCGGCGACCGCAGCGCGCACGCGCTCGACGCGTGCGCGCTCTGCGCCAAGCCGCTGGCGCGCGACACCGACATCTTCATGTACAGAGGGACACGCCCTTCTGCAGCGAGGAGTGCCGCTACGAGCAGATGCAGCTCGACGCCGTCCACGTCAGGCGGCAGGCTTCAGCCAGGTCCGGTGGTCGGCGGCAGCCGTCGTACTCGTCGGGAGCGGAGGCGCGGCGCGGGCACCGAGACGCCAGGAAGGTGTCCGCGGTGGTGAGCTGATTGGTGAACGTCACTACGCCAGGAAGGTGTCCAAGGACGCAAGTGATCGAGCACGACCGGCCGGTTTCTCCGTCGCGCTGGTCTGATACGAGCTGTGCCAGTGATGCCCGTGGACGCCGGAGAGTCGGAGAAGACGATCTCCCTCCATCCGACGCCGGAGAGTCGGAGAAGACGATCTCTCTCCATCAGAGTTCCTCTGGTTTCATGAGGCTTGGCCTGCGTGCCACTGTCAATGTCTTAGTCCTCGTGTAACACTGTTTTGTAAATCCGGAGCATTTGGAAAGCTTTGCCTCTAAATTCAAAGCCATTGTTTTGAACACCTTGTGCGCTTCAACTGTTCTTGAATTGATTCATTGATTTGGACTCACACCCCAGTTGGATTTGTTGAGCACTTCAAATTCTTGCTTGTTTCTTTCTACTGTACTCCTCTTCTGCACGCCTCACGACTCACAGCTGAGTCAGACAGCTGAGTCAGTGTAGTCTGTGTAGAGTGTCATCGCGTCATTGCTAGGCTGGAGGCCGTGGACCTCAGGTCCTCAACTCCAGAACAGCCGCCCCACATGTGCCCGATCAGCGCCAGGTTGGACATAACTCACCGCATACGCAGCCAAAACCTGTGTACAGTACTCCGTCTCCGTAGTGGAGAGCGAAATTCCAAACTATCTTGCACCAGTCGCTCATACTACTGCTACGATTTTACGGCGCAATGCATACCCATCCTCCGTTGATCTGGCCGCCATGTTATTTTACAAGAGCGAGATGGCACGGCGACAAGCGGAAGGGCGCCGACTCTCTCTTCGCCATGGTAGCCTGGGAGATTTGGAAAGAATGTAACGCAAGGTGCTTCCGCAATGAGACATCTTCCACCACCCAGATCCTAGCTACCATCAAGCACACCGCTGATCTTTGGATCGAGGCCGGGGCACGCAAACTTAGTTGTCTCATTCCGAGTAGTTCGCTAAAGTATAGTGGGAGGCAGCACGACTTGTAAACTTTTATCCCCAACCCGGTTCGTGTTATATAAAACTTCTTACTTAATCAAAAAAGATACACAAAATTTTTTTATTATTTCGAAAAAAAAAAATGTTATTTTTCTGACCACGCCGCCATGTGCAGGTGCAATGCAGCTAGATCACTTACCGTTAGGGAAAAATTGGTTGGTACCATCGAAGGTTGCGACCTACACCGCGGCCGTAAAATACCATCTAAAGGTTGCGGCCCTATAAAGATATCATTTAGCCCGTTTTTCAGTAGCTAAGCCGTTAAATGAGATCAAAATACCCCTAGATCAGTAGAAGCGTGAATAATGACCCCAGCACAAGATATAGATACGAGATATAGATATAAATATAGATATATTTTTGAACATTTAACAAAGCCAAACATGAATCCTCATATCCTATAAATAACCTGTTTCACTCTAAAAAACGGTACATAAGCATACCATATTCCTCAACCGCATACCGGCATAGAGAAATATTTGACCGAGTGTCGATTGTACTCAGATTGGGCCGGAATTGTGTACCACGTTTAGTCCAGGGTTTAGAATTCCGAGATGACGATAATCTCTGATGTAGTTTCTCGCCCAATAAAAAATGATGCATCTTATATAGGTGGAGGGGAGGAGCCGCGGCGAGGGCGGCTTTTGATATTGGTTTCGTAAGGCCGGGCGGCGACCGCTAAAAGATCTAAGAGGAGGGGCGGATATGGCACTTCTGTTGGAGAGATAGAAGGCGAAAGATATTTTTAAGATAGGTTATAGAAAAGAGATTACATGCCTCTTGGTTATATAGCCCGACTAGTGGGACTTGTAATCAACCCAACTTTTATAATATAGGGTATAGATATAGATAATTTATCCCTTGCACACCAAAAATTACCAAACATAATCCTAACTTGAATATGAAATAACTGTTTGACGGGAGAGGGAACGGTACATAAGCATCCCATACTGCATACAGGTATCGGGCGGCGGATATTTGACCTAGCCCATCAAAAAAGAGAGAAATATTTGACATCTTGTGTCACCTAGCGTAGGATGGCTAAAAAAAAAGAACAATTCAACTCCTCCAGTTTGCTTTAGTTTTTATCATTTTACAACCCATCAAGTTTGGGGTGAGCAGGACTGTTACAAAGATAAAGATGTGGTTAAGACGGATTGCATTCGAGCTATAGGAATTCATGGAGATTCTGCCCGCCCATCCAAGGATTGTTTCAAATTGTGAAACACTCTGACATGATATGCATCTGTCGTATACTGAAGCCTACCGATGAGGTCAGCATAAGCGTAGTTAAACTTGTACATGTTGCAAGTGTGTGTGGCAAGCCATTGCCATCTAGAACTAAATGTGGAAGTAAGTACTAAATACTAATAATTTTTTATATTCTTGTTCTTATGTCAATTTAAGTCAGCATAAATATAATATTTCTTGCCTAGCCTATTATTATGTGATATATGAATATGAATATCAGACTAAGATATGAACTTCGTTTGTCAGGTTGGACTGTTAGTCAAGGAAAAACCGTTGATGTTGTTGCCACTCGCCACCAAGGGCACATCAATGAGATATCATGGAAGAGTAATGAATGGATAGCTATATGCTTAGTAGACAAGATCTGTCCCATGTCTTTAGTCAAGGAGAGTTAACAATGGTTTACAAAGAAATCGATGTGATAAAACCCCCAATTTTCCCTATAATGGGACTACAACGATGATGGTCAGCAATTTGCAAAGCTCTCCAGGCCTGAAATTAACGGGCCATCAAATTGCAGTACATTTTTATCCGACGCTAAACAAAACTCAAGTGCGCAGATCTCGATAACAGCTGCTCCCCGGGACGAAGCCTGCCGGCCTGAACTGCACAGTACGGTGCACCAAGACGTGCACCGTGCACGGCCGCCAAGGCGAAAACCTGGCAAATCTCTCGATTAAACAACAAATTCTCCCTGATCCTCCGATCTCCCTCGAGCGTTTAAAATCATTCACTAGCCTCAGATTGCGTGCAGCAGCAGCCGGATCATCGTCGTCGCAGACGCAGTGCCCATCGCCTATTGGACACCTGCCAACGGTCCCCGCAAAGGCGCAACGTCGACGAGCCACAACACAAGGGCGCCGCCTGGCGTGCATGCACCACACTTCCCCAAGATTCCCGTAATAAAGCATCCCTTTAAAAATACTAGTATAGTGGAGGGCACTAGAGCGTGCAGTGCAGCGCTCTCGATCATTTGGGAGCCTAACCATGTGGGGGCACGGTTGGCGAAAGGTCCGGTTCCCTTATTACCAGCGCCACGGCGTTTACATTAGTTTAACCCAAAGTTTGGAGTTTTTGCCTAACTAATGGGTGTAGATTTGTCGCAGACGATTCCGACCTTCTCTTTTCCCTTGAATTCATGTTACGAAATCCATGGAATTATGTAGCGTGCTCTTTTTTCCGGTACGGAATGCCGAGCAAAGTGTGTAGGTATTTCGGGGACACTTTAATTTCCTTTATGTAGCACATAGCATAGCATCGCACACGGTTTTGTGAAGTACCGGGACGTAAGCTGCCATTCCGGTGTGTTGCTTTCGGAAACCAGAGCCCACGGCCACGTCGCTGTCGAGCATCATGACTTGCGACTTGCCTGTCGCGTCGCCTCACGTCGTTCTCGTCGCGGTGGGAGCCGCGGGCACGGGCCACGCGCCCAGCCACCCACGGACAACTCGTCAGGCCCAAGCCAACTGCGGCCATCAACTCGTCAAGCCAACTACTCCAGCTCCGGGGAATAAAGAAGCGAACCACTCCATTCCCCCCGCCAGGTTCGGTGGCTCCGCCCGTCCGGCGGGCGGTATTGCCCTACCCGTGGGCCGTGCGTGGGCCACCCGCCCGCGCCTGACCCCCGTTCCTCTTCCTCACGCGTGCCCGCCGCCTTGCCCTGCCCGTCCTCGCCCGCCATATAAACGCCCCTCGGCCTCTCACCTCACTCACCTCCCCTCCGACCACCCGCAGCAGCAAGAGGCAAAGCTTGCTTAGCACAAGGCATCAATCAGGGCGTCCTAGCCGAGCAAGAGAAACAACAGCCACAGCCACGCCATGGCCTCCGCCTTCTTCTTCGACGCCGAGTCGGTGTGCGAGCTCTCCACCAGCCTACTGCCAACGCTGGACGCGTGCGCGCTCTGCGCCAAGCCGCTGGGACGCGACACCGACATCTTCATGTACAGAGGGGACACGCCCTTCTGCAGCGAGGAGTGCCGCGACGAGCAGATGCAGCTCGACGCCATCCGCGCCAGGCAGGCCGCCGGCGGACGGAGGAGGCAGCAGCAGCAGCAGTACCTCCAGAACGGAGTCCAGGCACCAGGAATCCAGGAAGGTATCTGCTGTGGCGACATGAGATGAACGCCCAGAGCCTGCGTGACGGCATGGTCGACCTGAAGACCAGAAGACATGCATCCTCTTGTGTGCACAAGATCTCCGCACCTGAAGAAAGAAACGTCGATGGGTGCCGGCGGGACATACGACTTCGATTTCTTCTCCGTCGCTGTTGTCCTGCCTGAGCACGGCCTTCGCCGATGTCCCGATGCTACCGGCGCGACGGCGCCCGAGGGCGAAGCGAACACTTCGCCGGCCTGGCCGGGGAAGAAAGTTCAGTCAATGATCTGCTTGCTTTGTGGCTTTGGCTATTGCGATGAGTCACCCACTATGCAACGCACCCCCTCGTGGACGATCTGATCTTTGGCTCGTAGTAGTACAGGATGTGAAGAGTGTGTTTCACCATTAACTGTACACGGGTTTGTTCTTTGTAAAGCCAGTGCATTTCGGAATTTGTTTCCCATGTGAGATTCCAACACGATCTTTGCTCTATCACAAGCCAATTTTTCACATACGGTTGTTTCCTCAACGTTGGTTCCCTCCGGCTCCTGTCTAAAATGAAGATCTACAAATTCCGAAGAAAATAAGGAGCAACACCAATACATATTTTGGTGAATAAAGTGAAAAAAAGTAATATTACAGATGTTTGAATTCTAGGAATTTTTAGACAACACATTTATGCAACCAACTAATACAATTAAAAGCAAAAAAATCAAATATAACTCAATATGTTGCCTGAACAACAACAAAAATCAAACACGACATAGCAGAAGTGAAAAAAAAAAGCCCTCATCAATTTTTTTTTTTTTAACTAGATCTCTAAATACTTTTTCGTTCTCTACTCCTTATTTCTAGCTCGCTAAAGATAGAGGAAGATGATTTCATATTCCACAATAGAACACTTCCTCTCTATTTGACACCAAAACTTAGATCTTTCCTATCTGTCACCTCTTTCCTCTTTTGTTCCCTAATTGACACTTCTGTTACTTTTTGTTGTAACAGCGTTAAGTCCAAGACGAAAAGATCGTCATACCCCCTCCTAATCTCCTATATATATTTTTCAGGCGTGTTATGTTAGTATGTACAAAAGAAACTGCAAATAAATGAATGAGAAAAATGTAGCAACATGTTGCAGTCTGAAGACACAAGCAACACGGGGTGAAAAAAAAAACACTTGAAGGATAAAATGTTTTTTTTCTCATTGGATTTAAGGAAATGATTTTTCAATGTTAAATAGAAAGATAGGCTACTGCTACAACCAGAGAAGATAGGCTTAGATGTGACAAATGCGTAGAGATATCAATGGCGTTTATGGACATGTTAAGGGATTAGTGTTCAGCTTCAATAGCTCTTTCTATTTGTGCAATCTCCACATAGATTTCCTTGTGGTTTTGATTTTTTATGTTACCGTTGTGAAATCGTGTTATAACGCAGCTTAAATTTACATTTGTTACCCCTCTTAATTTTTGTTCTTATTTTTTGTTTAGATAGCTGTATAACCAGAATATGTTGTATCGCGTTTTAGTTTGTTTGTGGTAAATATTATTTTGGATAGATCTATTAGTTATTATTTTTTTACCTACATTTAACTAAATATATATCTTTTTGATGTATTTAATGTGATGTGATGGAGAAAGTGGGAAAAAGGTTAGAAATTTTAGCCATCTAACAAGGACTTATTCTTGTCTATATTTTGGATAGATCTAGACAGACAATACAATATGAATCTACATAGTTGATGTGATAGTATTTGCCGTGTGAATGAAACAGATTTTTTTCAACTATACTTACAGCAGTATGCTAAGTAGTATTTTATTTGGCGGCCCCAAGAATCGGAAAATTATATCGATCGTGCTTCGATTGAGGACAAATCTCTTTGAAACTCACAAAATCGAAGTTGAGATGGTAGAATCAGTCATCTAGGACTCAGATTGGTTAGCTTTCTTTTTATTCAGCAACGCAAGGCATTGCTCTCGGCGAAGAGCTCGTCAGCCGTCATCACTCGCCTCGCGGAACAAAAGCTCTCGAAGTGAAAAAGAAAAAAAACCAGGCGGGAGAGCAGATCTCAAGGAAGCCGGCCGGCTAGCTGCTTCCCGGAAAGAGCTCTCGCCGGCAACGGCAAAGCGAGACACCCCATTGCTTGGCTGGCGTGGTTCACGAGAGTGAAAAAAAACGGTGGAAATCACTCGAGAGTTGGTCGGTCCCCAAAGCAAACTCAGATTCCGTCGACCGGGCTGCTCTCTCGCGCGAGGCCGCTCCGCTCGTGCATGTCGCTCAAGCCAAAACGAATCCGCTGTTCCCAAGGCGCAACCTGGCACGCTCTCGCCTAAAAACAAACAAAACCTGGTGCCCGTGTGGCAGCGTGGCTTCAGGCTTCTTGACGTCCAAGCTCGCGACCGGACCGGCGACCCATCCCGTCTGACGTGAGCCATTACGCACTCACCGCGGCAAAAGCAGGCCCGGCACCCGCCAAGCCGCCTCGCCATTGCCACGGCTCCTCTCGGTGCTCCCGACCCGACGCAAACGCGACACCGGCGAGCACACGCCCACTCCCAGCACGCGCCATGATTCCCGTCGGGGAAAAAGGCAAAGGCATGGCGAATCAATCGGGAGCTCGGCCTAGGGCTCCTTCCGTGGCCGGCCCGTGGAATGACGCCTGTCTCGGCGTGCTAACCATGTGCAGCTGCCGTCTGATAGGTGGGCAGAAAGCCTAGCGGTGCCTCCTCTGGCCTGGCCATGATGAGTGGCACTGGCAGGCAGTGCTCCAAGGTTGCGTTAGTTTAACCCAAAGCAAAAAAAAGCTTATTAGGACCTGCCTAATGGTGTACAGTAGATTCGAGCACATGGCTCTACGGCCAGTTCCCTGCATTTTTCTTCAACTCCTCTCTCTTTTGCTGGCGAAAAGAGCGGCAAGCCCGGTTCCTGTTTGATTCTCACCTAGGAAGAGAGCAGTTTAAAACTAGGGTTAATTGGTGTGTAAGGAAAGCAAAGGAATTGATACATACACGTGTGTGCCGGTCGAGATCCAGCGTGCCTGTGCTGCTGTGCACGTGTATGCGTCAGCCAGCAACGAGTAGTTGGGTTCTAAATTCTAATGAGTCAGTCTATGAGCTGTTGATGCTGCTTATTATAGCCAGTTTATTTAGGAGCTGGAGGAAATGTGATGTGATTATTAGGGAACAAACAGCTGGTTTTGGGTTCCTGCCGGTTAATCATGCGGCGAATAGTCAAGCCCATGACGCACGTGGGCCCCACCAGATAGTCTAGGCCCATCAGTCGCCATGGCCCCCTCTCGTCAGTTGGAGGGGAGGAATCATCTCTGCTCGTCGCCGTGTCTCGTCCGGCGCCGGCCGGCCCACGGACACGGAGCTGTAATACCGTTGGGGTGCAATAATAATATGGCAAACCCAGGAATTATTCTGTGTGTAGTACTAAGCTTGCTTGGGAGTCACTCTGACGACTAATAAAAGAGAATTCATTTCTGCATCTCCATGTTGGGTAGTTGAGGCGCTGAATGCCTGAATCCATGGTTTCTGGTACCGGAATTTTAATTTCGACAGTTCTTGTCACCAGTCAAGAGGAACCCGGGGACGGTAGGAGTTTTAATTTGCTTCTTGTTAGCGGTTAGAAAAATCTGGATGATTCAGTCTCTGAGCACTCCCATTTGTTTTTCTTCAGGTGATCTGTATCGACCATACTGTGATTCAGTTAGGTGCAGGGCTATTTTATTATCTGGTTGTGATAGAAGACAAAAATCAATCAAGGTGTTTTTTATTTTTTTTTATTTTGTAAAAAAAATCTAAGGCATTATTCTAGAGGCAAGATATATAATGCAAGTCATGGTGTGCTTTAGAATATTTCAGTGACCTTCTCTCTCACAATCGCACACACAGAATATAGAAGGATTTTTTTTTCCTCCAGTAAGAATCTTTCTTGGTCACCCATGACTCAGCCAAGCCTGCATTATTGAAGCCCCTTGTTGTTTTCTCTTGTGCAGGAATCAATCTAGTAAATGGCGATGCGAATTTGTTAATGTTCAGTATAATCCGGGCACTGAGAATTCAGTCGTACTGTGCTGGGTCAACTAGTCTGACTATTTGTACTGTACTGAACCTCTTGTTTACTGACTCTAGAACGTTTTCTTTGACCCGGGAAAGGAGCAGTTAGCTTCAACGACCTTTGATCTCTTTCACTTAAAATGAAATTTGCCCATCACGCAGCGTCTCTATCCTCTTCTATTGCCATCTGTAACATTTTTACTTTGTATCCTCTACTTTGTTTAGTACACTTTGTGCAGTTCAATCTGATTTGACGGCTTATACAAGTGTGTAGTACGTAGTAAAACGCATGCTGACAAGTGTCGTCTGAATTTTTTGTATGCCGGGGTACGTATACCAGCCTGCCTGATGAAGAACAATATTGTAGGAAATAACCGTGCGTCCAGTCGATTGGTTAACCGGTGTCGTCTAATAGTGAAGTGTTTTGTATGCCGGGGTTACAAAGTTTTTTTTATTATTATTTGTCCTGCCTTTCCTATTCCTCTCACATCCATATGATGAAGAACAATATTGCGCCCAAAGCAGTGTCTTAGGAAGTAACCGTGCGTCCAGCCGATTGGTTAACCGTGCTGCTCTTACAACGCCTGGGGCATTTTTTTATCATCACCACTTTACACGAGCACGGGGTTCCCGTGCCAAAAATTGACGGCCGTCAAAAGACAGCCGGGCCCCAGCACCCACGCAGCTCCATGTCGGCATGTCGACATGCTGCATCTGTCCGGCCCTTGCCCCTGTGGTTCCTTGTGGCGGATCCAGCGATTTTGCAGGCCCGCCGCGACAGCGGCCACGTCGAAAAAAGGGAGCGAGAAATCTCGCGCAACGCAACAGCGGAATTGGAGAGTGTCACCAGTGCCCCTGCCCCCATCGTGATGGCGACGGCGACGCCCGCACACGATACTGCGTGCGCTGGCCAACCGGGCCACCGGCTTCATTTGCAGCTGAAAGCGACGCGCCCGGGCCGGAACAAAATAGGCACCCATCAGAGCTCGTCGATGAAACCACCGGCCGGATGGTATAATCAGATGTTTCTTTCGTTTTGTAAACAAAACAACCTTGGGGCGGAAAGGATCTTGTACTGTAAGAACCTGTTCAAATTTAAAGTGGTGTCGTTTAATATATGGGGGGGGAGAAAACGGAGCACAAAAGATTGACCAGGCAAAAACTGATAAAAGAATAGCCAATTATTGACATCGATTGATAACATGAAACCTACCCCACTTAATTAATTTGGTTGATGACTTGAATTTCCATCACCCATGATCTATCGTTTATTTTTAAAAGAGGAATTTTAAAAATGTAACGAATTAAGAAAATGGTGGCACAAGTTCATACTGTTGGTAAGAACATATGATGGTGAGGGATTATTCTTTTATCATGAATGGTTCCATCAAATGTATTGGGTGTCAAAAGCGACCTTGACAAGGCCATACCGTAGGTATGATGTATAAGCACTCTATTGAGAGCTTTGCTATTTTGCAGAAAGGGGCGTATAATTTATGTGTTTCTATACGTCCTCGAATATCTTGTATTTTTTATGCTAGTCCTTGAATTGCACACTCCAAGCTTTTATACCATGGGGTAATAAAGTGTGATAAGGGTGAAACTTCGAAAATGTTTGACTTGGACTTGGGTTGGGGCTTCCCGACAGACCATGACATGTGATGGGGAAGTATCAATAACTTTTTTTTTTTTTACTGTCAAGTAAGTATCAGTAACTTTCACTGAGCCGTGTCTAATTCGGCATCGATGCGTAGGAGTAGGACAAAGACGAAGCAAGCGGAGGGTACTCTATATGTTCTCATTAATTGCATCATATATAGTTGGAGGCGTACTATGGTTGTTCTTCCAGATATCACAACTCAATGTCAAACAGTTGCATCTGCTTTGAGTTGTTACGGTCGACAATCACCGGTGGATCTAACCACAATCGATGTTCATGTCCAGAGCAATGAGATAAGAGAGTACTCTATGTGTTTGCATTAATTGCATCATAGTTGGCGGCATACTATCATTGTTCTTCCAGAAATCACAACTCAACGTCAGATGGTTGCTTTGAATTGTGACGTTCACAATCACCAGTCGATTTAAGCATAATCATGTCCAAAGTTGTAATGAAAACCCCGGCGTCTTTGGTTGTCCTCGAATACAAAAAGAAATATTGTTAACAATGCTATTGTTTCTGCAGTTTTATGGTCTTTATGGAAACTGAGGAATGAAACCTGTTTTCAGGGGAAGGTTTGGATGGGGATGAAACGTGTGCTACTACGTATTACCAAAATGCTTACAAGATGAGAGCCGCTGTTCAAGGAGGAAAACAGGAGAGAGTTACAAGGCTTCGTTCACCAACTGGAGGTCACGAGCAAGTTAATTGCAACAAATCCTTTGGACGCCGGGGTGGACAGCCTCATCATCAGGGTCGGCTCAATTGGGTGTTCAGCTTTTGGAGTCCACCAGGCCTGAGCATGTTCATCATAGTCATGTGGTTTTGAATGAGCTGAACATTTAGTCTTAAGACTGTTTCGTGTTTTCTGCTTGCTGTTTGGCGGGCGCGCCTTTACGCCAGAACTGTAAACGACGATGTGTGGCTTTTGGTAATACAAAAGCAGGGGAAACCCTTTTATCTAAAAAAATGCTCAGGTTTTTTTTTTCGTTGCGAGATAACTATTTCTTCCTTGTCAAATTTATTAGACTCTGAACCAGAACTGCTCCCCTCCTCTCAGTTCAGTTGGATACTTGGATTGTGACTGTCATACTAGTTTAACGTGAAACTGATCCACCATCTAATATATGTACTCCATTTTCTGATCTGCAAGTAGGTCTTCTTAAACACCTGATGAGACAGATGAATCTCATTCCACTAATACGTTCACAGATCGACTTCAGGTTACCAGCAACTCAAACCCACTGGATCAACAGCAGTTGTTGCTGAGTACCTATCCCCCGCAACACTCGATCCGATAATTCCCAGGTAATCATGCAGCCAATAGCTTGATCGCACTAGTTGCATGGCACGCCTAAAAAGTGGCCAATCAGCGATCCGGCGGCACACACGCCACGCTTCATCACACACACGACAAGGCGGGGAAATAAAGCAAGCACTCTACTCTCCATGCAAATTGATTGGCCGGTTTCTTTCGAGTTAAATTAAGCTCTGATTGCAATTTGGATCGCAGGAGAGAGGTGCGAGGTGCCATCGCCACAAACCCACAGCGCCACAGGCCACGGTTCACAAGCACGCAATGCACTTCCAGGTGGGGGCATTGGCGCCCCTGATTTGTTTGGTTAGTGCAGGTGATGGGCTGATTCGATGGAGCCAGCCGCAGCAGCAAAAGACCAGGAGCCAACCACCAATCAGTGGCGTGCTGGAACTCGAGACGGAATGGTTCAATCCATCAAATCGGATGTGACGTGCGAGGAGGCCGGTGAGCAGAAAAGCGGGAAATCAAATGCCAAGTGGGTGGGTGGGTGGTTCGGACCCATGAGTTTGCCCGATGCAACGGCACTATAGTGCAGGGCCGTGCAGGGGCCAGGGCCCAGGGCACCGCACACCACCGGGACCCGGTTTTGCTTGCTCTGGCAACCTGATGGCTGATTCACAGCGCGCGAGCGCGAGAGGATGCCAGCCGTGGCCCGTGGGCGGCGGCGCAGGCCTTGTTGTTGGCCATTTTTGCCGGAACCTCCCACGGCGTCTTCTGGTATCTTTGTAGAGCGTTTCTGTTTTGTTTATGGTAAATATTGTCCAATTATAGATACGTTTCGTTTGTTTATGGTAAATATTGTCCAATTATAGCTCGAATTTCTAAAAAGATTAGGGGCTCGTCATGTTAGGCACCAGCTGTGTAATTAGTTAATTTTTTTTACCTATATTTCTTCGCCTCGAACATATAAATTTTGGTGTATTTAATGTGATGTGATGGAGAGAGAGTCTAAAAATTTACACTTTTGTGGTAAAAAATCTGCCAACTAAAAGTGGCCCAAGGGGCCATTTGCCTGAACACTCCTGACAGCGTCTTCTGGAGAGTCGTCTCAAAGGCGCTCTGCTCGTAGCTCGAATTTCTAAATGCGAATCTAGGGGGCGTAGCGTAGGTTAGGCAACAGCATTTAGAATGTTGTAAAAGGTGTGCATTTACATGGAGCATTTTTTTTTTTTTTTTTTGGGGTGGGGTGTGTGTGTGTGTGTGTGTGTGTGTGTGTGTGTGTGTTGTTAAAAGATACCAAAGTTATTAGTCCCCTTCTTTAAAAAGAATTGTTGAAAAATAATTAAATGCGGTCGCATGTGCTCTCACTCCGTCCAACAAATAGATATTTTCTACATCTGTTGTAAGTCAAAATCCTTATTAGTTTTATTATACAAATGAATATTACCATGGCATCTATAAACTAGGTGAATATCCTGCCCGTTCCTGCGGAGATTACAAATAATTTATAAAGAAATCAGCCTATTTTTGTCTATAGTTATATGAATGAAACTATCTTAAATTAATTTTGTGGATAACTAATAAATGTAATAAATGCATGTTAGTGGATGAAGAGAAATTATTATAATCACATATGCTAGTTGGATAATTACAACTTCTAGTGGATTGTTGACATGCATGTCTTACATGTTGAGAGAAATAATTTAGTGAGATTTATCTTTATAGGAGTGGAAGATGCCAAATTTGTATGAGTCTTGATTACATAATTTATTTTTCTATAATTTTGATTTTTAATGTAATTCACTTAGAACAACTTATCTAAGATAGATGGGTAACTTTTTTTCCATTATTATGCATTATTACGATTTCCGTATATCGGGGGCGAAAATAATTTACACGATAAAAAGTAAGCCCAAAAGAGGGATGGAGCGGCCCAAAGGCTCAAAAAGGAAATGTGATGGGAAGGCGATGTAGGGCCTTACAAGCATTAAGCGATCATGGGCTAGGAGGCAAATAGGAAGGGCGAAGACCGGGTTGGCCAGCAGATCCACAAGCCCGGAGGAATTGCGTGTCACGGAACACCTTTTTGGCCCAACAATAGGCCCAAAGTGCCCCATCTCCAAATACTCATCCAACGTTGCCTAACTCATCAAATCACCCCGGCCGGGGCAGGGGGTCGAGGGGGTGACGTCTAAACATACGGAATAATACCATTGGGACCATTCTTTAAAAGAATTGGGACTAAAAACAATGTGGTAACATGTGCTTCTTATGACCCAACAAATAGATAATTTTTCTACATCTGGGACAATTTATTTATACAAATGAATATTACCATGGCATCTCTAACAGGGGATCAAATTTGTATAACCCGGGGGGCCTAGTTTTATTTTTCTATAATTTATGTTAACTTAAGGTAGTTGACTTAGAGTCTTAGACCAACTTATCTGAGATAGATGGATAACTTTGTTTTCCCATTATTATGCATTAGTTCGGGCGATCTTAAGTAATAAATATTCTAAAAATAATGTGTTCACTTGTTATTAGTTTGTGGGTATAATTATATCGGTTCTTGTTATCTCCTGTTTGATGGGGTTTAAAACAAGCGTTTACCTCAATCGCCAAAAAACACGGGGATAAATGATTGCACTATTCATTTATAAACTCCACCTCCTATTTCAAAAACATGTCCAAAACACCCTCGGGATATTGACACCACACCAATAATATACAAGCCAAGAACTAGTGGCTAGGATTGACGGAGGATCCCCCATTGGGCCCTTTTCCTTCCCCCCTTTCGGGCGGCGGACACGCGTCGGGGAGCTATAGAACCACAGCGTCCTCACTAGGGCACTCCCTCCAGGGGACCCAGGAGGTGGGGCTCAGGCACGATCGCCTAGCGGCCCCCGGACGATAGACACCCTTAGCGTTTGTAGGTAGTAGATCTATTTACAGTTTATCTCTCCTTTACACTATAAAAAGGAGTGTAATGTCACAGAAAATAGATCGACTCTTCTAGGTCTTCATACTTAGCCATCTCATCCGGGATTGAAGTTCTCCTTCATTTTCAAAAACCAACGTAACCGCTTTGGTTCCTTGCACATTTGGTTTAAGGTAAAAAGGTCTCCCTGGACGGGCGTAGGGCCCCATGACTGAAACGGGATAAACTCTTCGTCTCCCATCACCTTCTCCATCATCGGATCCACCGCCCGCGACCTATAAATTATTGCGGTACTTGGGATACCCCGGTTCTCAAAACACCCGACACTTTACTAAATATTCTAAAAATAACGTTTTCGGTTTATTAGTTTGTGTCCTATAATTATATGAGAATTAGCCTGTGCACACCAAGCTTATGTGCAACCGTGCACACTAGCCATCTGAGCCTTCGATTTCCCATCCGGTGGCCAGCAAAATGAGGGTGGCTATTTTGCAATAAACCGCCCGCACGCGCTTTGCTCTTTTTCATATAGGCTCTTGCTAGTTGCTTAGTATGTTTAGAACAAGATTTTAGCAAATCCTCGAAAAAACTACAAGATAAATAAATTTTTAAAACATGTAAGATACTTCTATTTTAAAAATACTTTCAAAACCACATGAATATTGAAATGATACACGTAAAAATATATCCTAGAAAAAACTAGTGGTCAAACTTGTCTATATTGCTTGACCGTGTAAAATCAAATGAGAGGGGCATATTTTATTTTACCAAATGGATTATATAATGGTAGGTACTGAAGCAGTCAAGGAACACGTCTACTTCATAAATATATGCTTAATTCCTCCTTACCACAGTCTTCGCCCACATGAATCGGTAGAGAAACTATGGCGAAATGTGAACAAAGTTGAAACCACACCGGGTTTTCTCATCACAGCGGCAGTATATTCTCCAGTTCACTTGTAACAACTTGTAACAAAAGCCTTCAAAATTGTGCTGAAAAATTGTTGAACCGCCCAATGCAAAACAGCTCCACTTGAGGCATAAAGTTGTGAGGGACAACTTTAAACCCCACAAATAAGCCGAGGACCAAAAGCGAGAAATTCCACCTTCCACCTTGCCATCGCCCCCCAAAATATAAGGGTTTTTGGATCTAAACCATTGGAATTTTGCAACTTCGGAGATGAGCCATTACAATTCGAAAGTAATTGGAGATACGCCATTACAATTTTTCAACTTGCGGTTGCGACCATTTTCTATGTATCTCGCCCGGCATGGGCCTACTCTTATGTGTACTGACCACGTCTGAGAACTTCGTATGGACTTCCCATGCCCCTCCCGTTCGCAATAGAAGGCGACCCGGCGACCCACGAGGTGCTCCCCTTCTTCTCCGTCGGTTTCTGTCTCTCTTCCGTCTTCTCCTTCTTCCTTCCTATCCTCCAAGAACCCTAACCCTAACCCGCCTCCATCCCATCCCCCCATCGCCCCCCGGCCTTCTTCCCTCTTGGTGTCTCCATCCCCGACGCTAGGCCCTACGAAGACGATTTGCCGAGGAGCGATGGCGCATCGGCCAGGAGAAAATGCAGGACCCATGAAGATGGCGTGCGGGGGGCCTTGGGCATCTGTCTTTGTAGTGGTATGGTGGAGATGGAGGACTACAATAGCGGTATTATGCATTGCATCCCCATTACGTGTGAGCATGTAATTTGTGGTACACGTGGATTTACACTTTCCATTTGGGGTTCGATTTCATTGTTGGTAGGGATGCTATTTTTCGTCATAGAGATTAAAGTTGAAGGTTTCGCTTTTTTAAAGGCGCTGATGGTAGGAGTTCATACAGGAAAGGCTCTGTTTTTTTAAATGTGATGTGGAGTTTGGGTCATTAACTCTTGAACTACCGATTTCAAGTATTGCAAATGAACCGAAAGTGCCCCTAAACGATTGCCCACTTGTGTGGTTCTTTGACAAAAGGTTGCATGAGAAAGTCGATTAGTTAGTGAAATCCGGATGCTTGATGTCTTTGAAATGTACAAGGAAGAGATGGGTTGTCGGCTTCTAGTCGGGCTGTTTGATAAGTCTCTACTGTGTTGATCTTTGAATTTGATGAGCTACTACCTTTATGTGTGATTCCAAATGAACCAAGTATTGGAGCTCTTGTAAATCGAGAGGCACGATGTAAATCCGGGGGCTGAAGGAGAATCGATCTTCTTTGCAACTAACAATGTAGAGCCCGAAAAGGGTGCACGATATCTTTGACAACCCCGAAGAGTATGTTGGGGTTGATGATGAGCGCATGTACCTAGACATTCCGAGATCCTACTGCTTTGCCAACCAACATAGCACAACCAACCAACGATGTTAATGATTCTTGTGCTGTTGACCCTATTGTTGATGCTAATGTTGATCCTTTTCATGTTGAGGCGAAGTGGATGATGCGGACCCTCTTGAAATGCGTGTGGTTAATGATCACGAGAATCCAACCATAGTGGAGGGTGCGTTGTTTTCGACATTATTGCATTGAGGGAAAGCAATTAGGCATCATCTTTGTGAAGGTTGGTTTTGAGTTTGCTGGGCTGAAATCAGACAAGACAAGGTGGAGAGCTCCTTTGTGCTTTTCTGGTTGTCCTTGGCGCATACATGCCTCCACTATTTTTGATAAAAAAGACCTGCAGGTGTAATATGTTTGGTCGACTTGTGTGCTATATGTTCTATTATTTTAATAAATGTGAATTCACATTATCTTCTTTTGTTGTGCGGATCAAAGTGTTGCATGCAATTCACGAGTGTCCAACCACCAAGCTTAGAGTAGGAAAAGGCGACAACTTCGGGGATGGTGTGCGAGATAGGCTATCGAGTGGGTGAAGAAAAATCCAAATAAGCGCCCAAAAAGAGGCGGGGAAATTGCGGGGCGACTTTGGAATCCGGTTGAAGTATTCCAAAGCTTGGTCGGGTATGCAAGAGGCTCGAATAAGGTTCATGGTACATATGATGAGAGTTTTCAATTGTTATTCAATTGGGGTAGACGGTCGAAATAAGTTTCTCCTGGTAGCGGGGTGGAAATAGAATTGGAGAAGGTTGATGGTGAGAACAGATTTAGCAGGATGTTTGTTGCTTTGAAGCCATGCATTGATGGGTTCTTAGGCCGGTTGTAGACCATTTATTGGTGTAGATGCTTCTAGTCTTAATGGGAAATATCTTGGCCAATTGGTTTTCAAACTCTTTGGGATTGGCGGTCACAACCGGTTGTATCATATTGCTTATGGTTTTTTTGACACAGAGACCGAAGATAACTGGAAGTGGTTCCTAAAAAATTTGCACAGAAGTATAGGGGACCCTCCTGGTTTGGTCATTTGTTCTGATGCTTGCAAAGGACTAGAAAATGCTGTAGGACAGGTCTTCCCACAAGCTGAGAACGAGAGAGTGCATGAGACACTTGTACCAAAACTTCATGAAATACTACTTTCGGGTGATGTGTTCACATTGAACATTTGTATCCTGTTGCAAAGACCTACACATTTGAGATGTTCAAGTGGCATATGAACAAAATATATGAGGTTGCTCCTGATGCAGTTAAGTATCTTCAAGATTATCATCCAAGGCTTTGGTACAGGGCTGGTTTCTCAGAGCTTAGCAAGTGTGATTATGTTACAAACAATGTTTTACGAGAGTTTCAATGCAATGCATTAGGGGAACTTAAGGGGCTGCTCCTACATGAGTTGGTTGGCGGGGGGTGAGGGAACTCATAATGGAGAAGAGGTACATTAGGAAGAAGCTAGCAAAGGCGGTGGGAGGGTGCCATCATCCCCTGGTGTAATGAAGGATCTAAATTTGATAAGCAAAGATCGAAAGTTGTGAAGATAACTCAATGTGATGATGGCATTGCGAGAGGTTACATTACTAGAATGGAATACCCGAAAAGGCACAAAGTGGATCTGCAAAATCACACTTGTGGATGTAGGCAATGGCAAAATGTAACAGGTAAGCCTTGCAAGCATGCAACGGCATGGATTTTTATCAATAGAGGAGTCCCAATATCGACTATGTGCATGAGTACTACTACATTTGCAAAATTTAGAGCTGCATATGATAGTAGAATTGAGCCTATACGGGGCAGTCCACGGTGGCCTCATGTTGATCTTGGGTATAAGGTGTATCCACCTCACTGCTAGGAAGAAGGCCGGGGAAGGCCTAGAGTGGTTAGGATTAGAAGCTACCTAGAGGCGGATGCCTCAAAGAAAAAAGTCAAATGCAAATTAGGTGTGGAGGTTTTGGACATTTTGCCAAAACTTGCAAAAAGAACCCGAATTTGGGACATGATGGTGGTGGTCTTTGGCACTAATAAAAGGTGAATTTATCTTGCTATTTCAATTTGGTACATGTACGGGGAAAGGTCTTTGCTTCTAATACTAGGAAAACTCATTTTTATGTGGTACATTTTTCCAAAACTTGCGAGGAAGAGGGGGGGGAAGAAATTTGGAACATCTCAAGTGAAGAAGAAGGGACCAAAAAAAAAGCCACCAAAGAGGGAAGACACCGAAGAAGAAAAAAGACACCAAAGAAGAAGAAAGAACTCAAAAGATGCAACTTGACTCCTCCGGCAAATGTTGTTAGAAACACCTTTGGACATGTTTAATCCTGGGCAGTGAAGGCCTTTGTCCTAGTTGCTTTTGGTTCTTTGTAAGGTTATTTTGGAACGTGGTATTGTAATGGCTTGGAACTGGTATTGTAATGGCGGTATGGCCTTAGTACTTGCAGCTGGTATTGTAATGGCCTATATGGCCTTAGTACTTACAACTGGTATTGTAATGGCCTATATGGCCTTAGTACTTGAACTTGTAGTGTAATGCCATTTGAACTTGGCCTATATATATGGTTTAATTCTGGGAACAATTATTAGAAATTTTCGGGAACAATTATTTCAACTTGTCCATTTGAATCTGGGATCATAGAAAAATCTGGGAAGTCATTTCCATTCATTCATGGGTCCTTCATACATTGCCATACATACAGTCACTCAGTCTAGAACACATACAACCACATTTGGGGCACTTGTAGTACAGCACACACACACACACACACACACACACTAGAAACAGACAACACAATCATTGGGAAGTCATTTCTTCCATACAAGAGCAACAAGGACAGCAAGGAAAATGGCCATGAAAACAGCAGCAACAACAACTGGACTATTTCCCTCCTTCATCTCTTTTAGTTCTTTGACTTGGGTCTTCAAATCACCAACCATGAGCTTCAAATCAAGCGCCACCATCTTCAAATCAAGCTCGACCCCTTGAACACCATCTTGACGGTGAGGTGGCTGGACAACTTCATCACGCATCCTCAAACCACCATTCACCACATTTGGGGCACTTGTAGTAGTAGTTGCCGTGCTTGCTCAATCGCTTGACAGCGGGTGAAAAACATTTGGGGCACTTGATGAGAGGGAGACCCTCCCCCCGTGAAAGAGCTCGAACCCATGGTGGTCATTGGCGCGGCGGCGGCTTCTCGGCTGACAATCTACGGAACACAACTGCGCCAAAACATAGAGATCAACAACAAGTTTTTGCTATAGCAACATTTCACCAAACACCTTGCGGCGGAGGAGGTGCTCACCAAGGATACTTGGGTTTGGCCGAGATGGCGCCCTAGCGGCGAGCTCAACACGAGAGCGGGGAGGAGGGCCGCCGTGGGGCGAGCAAAGACGGTCGAAGAAACCCGGTGGGCGGCGTGGGTGGGCCAAACCCCACGGAGTCAGCGTCGGGGTGGCGGCCGGGCGGGCGTCGGGGCGGAGGCTGGAGGGCCGAGCTTCGGCCCGGACTGCTCGTCGGGCGGCCGGGCGGGCTTGTCGGGGTGGTGGCCGGGGCGGCCAGCGTCGGGCGGTGGCCGGGGCGTCGCGGCGGCGTCAGCGTCGTTCTTGTCGAAAAGGTGGCGGGCGGCGTGTCGTTGCGTCGTGTAGACGGACGGGGAGCGGCCGCACGCGAGCCTGAATCTCCCTTCTAAAGCGCGCCTTGAGGGGGCAAAGTCGTCCATACAAGATGTGTGTATGCCTCAATCCACCTGACAAGCGGGCCCATCTTGGCGAGATACGTAGAAAATGGCTGCAACCGGCAAGCTGAAAAATTGTAATGGCATATCTCCAATTCTTTCGAATTGTAAATGGCTCATCTCCAAAGTTGCAAAATTCCAATGGTTTAGATAAAACCCAAAATATAAAGCCCCCGCTCTCGTCTTCCCCGCACTTCACCTGGGCATTTCCTTTCACAAAAGAGAAAGCAGGGCACCAATTCGCCGAGGAAACAGACACAGAGCCAAGGCGAAATGGCGCACTACCACCCAGTCTCCATGGAGGCCTACGGAGACCTCGAGGCCGGCTTCTCCGGCCACTCCTCCTCCTCCCCTCTGAAGCCGGCGGCCTCGCCGAGGCGGCCCGGCCGCATGTTCTGCGACCCCTGCGACGACGCCGACGAGCTCCACGGCCACCACCACTACCTGGACATCTGCTTCCGCTGCCGGAAACTCCTGGCCGGCAACAGAGACATCTTCATGTACAGGTAAACAACCGCACCACCACTCTAGAGTATCCGGGGGTTTGAGATCTCCATGGCATGGAGGAAACGGATCAATGAATCGTTCGCTGACGGCGGTGTGGATATTTTGCTATCGCAGAGGTGACATGCCGTTCTGCAGCGAGGAGTGCCGTCAGGAGCAGATCGAGATCGACGAGGCAAAGGGAGCAGCGGCTGAAGCAGACGGGGCGGGCCGAGCAGCAGCGGCAGCGGCAGCAGAAGCAGAGTCCCCAGAGGATCCCCATCTGGGCGTGGTGATGATGACAAAATTTTTGGGCGCCGGGAAACGAACGAACGTAGTAGTAGGATTTAGCTGCACCTCAAGAAGAAGAAGAGCCCCAAGCAAGGGCGACGAATGATGCGTGTGGATCGCCGCCGGCTCGACGGAGAAGGCCACGGCACACAAGGCCGGCTGCATGCGTCTTTTACTTGGTTGATTGGTTGACGAAACCGATCAGTGACCTCCCCTCCTCTTGATCTCCGAAAGATGGAGACGGAAGGGGTTGGTTTGAGCGTGAGTTTGCTCGGGTTGTATTCCTCTCGCACGGTTGCACGAGTGAAAAGGGTGTGCGTGCTGCGTGTGGGATTGCCGTGTAACCCTGTCGATAAGTATGAAAAAAGTGAGAGGCCTAAGAAATCCTCTCTAATTTCTCGTCATTTTCAGCTGTCTTCCGCTGCTTTCTCGTCAGTTTTCTGCCGTCTTCCGCTGTTTTCTCGTCAGTTTTCAGCTGTCTTCCGCTGCCTATAATATCCTCTCGACTTTCTTCCTCTGGGCTAGTGATTTCTCGCTTACATGTCTTCTTGCTTAGTGGCAGGATCATTTAATTTGGTGTGAAGGGGAAAATCATGCTTAGTCTGCTAGAGCTGTTGAATTGAGCCTGTTTTTTGGAGGATTTATTTGTTATTAAAAAAAAAAGAGAGACTGTTGAATTGAAACGGTCATTATTCAGCTGTTCCTGTGAACTGAATTCCCGTTGCAGGCTGCAGAAACGTCAGCCGGCTGCCCGGGTCATTGTCGCCTTTTACTGTGCAGAAATAGTGGACAAGGCACTGCTTGTTGTTCGAGCAGGTGAGCAGAAACCCAGAGAAAGAGAATCCTGGAAGAAATTGCTAATTTATCATTAGTGCTGAAAAATTAGCCGTGAACTTGTGAATATGCCATGGGCCGTTGCTCTCCACGAAAGAAAAGAAGCACGGAGGCAGTAAATAAAGAGCTGAAATCACAAAGCAAAGTTAAGCGTCCGTCATGTGGCCTGCTTCCTGGAAGCTTACAAACCTGAGAGTCACACCACTAATGGCCAGCGACAGTGGTGATTTTTATACCCCAAATGCGCACTGTTAACGCTCCTTTCCCCTTAATTAACTACTTCATGGACTCTCGCTGGAAGGTGGACCCACAAACATCATATTCTGTCCCCGGCCCACATGTCAGCCTAATAAGGACATAATAAGGGGGGTTGTGCTGGTACGTGTATACCACCGTCCATGTAATAATAATATTACTTCTAGAAGAGTGCCTGGCCGTAGCGTACACAAAAGCTTGTTGGCACCGTTGTGACGCCGGGCAAAACAAATCTTTCTCCGCCAGGGCGGTAGATTTGCGAGTTGCCGTCCATGTGCCGCCGGGAATCCTTTGGGGCCTTAAACAAAGCACTCGGATTCCGCCCGCCACGTTACGCGGCCCCCGGCGAATGCCTCGGTCCCCTCCATGTCCGTGCTCCACGACCGCGCGCAGCGCATCGCATCCCCTGCCGCCGTGTGCTCTTGGCGGCCGTAGCCCGCAAGGAACACTCGCTGCGCTGCGCGAGCGGCATCTCGCCCGGTGCCGGTGGTTCAGGGAGCACCCACGCCGGCGTCGCACGTGTCGCGGCCGCGCGCCCATGCCTCCGGCTCCGCGCATGCGCATGGCCAGGCCGTCCGTCCTGGCGCTGCGCCGCGCCACCAGCACCTGCCCCCCTCCGCTGCCTACACGCAGAGGACCGGACCGGACCACCACATACGCCATGCATGCGCGCATGTGATGTGATATGTGAAGCATGCTAGCCTGTGCCTTCGTATACGGCGCGCCACGATTGCTGCAGCCCGCAGCGTTACGGTCGGTCTGGGGGAACGCCCGCCGGGAAGAAGACGAACGAGCACGGAAGCATGTCGCGGTGGAATGGAATCGCCCGCCTGTCCACCTCTCGTTCTCAGCGCGTTGGACGGGAGTGGGCTGTCGACCTCGTGGGGGTGCCAAAGTTTGAACCAGCCGAGGTGCATGTCGCCACCGGTTTTTCAATTGGTGTCCTGGCCGGTATGAAAAAACGATGTGCGCTGCTGTTCTTGTCGCTTTGGAGAATCGGGGAGGTAAAGGACGCGCGGTGAAGGCAACAAGAATGTCTTCTTTCGGAAGAGAGATGCTGTCCTCGTTCCGCTTTGCCGAGACAATGGCATCAGTAGGAGTAGTAGAAAATTTGGGGTAGTGTACATGTGGAATCGCACTGTAGTTTCGGTATTTTAAAAAAAAAAAACATTGAGAAGACATTGACGTGGTCGTCGGTTTGTCGTTTCACTGGAGGATGTCACGTTCTCATATGAGCAGGGTCAAGCTGGCAATGCAAGCATGGGCATGTTCCTTGTGGTGGTAGATCTTTCATTATTAGCAGCATCCTTAACAACTTCTGGCCCTTTGGTAAGTTGGCAAGCACCTTCTTCTTCTTCTTCAAAAAAAAAAATAATAATAATAATAAAAGGTTGGCACGCACGAACGTGATGCAATGCATGTAACCAGCTAGTGGCCATGGATCTGTTCGAAACAAGAAGAACAGAGCAACAAAGAACACAACGGCAATTTTTCAGACAAAATCGATTCTATGCTTAATATATTTTAGCCACGTTGTGCAGTGCTATTCATAGTACTATCTCCGGGTTCCGGCGACCGTGAATTCCCAGCCGCTCCTTGTCCCTCGTCGCTCTCGGCGGCTAAAAAATAGCCGCGCCGGGGGCACTACTTGAACGCGGCCCGGCCACCACCCGGAGTCCCGCAAGGTAGCCGAGCTCCTCGGGATCCGGTGCCAGCCCCTCGCCCTCTCGCGGCGGTGGTTCCCTCTCTTCGTTCCCCAGCGACGTGCGCAGGCGGCATGAAGGGGGCGGTGCCATGAAGCCGTCGTCCATGTTCTACGTCCACGAGGCGGACGTCGTCCAGATCCACCACTTCCTCGAGGAGTGCTCGCTCTGCGCCAAGTCGCTCTCCGGCGACATCTTCATGTACAGGTCGTCGCCCTCTCTCGGTTGTGCATGTACATAGAAGACAGACGGATGCGTGCACGGATCAGAGGCTTAGTGGTTTTGCCTGTGCATGCAGAGGTGACACGCCGTTCTGCAGCGAGGAGTGCAGGCAGCAGCAGATCGAGGTGGACAGGGCGAAGCACCGGCGGAAGAAGCGCGCGGCGGGCACGCGCTGACCGCGCGCAGCAGGGAGCACCGGCACCACCACCACCACCACCACCACCATCACCATCAGCACCACCAGCAACAGCCGCAGCCGCGGAAGGCCGGCATGGACGCCAACCACCACCACCCGTGGGTCGACCCCGGGTTCGCGAGGAACGCCCGCGCTGCGCGTCTGAAGAAAATTCCGCCCGACGCAGACATCTATCCTTCTCCGCGGGTTCTTGCGCGTGCTGCAGCAGGACGAATCCTTCCGGTTTAGGGATCTCGGTTGCAAGCACTAGTGCGTAAGTTCGCGGCCGAGCGATTGGCTCGGGTTTTTTTGCTACTACATACACCGATACACGTAGTATCCTGATCCAAGGCTAGAACTGTAGAGCCATGCTGCAACGACGACTACTGACGGAGAGCCATGCTGCATGTCCGTGGACCAATGCCGCCTCTCCTCCACTTCCTTTTGGCCTCGTATTTTGGCTGTAGTTCTTGCTTTCGTGGAATGAAATACGTATGGATTATCCTACCAGACTAGTTATGTATTTCAGACTCTGAATGTACCTACATCTCATTAGATTTTTCCTGGGTGCTGCATATATTGCCTCACTGAGGCGGCAGCTGAAACTGTAAATGATACGACACAAAAAACCTTGTGAAATACATGAACCGATGAGTCAGTTCGGATGGGTAGAGGATATATTAAGTGAATTTAGATGGTCAGAGCGATGATATGTAATATTGGGGATGTATAATCAGCGATGGCACTGCAAGTTCAAGACATCAATCTGTTCTCAAAAAAAAAAGTTCAAGACATCAATCTATTTTATTGTCTCCGCTCTGCTGGCGGTAAGTTACCCCTCCTCCGGGGCTCTGGGCAGTAGCCGGTATTATGCCAAGCTAGTAGCCTTCAGGGTGACGATACCCGTTAATTTGCATCTAAATCACACCCCACATGCCTTCCTTAATAAACATCCCTCTTACATTTACTCATTATTACCAACTGGTGGTATCATATCATGAAAGAAACATAAAACTGAATAGGCCTGCCATTACTAAATTTTTTTTATGGGCAAGGAGCCCCCAGGATTTTATTTTAAAATCATGAAAGCAGAGAGCGGTCCACAAATACAAGATGATTCAAGAAACAAAGAAAGAGAAGAAGAAAATAAGAAAACAAACACAGATTACACTAAATTCTGGATCCATAAATCAAAGGAAGCACTAAAATTAGCCTTCACCCTTAGGGCAAGGATTTTTGATCTCTTTGTTGAAAACCTCCTTTGCTCTGGCCGGACTAGCTGGTATGCCCTTGAAGACCAGATCATTTCTTGCTGTCCAGATTGCCCAACACATTAGTACTGCCAAAACCATGAAGAAGTTTGGATTTGTTTGTGCTCTGATGAGGTCAATTGCCTGAAAGATGTCAATTGGTTTTGGAGGTCTATGCCAATTGAGAGCCAAATGTCTGCTAACTATTAGCTCGTACATTGTTCAATTGTTGTTGGTAGGCTAACTAGTAGCCAAGAACTTGGCTAAAAATGAATCCACTCATTAGCCATCCTGTTTGAAGAGTAGATTAGTGTTATTTTTTTAGTAACTATTAGCTGTTTAGCCTGTGATCTAAACGGCCCTAATCCGCTAGATGGCATCGCTGTTGCTGCAGAATAAGATCCTGAGAAAGATTTTCCTGCCTGAATTCCCGGCATCTTGCCTGGCACGCCCGACAGCAAAAGGAGGTGCATATTGCCATATTCCCGTGATGAGGCAGTAGCTTGATCGCGTCCATGATTCTCCTTTCGTTACTTTCATATGTGAAGGTTTTTTAACCGCCATAAATTTCTTAAGCTCTGATCCGATGGCGACCTGTTGCCCAGCCTGGTCCTTCAGATCATCTCTTCGTCACAGAGAAGCCAGACCTCAAGCTCCAAATCCGAGCCGTGCCATGGAAGATGGGTCCCGGTCCGTCGTCAACCAGCGTGTGTGTCCCCCCAGCGTGAACCCCGGGCCGGTTGGAATCCAGGAGACCAGCTCTCGGCGTCCGTCCGTCAACCTCGTTCCCCTTATTTTACCTCCTTCCATGGCCGCCGGGACGACTAGTTTACTCGCAAGGGTCTAAATATGCTTAGATGTAGATCTCCTTTTCACTTGATTATTAGGGCGTATCTAGAGCTAGTAGTAGATGGATTCATTAGTGACGCGTGCAAGCTTCCAAAGGCATGAGCGTGACCACAATGCCGATGCGCACCGAGACGAAGCTAGCTAGCACTCGATTAACAAGTGCCGCCCGTCACCAATTATTTGCCGCACTTTTGTTGGGTTCCGCGGTTTCGTGACCGGAGCATCCGATACATGATGGCGAACTCGCCAAATACTAGCATGACCATGAGAGGCATGGGGACCGTGCACACTTGTTTAGTCTTGTGAGAGTGGTGGCGGTGGACCAGATCGATCAAAAGGAGGCAGCTAGTGTATTCATTCACCTCAGTGAGATCCATCTTCCTTTTTCTTTCTCTTTATTATTATAACAATATAATAGTTAATGGACTGACTAATGGTCCTAATGTAATAATCTATGCTGCTGATTGTACTGGGGAGTGTTGGTTGGTGAGGAGGCATGCGATCAGAGAAGTGGTTAAATGCAGTGGGCCGTGACCTCACCATGGATGCCCGTATTAGTTGAGTGCCGTTCATATGCTAGTTTGTGCCAAACCATGGAGTTAGATGACGTACTACTCCCATTTCATTATTGGCCTGTGCAGTGATGAATTAGTTACCTAATCATGGTACGCCGTGTCACTAGAATACTAGTATTGTATGTCGAGCGTCCGATTTCTGTTGTTTTGATCGACGCTCGTGGTCCCCCCAACGGCTACTTTTTTGGGCGAACGGCCGCGGTTAAAATAATAATAATAATAATTCTCCCCAAATCTCCATTTCCGCATCACCGCGATCGGATCCTGCGCTGGGCCGGCTGAGCCCTGTGCTCGGTGCCGCTGGAACCCTACGCCATGGCCGTCGGCAGCGGGCGTGGCGCAGCATGGCCTCCACCCGGGCCTAGTCGGCCGCCAAATTACCTCTGGCCGAGGGTTTCTCTCGCCGGCGGGATCCTCCCCTCGGCCGCAGGGCTCCCCGGTCACCGCTGGTGATCCTTCGGCCCAGCGAGGGAGGAGCGCGGTGATCTCACGTCGCCATCCGCGAGGCGCCTTCCGGGTCCGCGTCTCCAAAAATAAAAACCTCGCCGCGAGTTCGCCGCCGGGGATTCCAATCTTGCGGGTTCCCGCGCGTCACCTTTCCATAACGCGCGCCTCGCTTTTCGCGCCTCCCCACAAAGCGGCATTTCGAGGGGATCCTTAGTGCGCCCGGGATTAGATAATCACGCGCCTCTCCATCGGTTTCGACGTGCGGACTATCCCCTTTTTTTTTTCCATTTGTTTGAATCGGATCGAGCGATTGGATTCGATCCGGTAAGGTCATTCTTTTTCTTAGGAGGGGAAACTCTTGTGGATTAACCTAAATTTGCCCATGGGGCCGGGCACCATGCGGTGGTTTCGAGTTGAGTCCAAGGATAGTGGCAATCGGGAAGGTGCCGATGAGCAAGGTAGCCTGTGCATCTACTTGATCTGCTTGAGACTAGGTGGTGCCCATGTTGCTAAGTCGAAGAAAGAGGTACCCGCAAGTCTCGATAAAGGCAAATGCAAAGAACAAGTGCTGCAAACATCGAGATATTGTAATTTTTAGAGTTCAGTGTTTGTTTTGCTGCAGATGCTAGGGTTGCACATGCTAGCTTTTTGTGATGCTAGATGCTATGGTTCCATATGCTAGGTTTATGCACACGTTAGTGTTTTCTGACTAAATGCTAGGTGTCCAGATGCTAGGTTTCTAAATTTTTTCTGCAATGGTTCGATGCAGTGTTGTGTTCATTTTAACTGTCAACAATGTGTTTCCATACATATTGCTATTATGTTTAGTTTTGTTATTTCCCATTGTTGCAATTCTTTAAAATTAGCAACTGTAGTATCATTCATCTCAATTTTTTTATGTCAGGACCTGCTTTCCTCTACAAACTGAGCACTTTTTAATTAGATTCTCATCTCATAGGATCCATGACCTCCTTCCATTTGATGAATATAGAGCAACTTGGATTAAGGCATCTGGCCATGGCTCTTTGCTCTCTATAGCTCAATTATATATATTCTAGTCAGACCAGAAAACACCTAGTTCCAAATATTTTGGATTACATCTTATATGCCTCTATTCTTTTTATGAGCAATGTATGACTTTTCTTCCCCTTGTAGCCCACTAGTTTTTATTTCTATGCCTTGTCCTAATGTTCCATTTTTTTTTTGTCAGCACCTCTGTTTCCCTCGCCATCTGAGCACTTTTTGAGTACATTCTCAGCTCATAGGATCTGTCATAACCTTCCATTTACTGAAGAAATGCAAACTTGGATTAAGTTATCTCGCCATGGTGCTTTGTTTATCTGGCAATGAAAGTGCTCCTCCGGTATGTCCATCTCTGGTTTTTTACTTGTAATTGGCCATGTTGTTAGTTTGGCTAAAGGATGTTGCAACTACCGAACCGTTTTGTTGCGCCCTGATGTGAATTTTGGCAAAATGATATTTTTCTAGGTACCCTGTTATGCCATTTCTTTATGTTATCAGGCATGTTGCATTTATAATAGGGGTCTGTTGCATTTACTTCGTGTCTCTGTTGCTGTTTGTATGACTGCTTTATTTTTCTTTTGGGGAAAGGGAGTGGGTGATGATGGTGAGATAAGGCTAGACAAGTTTACAATGCGAAATTAAGGTAGGCTATTAACATTTGTAATAGAGATTTGCACACCAGAGACAACTTCAGTACTATATATTTATAATCAAGGTCATTTATTGTTTGCAAGTTGGCTGCCTGGCCTGCCTAGGTTGTCTTGCCTTCCTTCTGGTTGCCACACTACCTATCTCTCGCATGCCATTGTTTAGAAGAGGTCGAGCAATTGTACCATGATGGCTTAAATTTGGATTGAGCTATCATAGATTGTTATCACCATGTTGTATTTGTAATAGTGGTCAGTTGCACTTTGCACTAGCTGCAATGGTCAAGGTGCTTATAATCTACATATTAGTCAAACTATTTTTTGATTTTTTGGCCTCTATGTGACTGTTGATCGAGCTATTTTGTTGTGTTCATTTAAGTTTCTTTTATCAAGTCTTATTAAACTTGTCCTGAGATGCCTCTTTTTTCACTACTCGAATGGTTAAACTAGGAAGCATGTGGCTGCACAGCTCAGTAAGATTGCCCATGATTGAGATCTCTCTTGAGGATGATTGAGGTCTATCCGATTGCCCATGATTGAGATCTCTCTTGAGGATGATTGAGGTCTCTCTTGGTGAGTTTGTCCAGAAAATTTCGTGGGAAAACTCAAATGAGACATTTAATGGATCCTCTACGGGCATTAGAGACGTTGTGTAGTGACTGAATAATTAGATTGTAGTTTTAGGTTGGTGTTTATCTCTGCAACCTTTCTTTAGCCGGAATGGACGGCTCAACAAGTGGATGTTACCAAAATGGTTTTTTTATGTGTAATCGCCTATGTTGGTTCCCGAGCAAAATGATGTTGTGACTATTTGAACCCCGCTGTTGCAAAAGTTTGGCCAAGTTTACAATTAACTGCTTAGTTGCACAACTTGTTGGTTCAGGTGTTTCAAATATACCATTTATGCAAAAAGTTCTCTTATCTTCTATGTTGAATTTTTATTTCACAACACTGTTCCCCACCTGCTCGAATAGGTTGTTGCAACTACTTATGTTCTACTTATTTGTGTATGTATGGATGAGAATGTATTGCTCAAACAATCTATGTTGCAATAGTTGTTAAGGGATGTTGTAATTTTTTGTTAACCGGATGTTGCAATAGGTTTTCCTATCAATCTATGAACCATGGGAGATCTACATGTGTAGATCTCTATTAAAACATATGAACCATGGGAGATCTATTTTTTTTGAAACATGAAGATGAAAACATCTACAACGCAATTAACCCTAAACCGGCGGCTCTCTCGACGGTTTTTGTGTCGCCCCCTCCGGGCGGCTCGCTCGTTCCGATTGTGTGTCGTCCCTCTGCGGCGGCGCGCTGTTCCGGTGTGTCTCGTTGCATCTCGTTTTGTATTGGATTTTGTTGCTTCATGGCCTGCAGCGCCAGCGAAACACGTCGTCGCTGGGCGGCCCAGCCCAATGTCGCACGCCATGTTGAAACTAACGGTTTTTTCGTAGTTGCAAAACATGTTTTTCGCATGTTGCAACAGGCGTTTTGTTAGTTGTTGCAACATATATTTTTAATGTTACAAGCGTTGATTCAAGATGTTGCATCATGTTTCTGGATGTTGCAACAATCGTTTTGAAGATTGCAACATTTGTTTTTTGATATTGCAACAACTTATTTTTGGAGGTCGCGTGTCCCCGCGCGCGGGATCTGCAACGCCACACAAGCGGCTACCAGAGACGAGGACCGGGGTGGAGCACGCGACCCGGCTGAGCGTTCGGCTCAACGAGGCGGAGACGGCGAGGGCGGCCCGGCGAGACACGACGCGAAGAGGGCGATGGGTGGCCCGCCGCGGAGGCAGCGATGGTGACGCACGATCGGGCCGGCGGTAGATGCAGACGGAGGGGGACTCCGTGGCCGAGGAGATCTGCGCCGAGGCCACAAGGCGTAGGAGCGGCAGGCGTAGGCCAGCGCGGCTGCGGCGGTTGCCGACCTCGCGGACACAGAGCGCGTGGCGGATGCGGCGGCCGGCGAGCGCGCGGAGGGTGGCGCCACGGGCCGTCGGGCGCGGCGGTTACCGAGCGCGCGCGCAGACGCGGCGGGCCGACGGCGAGCAGCCTGCGCCATTATTAGCGCGATTTGCGGGCGTGGACGGCGTGCGGCTCGGGCGGATGGTGGTGCCGGACGGCGGCGCAGCAGCGAGAGTGGCTCGTGCGGACGTTGGCGTGGCCTGCGCGGCGCGGCAGCGAGCCGGCGACGAGGCAGCTGCCCTCGCCAGCTCGCGGCGCGCGATGGGGAAGAAGACAGTCACGTGACCTGGGCTGTCGCTGCGCGGGCGTCCGATGGAAATTTTCAGTAAACATTTTTTATCTCATGCACGGTGTTTTTTGAGCGGCTATTCCTGCGCTGGGCTGTGCTCAAACCTTACGCCATGGGCTCAGCGCTTGTGTCGCAGCATGGCCAGCCCATCTAACAGCCCGTCTGGCATCTTCTATATACTCCCCATACCCATCACCGCCGCTTCACGAGGATGTATCTCATGCGTTCCTTAGTAAAAAATAAAAAGAACTTTTTTAAAAAAAATAATAAAAGAACTTCTTAGGATTAATCTATGTTCCACGCTATTTCCATAACATTACTCTTTCTTATTTTAAGCAAGCCCCCGGAGAGGGCTTAGATGATCATGATTCTGGTCTTCTTTTTATATTTTGTTTTGAAAAAGATATTGTCCAATTCTTCTTATGTTGATTCTTTTCCGATCGAGATAGATCCTGTGGATTAACCTAAATTTTGCTCATGAATTAACGAAAACGTGCAACAGCTTTATTTGTTTTCGCGTATGGCACCACCACCCCTTTGGCAACATCCGCGCCCCACCGACTTTGGCCAGTGAGACTATTCTTCGAGTTTCCTGAGGAGCAACAATTCAAATCTTAATTGAAAAGCCATATTTCGATTTGAACGCTTTTGGGGTGCTTCTAATAATCAATGAATAATAAGTGCTCTTCCCTTATATATATTTTAATCAAAACTTTTCGAATTTCGATCCTTTTTTACTACGTCATGTTTTTATTAAAATTAGATAGTTAGCAGCGTAGAATGGAAGGAGCAGTTTATAAAAACTTAATAGAAAGAGTGATACCACCGAAAGTAGCACTATTATTTTTTTTTTTATATAGATAGAAAGCAGTAAGGCCTAGTCGATTTTACCGAAGAAAAAATAGTGAGATTACCGTTTTTAATCCCGTGGACCTGCACTGCGCCTTGGTTACACGCCCACATCGCCAAACTTGTCTTTGCCCGATATCCTCCGTACTGCCAAAACCGTCAAAAATCCGGGGAAACCATAAATTTGCATCTCCACGATACAAACAAAGCAACATCTCTCGGCTTATAGTACGAGAAGTAGAAGACCAACCACTTGTTTATTAAATAGAAAAAAATGATAGAAAAAAGGTAATAAAGACGAATAACAGGAAAGGACGGCCGCTGCACGCCCGACGGCTGGACAGTGAAACCGGAATTGCGAAGAGGAAAGTGTATCAATCGACCGTACAGTCTCCGTATGTATAGACTTGCATGTTTATTGTGCCGAGTACGTACAGTACAAACCAGTAACTATGACGTGTCAACAAAATATCTCGGCACATCCATTTATACCGGAGTGGTGAGGACCACCAGAGAGGAGGCGTACCCACCACCTACACGGGCCTCGGGCCCACTCGAGCGCACGGGCCCTGGAAACGGTGCTGCGCGTCTGGACGGTCGCTTTCCTAGCTGGGCTTTGGTTTTCCGCTGATTTTGCATTAATTAATTTAAACGCCCGTGACAGTTCGCCTTTACTCGCTTTAATAAATAATAGCGCTCACTGACAGCCGGGCCCAGCTGTGCGCTTTTTTCCCGGTTCCATGTTTGCGTCACGTCCCTTTCCCCGTTTTCTTCGGAAGGCGACGCCTGACGAGTAGTGCTCGCCATGGAAAATTGGAAATTCTCTTTTCCAAGTCTTGCAAGTTGCCCTTGCGGTATTCCAGCGAACATTAACAACGTCTTCGTTAACAGCGACGGTAAACGACTGGACAGTGGACACCCTGTACATGCATGCATGCGTTGGACACAACACACTGAGATGCTTGCACATCACATACGAATCATACGATAGCGATACGATGGTGTACTAGTGCCGCGGCGGCTTTGAATTTTGGAAATCGTATAAATTTCTTCAGGCCATGGAAAATGGAAGCCACTCTCCTCTAGTGTCCAGAATATGATCACGAGGGGCGCCAAGAAGTGCTGACGGCGACACTGGATTCAGAGTCTCAGACAGATCGGCCCAGACTACTACACTGTACGCGTGCTCTGAATCCGAACAAATCTAGCGGCACCAGCAACGTGACCTTGTCTGATCTTTGAACCGGCACATTTCAACCACCAAAAAGTCCGTGACCCTAGCCAGCAAGAGGGAGGTTGTGGATTCAGAATCGAGACGATGTGAAACATATGCACCTAACTGAACCACTCTGCTTAATTGTCACTTGTCAGGCACACACTGGCTGAAACAAGATCCAAAAGGAAGGAACGAAAAGCAGGAAAGGTGCTCACCAAACACGAATTTTCTCGAGCTCGTTGTGCGCTGAACCTACAGCTACAGAGGAACCGGCATGTCCTTTTTGTTTGTATATATATAAAACAAGCGAAAAAAACAATGGTGATGTCAGGACGTACAGCGGTTGGAGTTGATGGAAGCGAGTTCTCCGGCCATTTTCTTCGGTGTTTCACATTGCGATTCTGACAGTTTTACCTTGGCGATGTGCTAGACTGCGAGTAGCACATCAGGCTGTGATGCGGAGAGACAGCAACGTCTCCACAGACCGTCAGTCAGACATGACCGCACGGAGAACTAAGGACCATGCCTTTTCTTTGAACACGACGCTGCAACGTTTAAATTTCTTGTGAACAAGAAAATCGATCCGTCCGTGCAAAACAGGCCACTGATGATTTGCGGCATGTTCAGTGGCCAATTTACCACGAAACTCAAGAGGTTTGCGGCATGTTCACTCCTACGCAGACGACAGACAGACAGGCTCTGCAAGACAAGCCTGGTCATTTCTTCTTCTCCAATAGGGAAGAAACACCATTACAGCAGTCGGAGTCATCGGTCATGTACTCCAGATTCAGAAACAGCTCCGCATGGTACTACACCAGATGCACGGTGATTCGGTGAAAGTGACGGGTGAATTGAAGTACTTCCGCCTAAGCATTTTCACCTCCACGATTCAACAGGGACTCGTGTGTGTTCCACCGAGCACCGCCCAATTACAACCCCCGCTTCACTTTTTTCCTCCCCTGTCGTCACGACCGGGACATCGCGTTTCACTGTCGTCTCTCGCGGGACTCACGGAACGCCCGCGCACACACAAACTGACGCACAACACAACAAGCACTGCACTGCAGTGCCAGTGTGCCACCGTCAATTTTGTCAAAAGAAAGTTACTACTAGCACCGTCTAGCCAGCCATCCTACGATGGTTACGTGATGAAACCCGAGCTCTAGACTTTACGTTTACTCGCACATCAAATGATTTCAGTGTCCGTCAGAATCAGTACTGCCGCCACCGCCCACCGAGACATCAGTTCTAGTAAGGCAACCAGGCAGGCCGGAGCAAAGGAGATAGTGAAATTCAGGCCACTCCACCCATCACCCATCAAGCATAGATCAGTTCTAGTAAATTAACCCGAGGGTAACTTGACTTGGAGTGCAGAGCATCAGTCATAATCTCCTCCGATTAACTGTCCCATTTGCACTGCCGTGTGCGCGCCGGGTCGCCGGCCAATCAAACCGTGGTTTAGTGGCGAAAGAAATGGACGAATGAATGAAACCCGCGCACGCACGAACTCCATCGATCGGCCGGGGATTCTTATTCGTCCCGGCCCGTCGCTTTCGCGGGTCGAGCTCGATCCAGCGAGCATATAGAACCCTAGACACTAGACTAGTTGCGGCTAGCTTGTTTGGCCCATCCCGCGACTAGAGAATTCTCTTGGCCTCATCATCCGGTCCCCGAAATGTGAAACAGTCGCCCTACTCCGCCGGAAAAGATGAAGCACGACGCACAGTATACTAGTGCTGTATGGTTGAGGTACGGGACCAAGCCCGGCCAGCCGTTCGCCGGCGCCGTTGAATCGTTTCATCGATCGTACGTGGATTCGTGGTGACGATCTGCTGGGCCTCGCGCTAGCTGGTCGTGATGAAAGAGAAGCAAAGCACTCGTTATTATAATGGCAATATGCCTCCCTCCTCTAGTTTATTTGCTTGGAATGAGCATCGTCAAAGTCTCAGAGATGGGTTCGGACATTGGACCCTACGTGCTTGGACCAGAGCTCGCAAGCGGAGCGGCGGCAGCGCACAGCTGGTTGGTGACTGGTGTTGTGAGGACGGCGCCCGCGAGGCAGGATCGCCGGTTGACCGGGGAAGTCAAACTGTCCAGTCTCGTTTGTAACGGGATGAATCGGCCAGTCTCCTAGTAGACTCTAGACGGCGGCGACGGCGGCTACTCGGCTACACCACCTGCATTCATCAAGCGCGGCGCGGTGCAGGTTGATCTGTCCTCGCTCGCTGCGGACCGGTACGGTGACTGCCTGCCGAGCCAGCTGAAGCGCGTGGCGTGCACCGCGAACGAGGGAGGTCAGCGAGCGGCCCAGCGCCTCCGCCCCACGCGCGCGGTCGACCGGAATTTACAGTCCAGTTCAGATGAAGCCGCGGCGTCGAGCGGAGTCGAGTGCATTCGCCGTAAAGGAGGTGGTCGTACACTGGCTGGCTCTCGCAGCCCACCGACCGCGCCGCGAGGACGTGCCGTGCGTGGAGTGAATGCCATTTGCTGCTTCCAGGCCCGGAGGGAGCAACTGCGCTGCGCTCTGCTCCCCTCATAAAAACTCCCGTGAATGCTACGAGTACAGGTTTTGTTTACAGGTCTGGAGTTACTGCGATTAAGGCTATGCTTTTTATCTATCGGAGTAATCCATATGTATAAATCAATTGCAATTATACGGATCATAGAACATTGCATTGTTTCCTCTCTTTTTCTATACAAATACCCGTGCCACATAAATTGTTAGCATCCTCATTGCTCCGAGTGAGCGTCGGCCCGCCACCAGCGTGAAACCGAAATGTCTCGAACGTGAGTGGTACACTGTACTTATTAAACCATTGAGCGCATCGAAGCTAAACACCATCAAAACTAAGATCGTTTGTCTTGTCCCTTGTTATTTTTTTTTTTTTCGAAAGTGTGCACATTGCACGTATTGTATTAAAGGAAAATAGAGTTATTACACGTTGTCGGCTTAGCCAACCAAATTGGCCGCAACGCACAAAAACACACTAGCAATGATCGCCCGACTTGAACGGGCGCCGGGAGCGGTGTATCGAGCACCTTGAAGCCTGCGCTTGCCCAAAGCGCCTCCTCCTTGATGACACGGAATAGCCGGGGCTTGTTGTTCGGAGCACCCTGTTGAAGGTTCTTCGGTTTTGCTCTTTCCACACCTCCCAAGTCACCAAAAGAACGTGGTGTCGAGAAACCTTCCCGAATGTCTTGGGTACACGCCGCTCGGACGCCCCCACCGGGAGACCAAGGGCGTGTTGATTTCTTGGCCCCGGCGAACGGGTCCATGAGCCCTACCGGTGGCCAGGGGCCGTAGAGCCATGCTCCACCCATACAAAAGCTTGTTGTTTGATTGTTTTTCTCCATAGAGCCGTGCTCGGTGGATATTTGTGTTTGATATGGGCCAAGCCAAAGATAGGGTGACCTTGCACGGCGTTCGGTGTTCTTACCACCCCTCCTCCCTCTTTGGCATTTCATCGAACACCCCAGCTGCGGTGGCGAGCACAAATATCAAACACTTTCCGTGACACTCCCCACCGCGGCGATCGATGGCTGCGGTGGCGAGCCCTCCGCCATGGCCCGGCGAGGTAGCTCTGGATGGGCGGACGAGGCGCGTCGTCGAGAGCCGCCTCGGCGGTGAAGTGGGCGTCTTGCAAGACGAAGCCGTGGTCGCGGCGGACCGCGCGATCGCGATGTTGCCGAGAACTCCGCCGTGGTGGGAGCATCGTCATGGGCGCCCGACGCAGAGAGCTCGCCTCGGCCGCCGCGAGCGCGCGCAGCGCATCGGGGGAGCTCGGCCCCGCCACCGCCCGCCGCGGCGTGGGCGCGGGGAGCGCCTCCGGCTCGGCCCAGCATCGGCGACGCGGACCGCGACCGGAAAGGTAACGACGACATGGAGCGCCTCCGTGACGGAGCGGCTCTTGACGCTGGGCGACGCCGGGAGGAAAGTCGAGGAGGACGGCGGGTCCGGTGCGGGTGGAGCGGCGTGGCGCCCGATCTGGACGGGACGGATCTCGCCGTTGTGGAAGAGCTCGTCGGTGGTAGACATGGCAAATGGGACTAAGGTGGAGAGGAAAAGGTAGGTGAGGGTGGGGAGAGGGGGGGGAACCGAAGACGAGCGCAAGCACGTATGAGCCCTGGCTCCGGAGAAACGCAGGGAGGAGCGTGCGGCGCGAGCCAGGAGAGAGAAGAGAATTTGCATCGTGGGAGCCAGTCGGGGAATGATCCACATGAAATCAAACACGGAATCAGATCCCGGGAGCCGTGCCGGGCGAAGTTTTTGGCCCATATCAAACACGCCCCAAGTTGTCGTGATGGAGTAGGGCAAAGCTGATCCAGTCCCTTGTTATTCTAGTATTATAAACCAAAATACAAAGTACTACTAGGGATGCCAACAGGACAAATAAGGTATACCGGCGACCTGAGTTTTACCCGCATGCAAGCATATCCTCCGGAGGTAGGATTTCATACCTGTGCCCGCGTTTAGTTGGCACAAACCACAATACATCATAGATTCATATTTCATAGTTCAACCATCCCGTGATCATGCAAACACCAAAACCAACTTACACAAGAGCTAAAGTAACAAGTTAATACTAGCTTACAAAATCACTTTATCCAGCCATCCATAAAAAGTATCTTCATTGTAGTTCAACTGCTATGTATACGCTACAAGATTTCAAATTACGTGTCGCGGCACTCTACCCGTATCTTTGCAGATACCCGACTATGTTTCCGTGGATACATTTTCATGTCCGTATCAAGTATGAAATCCGCGGTGATCGCACTCACGAAGTTAAATTGCCATCTCTACTACTCGTTTTATTCCAAATTATAAGTCGCTTTGACTTTTTTGGTTTATCAATTTAGTTATGTATCTAGACCATATTATTGTATCTAGATACTCCCTCCGTCCGTATTTATCTTCATCGAGATTCAAAAAATCTACTCCCTCAGGTTCAATGCATGCAATTCTTTGACTCATATAATATGTATGATCGTTTTTTTTATTCAAATTTTTTATGTAAATTATAAAACAAACAAAAACGTCATTATAATATCTTTAGTGATGTAATAAGTAAATAACAAAAAGTGGTAATATTTATTAAAAAAAAAGTTGAATAAGACGAGAGAGGCCAAACATAGTTTATATGAGGCAAAAATTAATTGCAAATATTCGATACGGAGGGACGAATAAAAGGTCACGATGAGTAGTGCCAGTCATACCGCACGTACGAACCTGTGCTACTTTTGCTCTCGAACCATCGATGCAGAGGGGAAAAAATGAATTAAAAAAATTAAAAACCCACACGGATTGCTCTCGGCCACACAATCGTCAAGCCACAGCGAGAAAGGACGTCCCCTGCACACGCATGGCAGGAGTCTGGAGGTGGCAGGATGGTCTTTAGGGGGTATTATCGTCATCTCACACCTTGCCTTGATTATCGTGCTTAAAACCTAGAAGATAATTTATTTACGGACGGAGTGTGAGTACATAACTAAATGGATAAACCAAACAACTTATAATTTGGGACGGAGGGAGTACTAGGTACGGCAATGTGATTGCACTGATGCCCGTCCGGTATGCGTTGCCAGCAGGTACAGAGGCTACTAGAGACCCGAACCGAAGGGCTCAGGTGCAACGCGCAACAGAATCAAGTTTGGCCCGGATCCAGTTGCCCCACTCAAACAGTTCAAGAGAAGTTTCACACGAACGTTCGAAACGCGCCCGAGCGGCCGGGCCCAATCCCCAGGCGAAAAAGAACGCTCGAGAAAAACAGAAGAAAAAAACCTGGAAAGCAGGCTTCCTCTGCTCGTCGAGCAAAGCAACCCTGGGAGTCGAGCCGTGCCTGGTCCCCTCGGGGCAACGGATCCCACTAACCAACACCGCCACGCGGGCCCCGCGTCCGGCCCGCTGTGGACCCACCACCCACCCTCTCCCTACGCTCACACTTCATAAAACCACCTCCACCTCCTGTCTCCCCTTTAAACACACCGATACAACACACCGTCCATCTCTCCCTCCCCTCGCGCGCACCGCCGCGCGGACACGAACACGCGAGCCACCGAACCGGGCCGAGCCCGATCGCACCGACCGACGAGCCGCGCCCCGGGGCGGGGAGGTGGATCCAGGCGCGGGCTCCTCTTCACCGCCGCCGATGGACGTGGGCCTCGGCGGCGCGGGTAGGACCGGCAGCGGAGGCGGAGGAGGAGGAGGGGGCGGAGCGGGAGCGGGGGCGGTCGGGACAGCCCGTTCGCCCTCGGCGGGGTGGCGCGTCGGCGGCGGCGTGGACCCGGCTCGTCAGTTCCGGCGTGGAGGACGAGCTGGTGGCCGCGTCGGGTGGTGGAGGACGCGCGGGGGCGAGAGCGGGAGGGCTGCCGCAGGGCCACTTTTTGAGGCCTGCTTCCTCTGCCGCAAGCCCCTCGCCAGCAACCGCGACATCTTCATGTACAGGTACGCCTCTGCTGCCGCCGCCCTGGCTGGCTACCGCTACCTGGCCGGCCTTTGGTGCCTCTCGTTTCGCTTCACGCTTGTTGGGAGGAATGGTTTTGGAATTTTCTGCAGCGGGTCCCGTGGTATGGACGTTTCCGACGTCTTTGGAAGGTGTATTTTCCCTAGGAAGAATAGGAAATTTGACTGCCGAATCGTCTGCCGGAAAAGTGGGGGTCGGACGTATTATTTTTCCCTGATGAATTTTCCTTTTTCTTCTGCGCTTTTACTTGTTCGAACGTCCAGCCCAGATTAAAAAAAAAAAAAAGGAGTAGTAGTAGCATGAAAAATTTGGTGAGAGCTCTTTTTCCTTTTTCCGATGTGGTGTTGGTGCCAAGTTTTTGTCATCCTTGATGCGTTCGTTCAGGTTGCTTTTGCGCGTGAATCAATTAAATTCTTGGGACCCTAAATTGGTGCGCTTATTTATGACCATGCCGTGAGTTCCTGCCAATTTACCACGGAGTAGTACATCTGTCGTTTGTTCTTTATATATGGAAGCTGATAATCGAAAAAAAAAGCTTCTAAGCACGGCAGTATTTTTTTTTTATTTGATAACAGCTTTATGGTTTGTTACCTGTGAGACGGCAAGGCTGAAGTAAAATATAGTCGTAGTATATTCCTCAATGACGTGTTGGGTATCGTCAGGTCGATAAATTTGTGGGCAGGTTTAAGTTACCCGTGTTCAGTTCCATGAGCTGTGTTCCCTTTCTAAATTCCAGGCATGACACTGGTTAGGTTGTTGCACGAACACAAGTGGTATACATATTTTTTCTTTTTATTAAAAAAAAAAAAATGTGGTGCAGGCATCCAAAGACGTCTATTCTTGCACTCCTGCTTGGGGTGATGGCTCTGCTGCTAATCTGATGGGGTTGCCTTGTCTCTTGTGCAGAGGTGACATCCCGTTCTGTACCGAGGAGTGCAGGAGAGAGCAGATCGAAATGGACGAGGAGATGGAGCGGAAGGAGAGCGCCCCCAAGAAGGTGGCGCCGAGAGCAGCATCCCCAAGGACGTGGAGTCCCCGCCGAGGCCTCCCAAGGCCCGGGCCGGGTCAATCCTTGCCGGCTAACACCGTGAAGAAAAAAGCTCGCAAACGAGCTGGCGTGTGTGCTCTGTGCTCCCCCCCCCCAAAACCAAGAGATCAGACCCCTTACGGTCTTACCACCAGGAACTACCGCTACAGTTACGTATATGGGTTTGTGTTTTTGTTTAAACCCCTTGCGCCATTGGTGGCGCCGTGACCTACTCAGTGTCAGTGCCTGCCCGCCTGCCTACCTGTATCGCTGATGGTGTATAGACATGGGAGGAGAGGAGAGCGCGCTGGTGTTTAGACTGCATGCATGCAGCTCTTTGGGCTGCTGTGTCGTTCGTTGTATCATGTATGGGTGTTTCTGGCCTTCGTTTTAGGGGATTTTTTTGAAGAAAAAATCTCTATGTGCTACTTAGTAGTAGCAGCAGCAGCAGTTGTTGATGGTGTTAGGCTTAAGGTTTTTCCTAATGCTGATGATGAAAAGTTGAAAACATATGGCTACAGAAGCAATAGACATCTGAATGGACCCTTGAGTTGAGTCCATGACTTGCTCTTGTATCATCGTCGATCCTGTTTTCCTTTTGGATCTTCTGATTTGGCAACAAGTCCTGCTTGTGAACCAGCTAATTAGTGTTGTTTTTTGCCTCCAGTGGTTTGTGTATGGCTGGTGCTGTGCAAGTTTAAGCGTGTGTGCCATGTGCCATTTATTATTGCTGTTTCCTCAAAACGATGAGAGCAGTTACTTAGCTTAATACTCCGCACTAGTTATTCGGTTGGCCGCTGCTTCAGCTTAAGAATATCAACCCTGAGAATGTCTTCGAAGTTCGTTGTTCGAAATGTATGTAGTAAGCAAGCAAAAATACCATTAAGAACGCTTAACTGCAATACAAGCATAAGAGCATCAACCCTGAGAATGTTTCTGAGGTTGGTCAAAATGTAATAAGCAAGCAAAATACATGGAGGCTTTATATGGTGACGATGTTTCGCACAACTAATAGTAGTGCGTAGGATTTGACTAGGAACAAGGAGGCTTTCGCTTTTACCACCCTTTGGTACACAGAGGCAGGCGTCAGCGAGAAACGGCGCGGGAAGCAAAAGCTAACCCAGGAAAGTCGATTCGTACAGACGGGTACAGTCCTCGCCGAATCCACAGCAGATGTACCGCGCCGCAGGCTAAACGACAGCAACTTTGCAACTTACCTCCCCGAGCCATGGCTGGCGGGGAGCATTGACCTAAACTAGTAGGCCAGAGTTTGCTCCGGCCACGACGCGAGTCAGGCTAGAGCATTGTAGAAGAAAACAGCAGTACAGAACTGCAATTGATGAATGCCCATTTGCATTTGACGCGAGAGTGGAGGAGCAGGTGAGGGGCGAGTACTGTTCAACACTGACGGGAGCGGGTTAATGCCGGCCCGCGAAGCACGCCGGTTTTATGCTCGTCGTCTCGGCCGACATCTGCGCACCACACCGCGGACCCAGCTGCCAGTCCCACCTCAAATCCCTGTGCAGTGTTGCAGAGAAGACTCGCATCCACCGCACTCGCGCCACCTGCACCTGTCTTCTCTTCTCTTCGTCAAGGACCGCAGGAGCACTGCAGCAGCGGTTGGAGAAAAGTTCCCGGTGCGGCAAAAGAAAAAGCGCGGGCGGACGCCGACGGCCATGTGCTCGTTCCTCCTCTCCAGCCTCGTCCCCGTCGGTCGTCACGGGCTCTTTCTTCCTTCCGCGCACCGGAGGAAAAATGATGGCGCGCCGTTGGTTTGACGTGCGTGAGTGAGCTCGATGGATCGGTGGCCCGAGCCAGAGCCGAGAGAGGCAAGGCAAAGGAAGGCGCACGGCGGCGTGCCGAATTGATGAGGATTCGCAGTGAAGGACTGTGGTCGGTGATGGCGCCTGGGTGACTGACTGCCAGCCCACTACTCGGCGTCCGCTGCCCAAAAGCGACCAACGAACCAACCCCCAAACTCAAAAGGCTGCCCCGGCTTGCGTCATCTGCCCGGCTTTCTGTTTGGGGTGGTTGGGCAAAGGAATGGGCAGGCAGAGGCACGCGGCCCGCAGTGGGAGTTGCTTTCACAGTAGCGCAGCAGGGATGGTAGGACGGGGTGCTTAAAACACAGTGCCACCTACAGTGAACAAGTCAAACTTTTTATCTTTTTTTTGAAACAATGAACAGGTCAAAATCAAAAAAAAAAAAAAAAAAAAAAAGAAAAATCAGGGTGCCTAAACACGCAGTGAACAAGTCAACTTTTTTCCCAATGGTCAAAATTTGGGCTGCAGCCCAATGTATGATGTAAAAAGTCAGGAACAAAAAGAAAGGCTAGCCCAGCCTTGAACAACCAGGCCCAATGTATGTAATACTGTTGGAACAAAGTTCTTCATATGGGCTGAATCGAAATGATCCAACCTTAGCCCGAGTTCGCTCACGCCGATGATTTGGGCTATTTTATTCACGCTTCTTCTTCCGTAAAGCGTAAACTTGGGCTCGGCGAAGGCGGAAATAACTGTCCTTACCAGCGCACCACTGTACCAACCCTGTTTGCCTGCTTGCTCTCGCACTCGCTGCGCTGTCCCCGCGACGCCAACCCCCGATGCTCGCCGCCAACGCCGCCTCCCTTCGGCCGCCCCTCCCCCGCTTCCCGCGCGTCACCTCTCCCCATGGAGGCGCCTCGCTCCTCCCCTGGCGCAGGCGGCGGGCGCTAGCCTGCCGCGCGGACCTGCAGCAGGACGCACCGTTCGCGGCCGCCATCGGCGCCTGCGTGCTCGCCTCGCTCGTGCTGCCCCCTCCAAGACCTCGAGGGGAGGCGGGCGAGGAGGTGGAGGAGGAAGGGGACTTTGGCTTTTGGCGCGACGGACACGAGGATGGCCGTGATGGGGATCATCTCCTTCCTGCCTTACTTCAACTGGCTGGTGAGCTAAGGCCGAAGGGCTCAGTGCTGTTCATCTCCATTTTTACTTTGATTTCATTGAACTTACGGTCCTTTCTTCGTGCAACTAGAGCTGGATCTTTGCGTGGCTGGACAGCGGGAGGCGGCGGTATCTGGTCTACGCTGCCGTCTACTTGGCTCCGTACCTTAGGTGGTGGTTTGTAATTCTGGATCCTTACCAATTTCTGATGCCTTTATTATGCTTAGGATCAGTTGAATTTGCGTTCTGGTATGTTGGTTTACTTCAGAATTAGCTCGTGTAGCTTTACACCCGTCTATTCATTGTTAGTCTGAATCCTTATTAGATACCAGTTTCATTGTTAGTTGTCTGTGACTGTTGCTGTCCAAGGAGCATATTTTCCTGGGAAAATACTTACATGTGCTATTAAATCTGTAGAATTCGAAAATGTTGACTGATAGTGTTTGCAATTATGACCTAAGTTATCAGAGCAATGCTTGTGCTGAAGGTGAACTGTTCTGCAGTGCCTTGGTATTGCTGGCATCTCAGTGTCCTCTATCTACTTTAATTTTAGTACGTAGTATATAATGTTTTGCACTTGTTCAGTAGATTCTTCTGAACGAATTGAAGTGATAAATTACTTAAACTATCAATGGAGTACCGTTTACCATGTATGGACCACTCTTGTTCTGTAATACTAACTGTTCCACAGGGCAGAAATTTTTCTGGTTACTCATAATCATTAAAAGGAAGAAGAAAATTTTGCTGTTTTATCTGATCCCTGAGTTGGAGATTGAGTTCATAATGCCTTCCAAGTACACTGATAAACACAGATATTCCTTTTCAGAACTAACTTATCGCTGTCACCTGATGAGAGCTGGTTACCTATTGCTAGCATCTTTATCTGCATTTTACATATTCAGGTCAGTGGATGAGGTTCCTTGCATTCATTCAAGCAATTTTTTGTACTGAGATGCTTTTTCCCCTTGCAGCTAGAAGCAGGCATCAGGAGTGGTGATATTGAGAGTTTCAAGTTCATCGAAAGAGCGTGGAAGCTCATCTCCTAGTGCTGCTAAAGAGAAGGATGGCCTCCATGGAAACAAGAGAGGCTCAATCGAACGGTACAGTGCAAGGAGCTGTACATGTTAACCTCATGACATCTGTGCTCATTTATACTTGAATGATCTTCTTTGTCGTTTGTTCCAGGACGACAGACAAAATCGGAGGATACCAACGGCGCATGAATCCAGGGAGAGGTTTCGCAATTCAGATATCTTCAAGAGGAAGCTTGATGACCCTAACGATGAGAAGCAAAAGAAGTCAGATTGGAACTAAGGCTCAACAGGCTCCTTTTTCTCCTGCATTTCCCTGAATCCACGAAAATTGGTACAAGGGGATGCATGCATTTTTTTGTAGGAAGGCTTGCAGTTTGAAATGGAGCTGTAGCAGTCTGCTGTTTGAAATGGGTCTGAATCGTCTCCTGGCTCCAAATACTAGATCTTAGGTATAGCTAGCTTCTTACAATGTAGCGCTCAAATAACTTGTCAGCTGAAGCTAATGGACATCTCACAAATGGTGACTTCAGTTCTGGCTTGTAAGGATCCGTTGTGTACTCGTATGAATGAAATCGTTTTGTTGTCTACTCGTATGAATGAAAACTTGTGTTGCTTTTAGTGTCTCTGTTTCACTGCTCATGTAATCCCAGGCTGCAGTTGGAGATTGGGAGGAGAAATCAGAGCATGTGGTTCCGTCTCACCGGCATGTGTTTCATGTTGCTCCCGGCGTGTCAGTGTCACGGACTCACGGGCGGGGCTCTGATAACACGAGCAAATTCATCGCTGATTCTCAGCGGTTCCGACTTCTGAACGACGTGCACACGCCTTCCGATACCGGTGGTTCAGTTCAGTCCCGTGTCCTTCCGCATCCGCAAACCGCAACGGCCCGCGCCAGTACTTCCACTCTCGCCAGGCCCGACATGGCCAGGCCAGCGCGCAAAGCCCTGATGGGCGCGCCTTCCGCCGCGCGAGCGCGCGGCTGCCCAAGGCGCGTGCTCCGAAGATCTGCTGCCGCTCTCTTCCTCGCTGCCGTCGTCGCGCTGTCCTTGGCGGTCCTATACCGCGCCGCCGTCTGGCGTTCTCTGGGGACCGACTGGGGGTGGGACTCGCTACCCTCGCTCGCCGCATCCCAGGAGGAGGACGCTGCCGAAGGCGACGATCTGGTGAGCCCTCTCGCTTCCACCTTCTATTAACGCTTTGTTTTTGAATGCTTCTATTAACTCTTTTTGATCCTGCCATTTTGCTACGTTTTTCCTAACTTTGCAATATGGCGATTGATAGGAAACTCGAATTGTGCTCATTATTTGGCGATTACTGTTCTGTATGATTGAGAGTGCTAAAGCATAATGACATTCTGAGTTATTGGGCGGTTGAAGTTCGTGGCTGTGCGGTTGTGCCATATGTTTCTTCACTTGATGTGTTGGAAATGGAACGCTTACCTTCGGATGAACAGATAAAGTAACTGAAACCAGTTCTCTGCAAGAGAGAAGAGAGCAGCAACTGAAATCTGTTGGCGGCGCCGGGGTTTTAGATCAGCCTAGTACATTAGAAGTGTACATGAGCATGCTGTTTTTTTTTAAAAAAAATGAAACATGCTTCCTCCATCTAAACTAACCCCTTCTGATGCCATATGAAAAATGGAAGACTGATACAATACTCGTCTAAGTAGCGATCATGCTGAAGTCTTGCTACTTATCTCAGTCTTGTTTGATTTTTGCTGCTTGTTCTATGCATTTCCTCAACCTGTTGGCTCTCAGAAGATCCGTTTTGTTTTAGTTTTGCATTGCTGATTTTTATATTTTCATAGCCAGTAGATAATTTACTTTGCTCATTTATTTATTGGTTTCTAATTAATATATAATGATCTTTATAGGACAGTGAAGATCTCAAACTTGAGCGAGTCCTAAAGAAGGCTTCAATGCGAGACAATACAGTTATCTTGACCACACTTAATGCTGCATGGGCTTCTCCTGGTTCAGTGATAGACCTTTTCATCGATAGCTTCCGTTCTGGTGTTAGAACAAATTTTCTATTGAAACACCTTGTAATTGTAGCATTTGATTGGAAAGCACACGAGCAATGTGTCAAAATCCATCCCTATTGCTTTGCTCTGAGAACTGAGGGTGTGGATTTCTCTGAAGAGAAGAAGTTTCTGACTTCTGGATATCTTGAGATGATGTGGAGAAGGCTAGATTTCCTGCGGCTGGTTCTTCAAAAGGTTACAACTTCATATTCTCGGTAAATTCTGCAATACATTAACTTACCTTAATAACTAGCATCCTATTTTGCAACAGAGAAAGATTCAGCTATTGTTTGTTTGTGAAATATGATCCCATTAGTTCGTAAATATAAATATATGAAACGAAAATGATTTGGTAGTCTTATTTATATTTCTTTTTTTGTTGTCATTGAAATCCAGGATGCAGACATTATGTGGTTTCGCAATCCGTTTCCACATTTCTATCCTGATGTAGATTTTCAGATTGCATGTGATCACTATGTCAGGAATGCAACCGACTTTGAGAAACATTGCTAATGGAGGCTTCAGCTATGTGAAATCAAATGAACGTAGCATAGAGTTTTACAGTTTCTGGTACTCGTCAAGATTGAGGTATCCTGGCTATCACGATCAGGATGTATTCAATGCTATAAAGCATGATCCTTACATTGTAGACATTGGATTGAATTTTAAGTTTCTGAGTACAAAGTACTTTGGAGGGTTCTGTGAACCAAGCAGAGATCTGAACGAAGTCTGCACTATGCATGCTAACTGTTGCATTGGGTTGCGAAGCAAGATTCATGATCTGAGGATTATGATGGAGGATTGGAGGAGTTATTTGTCCTTGCCCCAAATTTGAAAAGATTGCAGATATCTGCTTGGCGTGTGCCACAAAATTGCAGGTATGATATACTGCACTTCAAACTATATGAGGTTAAGCTTGTTTACGGCATGCTATTGCTGCTGTTTCTTCATCTTAATTTGTATTCATTTTGCAGTCTTTCATGGTCGCACACTTAGGGCGATAAAGCATGCTGAGGGTCAAGAAAAGGATGCGAGATCACTGATACATAAAAAAGGGTTCCATATAAGAGAATTATTGGAAAAGTAGCCCCCTAACCATTATTTAGTGTATAGTTTTTTTATGATGCCAACTTCGGCAGGCTAATTTCGTTTGTACCTCATGAGTGCTTAACATACCCCTCGGGATGTTATTAGAAGTCGTTTAGGACAAATGACACGGCCTTCAAAACACAACTTTGACCTTCTTATTATTATAAAAATATTTATGGAGATGTGATATATGTATACTTTTTATCAAAGTATTTTTTAAGACAAATCTACTCATATAATTTTACATTTACAAACTCAACAACTTAAAAGTTATTGATGATTTATATTCCGATGTTTGACTCCAAAGGGTCGAGATGGGGACTAGAGGGGGTGAATAGTCCTTTCTAAAACTAATTGCGCCGGCTAAACAAATATAATGCGGAATTGAAACTATTCGTTTAGCCAAGACTTCACCCTCTAGCTATGACTCTAAATCACCTCACAAAAAGATCCTACACAAAGCAAATGAGGTGATAAGCCTAGCTTGAGCTCCTAACCGCGCTTTCTATTGCAAGGTCACACAAACCTATGCACTAGTACTTCAAACAAGGGGAGCTCATTACACAATTCTAATGAGCAAAAGCACAAAGCCAATCTAAGCTCACTAGATGCACTAAGGACAAGGCGACACACGCCCTAACCCAAAGGCTCAAATTACTTAGCTACACAAACTAAGCAAAGCAACTAATAAGCTACACAAGCTAGTAATTGCAAGAGCTACTCCACAAGCACAAGCACAAGGTATATATGAATGTAAATCTGAAGCTTGTGATTTGGAGAATGCAAACCACCGAGAAGAGTAGACAAGTTGACACCGGTGATTTTTTACGAGGTATCGAAGCTTGCCAACTTCCCCTACTCCTCGTTGTGTCGACCAACACCTTGGGTGGTTCCTTTGGTGTTTCACCTAGATGGTTCTTCGATTGTGATTCTCCGATCACTTGCCCCTCAAGGCCGCCCCATAAGGCACGCCAAGACACCACTCTCGTGAGCCTCTCAAGGCACCGCAAGACACCACACGCACAAGGGAGGTACTCACCGACACGCCTAGTAGTGTCGCTCGCCCGCGATCCCAGCGAGGGGTGAGCACTAACATCTCACAAATCCTCCTTCGAGCACCGCACAAGCTTCCTTGCGTGCTTCCGCGGTCTCTTGCCACCAAGCCGTCAGAGGAGGTGTAACCCTCCACGCCTCCAAGAGCAACAAGCACACCCGCTTGCAACACGATCACCTAGTGCCACGAATGCGATCTCTCAACGCGAATGCACTCAGAATCACTCCTCACTTTGATTTGGATGAACTCTATCAATCACAAGTGAGTGGGAGGGCTCTCAAGCACTCTCAAGCATGGACACAAAGTCCCCAAGGTGCTAAGCACCACCATGGCGAACACACCTTCTATTTATAGCCCCCAAGCCAAACAGAGCCGTTGGTGCTTCAAACCACGGTTTTGCGAGTTGGCCGGGCACCGACCCGGACTCACCAGCAGTCGGTCGTGAGTCCGTCCAAAGTCCGTCACGGCCGACACGCTTCGGGCCCATACGGCACCCACCTCCATGCGTCCGGTCCGCTTCGGTCGGAGCAGGAAGCTTCGGTGCGGCGTCCGGTCGATTCCGGCAGCGACCGGAAAACATGCTCTTCGGAATTACGTCGGAACCGCGACCGGACGTCCGGCCGGTCGCGTCCGATGGCTTCTCCGGGCAGGCGTCCGGTCGCCCTTTTAGCTGCGAAACTCCGTGCGCGCTTTGCTTCGACATGCTATCCAACAAGTATACCAACGAGCATGAGGAATAGCATGTTTTCACCACCACGATGCATCTAGAGCAATAGAAAATATGCAACTCATTTTCTCGGCCGAATCCCGCCTCGCAAGCTTCGGCGGGAGGATGAGCGTTCCCAAACCCAACTCATGATAAGTTTCAACTTTAGGACAAAGGCAAATTAGCTGCACTTTTTTTTTGACTCTATTGCTGTTGCTAAAACTTCGCTATTGGTATGCATCTCATCGGGACAAAGAAGATTCAAGCTCGGTCAAATTAAATGGATTTTTGCTTCTTACATGTTTTACCTGGATATGCAGCTAAATTGCATCACAGCATCAGTTTAGAATTTGGATGGATCACTCGGTTGCATAGGTGCTGATGGAATTACTTCTTTGAATGAGCAGGGTGGTTAAGGCTGATCCGTTTGTCAAAAAAAAAAAAAAAAAAAAGATGATCCGGGGATATAGCCACATCAGCATCAATTATGGCGATTCTATTTCTTTGAAGGAACTCAACGTTTTTGTTTGCATGCTTCCTTTGAACGTCTAGACGATAAGATGTCACCAAAGACACGAACAGCTAAACACCTGAGTTCCATTTTCGATTGGATAAAAATCAGTGAACTTCACACTATCCGGTAACTATCACCATGAATGCATGATCGGTTACTGTTTGTTTCGTCGAGCATGCTTCTTTTTATGGATATATAGACACTAGTCGCTACACAGAAGTCGTCTAGTCTACCGCACTTTCAAAAAAAAAAAAATCGTCGTCTACGGAGTACGGACTACGAAAAATACAGGGAGCTGTCCCGCGTTCCAAATTCTGTAGTCTGCCGTGCTTCAGCTATCGCTAGATGGGCCTCCATTTGGGCCACTTCATTCATTCATACTGGACGCGCACGTAGCTTAGCTTTCTCTACACAGGCCGGACTGACAAGGCAAAGCCGCACCTACGTCCATAAACCCCAGGAGGCCAGAACTCACCTCCTCCTCCCCGCGCCTCTCCGCCGCCGCCGCTTGCCACCCCTCCGGCCATGGCGAAATCGTCGTCGCCGACGGCGACCGCGTCTGCTTCTAAGAAGCGGAAGTCTCGAGGCGGGACCCTAACCTAGATGATGTGAAGAAGCTGGGAACCGAGCTACTTTCCTCGCGCGCCCACCTCAACCACGCTCCCGCCCTCCTCGCGCTCCTCTCCCCCCCACCGCGCCGCTCGACCTCGCTCTCGAGGCGCTTATCTCGCTCAGTCCTTCTTCGTACCACTCATCCCATCCATCCCCTCCGCCTCTGCCGCAGCCACCGCGGGGATGCGGGCAGCGACCCCGAGCTCGTGTTTGGAGCCTGGCTGCGGCAGCGCTTCGACGAGCTCGTCGCCGCGCTGGTGGACCTCAGTGTGTCTCCGCACAGTGATGATGCAATCAGGGTGAGCTTCGAAGTTGTTAGGCTGTGCCGAGTAAATAGTTGAACAAACAATTTGGCTTTCCGCTTAGTCACTCCTTTTGTGCTCGTAGGATGTAGCATTGGATGCTCTCATGGATTTCGTGAAGCTGGGGAAGGACGGGAAGTTCCAATCGGCAATTTACCACAAGTTTCTCTACGCTATCGTGAGTTTCTCTTCAATTATGGCATTACAGTCGTTCGATTTTTGCCTTCGAAATGTATAGTTTCCCCTTATTGATGGGGTGTTTTTTGTTGTGTTAGAGTTTTGCTTGCTTCTTATTTGATATAATCTCTGTTTGTTTCTACTTAAGTAACGGTGATGCCAACTCAATATTAGCGACTATGTATCACCTGTTTATTACTCTAGGGTTTGCTCTTATCTGTTTCCATTCCTTCTACAGGTTCATGCTGCCGATCCCATTGATATGTTGTTAGAGTTGCTTGGATCAAAGTACTTCAAATACACTGATGTTTGGTAGGATTTGGTCAAACTTTGAATTGTACTTCTGGCATTTTTCTCAATATGTACTTATTTTCACTCTACCATTGCTTCTGCAGTTACTTTACTTACACTAGCTTAGACAAGATTGCCAGCAGTCTGGGCAGTAAAACCACTGGTAATCTTCAGTCTTTGTTTGATAATCAAAATACTTTGCATGGTTTGACATCTCTACTAGTTTGTAACTGTATTGTTTTTGTGTTCAGGCTCTGGAAAAGATTCCATGCAAAATGGAAGTGATGGGTCAGAAAACAGGTATACTTTCTTTTACATGGTATGTCTATCTTAAGCTGTAGACCTGTAGTTTAATGCTTCCAGAAACAACTTAAGCAAGGCTCACACTTTGGACTCACCATGAAACCATAGAAAATTGCATTTCTGTGCCAAATTTAATGATTATTACAAACCTATGCACAAAAAATGCATGCAACTCATGCTTCCTGTTCCTTCTAAAGAACATGGGTAGGAAAGTCTTGTTTAGGTGTTATTGTTCCCGTACTAGCTTCTTGGTTCTCGGCAATTAGCGTGGAATCGTGGATTTGTTTGTATTTCATCCTGCGTTTGTGCACTCTAGCCATTTAGCAAAGGTTTGTACCTTGTGGTCTTATAGTTTTTGGCTCTGGAAAGTCAATCCATAGGTTATGGTCATTTCTGTGGATTAGTTAAAGCATGATCATGCATTGTCTTACTTGTCTGCTGAAAGACACCCATACAACCCCTGTGACCATGTGGCTGTTGCGATATTTGATGCCTTTGAACATCTTCAAAAGTTGTACAGTGTTATTGTCTTATGATGTTCTTCTCCTTACATAACAGAAGTAGTTTTGTACACAACATATACAATCTTTTTGGCGCATGTTCCTTCGATGGATTTTCAAAAGGAATCATCATTTGATATGTGGAGTACTATTGGTGAGTATTTTATTATTTGTTTGGCACTCTAAACCTCTCTCATTTACAATATTAATCTCATGTATTCCTTTGAGCCTACAAAATTATTCTCGTTTAAATTATAAAATGGTTTTAATGTTATGTTTTTATGAGCCCACGTATGTATATGTGCTAAGGTGTGATTAGTTTTCTTACTCTTGCCTTTTGGTTTTGTACTTCTGATGAAGGGCTGTCTTCTAAAGGAGAAAAGGACTCTTCCAAGGTACGCGATCATATATACCACAAATAAACTGGCATTTTTTGAGCTTAAGCTCAAATTTTCTGTGTATTAACTGATGGAATTATTTAGGACACTTCTACTTACATCAAGAAAAAACTAAAATTGAAGTTCACCAAAGCATGGCTGTCTTTTTCTCAAGTTACCACTACCACTTGATGTGTACAAGGAGGTAATGCTGTTTTTTTGCCCTGAAAGACATAACCATGGTTACTGTTGTATCTGAATTATGAGCCCTTGCAGCAATGATTTTTTCTAATCGTATGTGCAGTACTGCAGTCTAACACATTGTGGTATGGCAACAATATAAGTACTTAGGAAGATGAAAATATTATCGTCTGCTTTTGCTAATCTGCATTATGAAAACTCACTTTATTTTGCAGTAGTTAGGTGCTTCGTTGTTGGCTTTGGCTATGGTTTCCTGCCTTGATTTTTTTTTTTGAGTCCTTGCAGGTCCTTGCTTCAATTCATCAAAACGTCATTCCTTCAATGTCAAACCCTTCGATCTTATGGTAGGTTGTACCATTTTCGTATTATTTGCGTATCAGTTCAACATTTCCCTGACATTACCCTTCTCATATGTATACTTTTTTTTTTTCCTGCTGTAGTGATTTCTTGAGTAGATCATATGATATTGGTGGTGTTATCAGTGTGATGGCCTTAAGTGGCCTTTTCATCCTTATGACACAACACGGCCTGGAGTATCCAAAATTCTATGAAAAGCTTTATGCACTACTGACTCCTGCTGTTTTCATGGCAAAACATCGGTCAGTGTTCTTGCAAGTAAGTGAAAAAAAGTATGATTGCCACATTATGGTGCCTCTCCTAGTATGGTAGATCACCCTTTTTATATGATGAATCAACTTCTGTGAGCTGAAAAAATATCATACTGTTCCACTGTTGGAAAGTATCAAGGTCTGCAGCTATCCACAACTTCATATTTTTATAAATGCTGCTCTACTCATCCAGGCCCATATACAATGATAGTTTGCCATCTTTGTCCAGAACTTTTTTTTTTCATTTTGAATTGTTACAATCATGGACATCTTAACGCGGACTCTAGTAGCTGGCATAAAGAATTGTCCATGTGCAAGTTACCTACAAATTATAGTAGGCTAAACTTGTAGTTTAATAGTTAATAATCCTGATGCTTGAAAACCGTGAACAACACCTTTGAGTTCGTGTCCACTACTGGTCTAATTGTGGACAAATGATTGCAGATGAGCAAATATCCATAATACATGCTGCTGAATCTTGAAATAGATTTTAATTTTACTTTTCTGTATAAGCATTAGTATCTTATTTACCATTTAGTTATGGCTATCTGCTGACATTTGACTTTTTTTCCTTGCAGCTTCTTGACTCATGCCTGAAATCGTCTTATCTTCCTGCGTATCTTGCTGCTGCATTTGCAAAAAAGATTGAGTAGACTTGCTCTTTCAGTTCCTCCAGCTGGAGCTCTTATTATTATTGCTTTAATTCATAATCTGCTGCGGAGACATCCTTCAGTTAATTTCTTGGTCCATTGGGTATGTTACTTGCTCAACATTTTTTATAGTTATATTGGATGTTTGGGACGCTTGATTGATCCAAGTGTGCATACACCACTGTCCACTGGGCAGATTTTGAGCTACGTTGGTAGCATATTCCACGTGCAACTGCAATCTTCCTTTTGTTGTTTCACAAGCTAATTTTTATGCTATGGAATTCCTTTCAGGAGGTTGATGAGAGTGATAGCAATGCCACAGGAGAAGCTAGTCAATCTAAGAAGATTGGTGCTGATCCTTTTAACAATAATGAAGCAGACCCTGCAAAGTCTGGTGCAATGCGTAAGTATTTCATCATATCAATCAGATGTTATCTCATCCTTTTCTTTTTTCTTCGGGTCTTTTCCTTGCAGTCCTGACTCCTGAGTGACAAGCCATCACCAAAAATCTTTCTTTGAGCTCAAGTTACTCTACTGTCAATTCCCAAGTTTTTTTAACTTGCTAGTCAGCTTAAAGATTTCACGATAATGAGACTGAAATATGAAGACATGTAACTCTGAAATAGAGTAGAAACTTGATCCCTTTTTTTTTTTTGTATACTGACCTAATCAACCTACCTTGGAAATTAATTATAGAACCTATATACTTTTCTTAAAAGAAGAAATGTAGCTTCATTCTTTTGGCTCATTGCTTTTATGATGCTGATGTAATTTTCTGTCTTCTGATTCATTATTATTTTTTAGTAAAAAACTTTAAAGGAAACATGTTTACTATCAAAACCAGTATTGTATGAGCTTTAGTATTTAGAATTTTATTGGTGGATTGCTATAAATTTTCTTCCTTGGCCCCACGTTTATTTGAGAGCTTTCAGCACTGTTTACGCCCAATGCTATAAAATATCCATGTGGTCATGACGTGTCAAGGTTCTTTGATGCATATCTTAGGGTGCCATCAACTAACACTGCAATCAGTGAACAGCTGAAAACTGGTGGGAACTTAAATGAAATGGCCCTTGATTGACTCTATGTCATTTGATATGACATCTTTGGACCAAACTAAATGACTATTCTACATTATGATTTATCAACCATGGTTGGATAATGACATGTTTTAAATTACAGCCTGAAGTTACATTCATAGTAACTTATGGATTCAACTGCAAGTTGATATGCTTGTATGTTTACATATTTATGCCAATAGCACATTCATTTATGAATTTTCTTTTGAACTGATTCCTCTGTATCATGTGTTATATTTGTTTGTGTGCTACAGGAAGTTCTTTGTGGGAAATAGACACGCTCCGCCACCATTACTCTCCTGCAGTTTCTAGGTAATAGGAAGCGACTTGCTGTCCTGGTTGCTACATAGCTTTGTTTGTCGTGTGCTCATTTTCTTGTGGTACTCATAGATTTGTCGCGTCGCTTGAGGAGGATCTCACTGTCCGGGCCAAAACTACTGAGATGAAAATAACGGACTTTAGTTCAGGTTCCTATGCAACAGTTTTCAGGGATGAGGTACACCTTCACTACCTTGGTACTTTTGTACTTTGAATCAATGCCATTTGCTACCTCCCTGGAATTTGTCCGGTTGTGAAAGTTAATGTATTTGTGATGTATGGTACTCGTTTTTTTTTTTTTGTGTGTGTGTGTGTGTTTTGGGAGGGGGGGGGGTGGTGGGTGGGGGGAGTGAGGTCAAATTCAAGGGGGTAAGGTAAACACACTCTTGATGCATATCTGCCTTCTACTAATGTATTTATGGATGAGATACCATAGAAATGATTTGTGTGCCACGAAGTACGTTATTTGTGCCATCTATTGGGCTGGAAGGGAAGGTTTGATTGCGGTAGCAATTTTCAGATAGTTTAGCAGAAACTGTAGGAATTTAATCATGACCTCAAATTTCTTTTCAAGACCAAAGGAAGTGAAAGAATTTTTGGCATTTGCCATTACCATGCAGCAGTAGAAGATATGAGGCTGCCTGATTTATGCATAAATATGGACTATTGCTAGATGGTGATATGGACTATTGCTAGATGGTGTCTGGTAGTCTAAACTTATGTCCGCTAGAACCATCTCCTTTCTTTGACTTCTCTCTGTAGAAGTTGTAACCAGAGCTGAATTTGCATATTATCTGTTGCCATGTCCATTATTAATTATAACTAGGAGTTTTCCAGAAAAATTCACCAGTACTTCAATTTTGAATTGTAGGTACGTCGGCGGATAAAACAGGTCCCCCTTGCATTCTACAGAACCACACCAACTTCGTTATTTCTAGGATCAGACTTTCCAGGATGGACCTTTGGGGGCCAGCACAATAGCACCGTAGAAACTATTGTAGAAGGCAATGGAAAAATCGAGGTGGTAGGGGCTAGCGACAGCACACCTTCCAAGAGGTTGAGGATGGAGGCCTGATTAGGAAGCTCAGCGAATCTCCAAGAATTAGGCCTTGGCTGGGTAGCATTGGGTTGTGTGGTTCTTATTGGGAGTTTGGTTTCTTTGTGTTATCTCTAGGTTTTGTAGCTTCAATTTTGAGCTGTTGGGTTATGTGAGGAAACTATTATTTCTGTTACTTTTAAGGGTTAATATAAGATGTAAGCCTGATTGCCAATTATAAGAAAATATCGTTTCAGCTTATTCAAGCGATTCAGCAGATAGTGATATATGTTTAATCGTTGTTGCGGATGTACGTATGCTTTTTGAGGGAACGTTTTGTCATCTGTCAGTGTTGCATAAAATAAATATATTAGGTGAAGACGCATTAAAATAAAGAAAAAAAATTGGGCCCTCAATTACAATTAATTGGTGATCGGATTGGACCAAATGACTAAACAAGAATTTGATGGGGCTTACTGTATATTTCTCTTTCATAGATGTGATGGTTGGGACCAACGTCGTGTTCGGTGGCTTATTATTTGTGATAACTCGCTGGACCGATGACGTTGCTGCTGTTGGCCTTTACATGCATGGAGGCTTGTGGAGTGGGGTTGTCAAGGTACCTAGTCCACCCAAAAGAGCACCAGCTCGATGTGTCCTCAGGTATTACTGTACTACATGCCCGGATATGCTTACGTATGAAGTGGCATTTTTTAAGGTTTGGAATGTAGCTGTGACTGAGTTGCTCCCAGTCACATGTTCGACGTGAGGACCTGAATTTCTGAATAAAGTATCTGTGTCTTGTTGATCTGTTTAGAAAATGTTGGCAGTGATATCTCGGCACTCCAAATATCATGCTTTACAGGACAAACTGGAGGCTGTATCTTGGAAAATATTTTTTTAAAAAATAATCTTGGAAAATATCCGGTGCCTGAGCTGCAAGAGCCAAGAAGTGCGATGACAGCCACAAGAGACAAGAAGCGCGATGACAGCCAGATGAATTTAAACATAGTATTTCGGTGAGGCGTGCAGCTTCGCGAGCCAACAGGGGTTGTTCTCATTCCCACGGGCTACCGGACAGGCCCTCACACCTACCTATCTCGTGCAGTCTGAGAGGAAGCAACTGCCAACTAATGCTCCGGAGCCAACGGTAAGAGCAACCATGCCTCAATTATTTGCGAATCCTGCATGCGCCACGCTTTTGGATTCACCCTGTTGTTTTCTCCAAATAGTCCCATGTCCCCTTCGTACCTGATCTTCTTGCCCCTCAAGCTCATATTATATAGGGAATTCTGCGGTCAAGCCCATCTCAGCTCATGCTTAGGTTTATGTTCTAATTTTGCTTCTTATGACGATAGTTCAAGGCCAAATCTTAAGGTGAGAGGTTGCTTAGTCTCTGGAGCTTCTAGGATCAGAACTCTGTTTTTAAGTTTGTTTTGGTGCAGTTGTTCTTTGTTTCTTTTTTTATGGAATTCCCAGTTTTTTTTCCCACCATGAGTGTCCACTTGTGTTCTTGAGCCTTGGATTCATGTTGATGTCCCTTGTACCAGATATTCGTTCCAGTTTATAATTTGTGTCAGTAGTTCATCATGTAAATGCCTGAATTTTCCTTGAAGAATGTCTTGAGCCATTAAATAGCAAAAATATCTGCCAAACAGGCATCATCTTGAAATTTTCTTTTGGTTCTTCCAGCACATATGATGTTGAGCAGGAGGACGACTCTTAAAGAATACCCCAGCTATCCTTTGGGGTCAGGACTAAACATGAAGTTCATGCTCCATATTTTGAGCATCATCTGCTGTCTGTGTTCCTGTGCACTTGGACAAAATATTTCAGTGAGACCCAGTGTTGTAAACATTGGAGCTCTTTTTACATTCAATTCGACAAATGGGAGAGTTGCCAAGGTTGCCATCGCTGCTGCTGTCAATGACATCAACAAAGATCCAAGTGTTCTTCAGGGAACAAAGCTGGTTGTTCAGATGCAAGATACCAACTACAGTGGTTTCATCGGCATTGTTCAAGGTACCCCTTTTTTGGTTCTCTTGCCCGTTTTTTAGCTAGTCTTCTCTGCTATTGCGGCAATGAAACATACTCCTTCTGATTCTGGTTAACAATAGTTGACATAGTTTGTCCTAAACATCAACTATTTTGATTGGAGGTGCCTAAGTCTTATTACAAAAATACAATCCGCATGGTGCCTTATGACTGACCCTTTATCCTTTTTATCTTGCTTAGCCTTGCAATTCATGGAGAAAGATACAATTGCAATCATCGGCCCACAATCTTCAGTTGTTGCACACGTCATATCCCATGTTGCAAATGAACTCCAAGTACCTTTGATGTCCTTTGCTGCAACTGATCCGACTCTGACACCACTTCAGTATCCTTTCTTTGTGCGTACCGTCCACAGTGATCAATTCCAAATGGCTGCCGTAGCTAGCTTAGTTGATTACTATGGGTGGAAGATGGTGACAGCCGTATATATTGATGACGATTATGGAAGAAATGGCATATCTGCTTTAGACGATGAGCTTGCCAAGAGGAGATTGAAGATTCTGTATAAAGCTGCAATTAGGCCAGGGGCCAAAAAGAGTGAAATGGCTGCTGTGCTGGTCAAGGCTGCAATGATGGAGTCCCGGGTTTTTGTACTGCATGCACATGATGATTCTGGAATTGATGTGTTCTCACTAGCGTATAATCTTAGCATGACATCCGGTGGATATGTGTGGATTGCAACAGAATGGCTCACTGCATACCTCGATTCAGTTCCTCGTCTTGGTAATGGATTACTGAGCACAATGCAGGGTGTTCTCACATTGCGTGTGCACACAGAAAATACCAATAGGAAGAAGACATTAGTTTCACAATGGAGTAAACTAGTGAAGGAGGACAGTGGAAGCAGCGGCACCTTGCTGAATTCCATTGGCCTTTATGCTTATGACACTGTCTGGATGCTTGCTCATGGGTTGGATGCATTTTTCAATAGTGGCGGAAACATTTCCTTCTCTCCAGACCCCAGACTGCGTGCAGTTGCAGCAGGAGGTTTGAATCTGGACGCATTGAGCGTCTTTGATGAGGGATGCTATTACTAGAAAGAATCCGCAAAGTAAATTTCGTGGGTGCAACTGGCCCTGTAAAGTTGGATTCAGATGGTAATCTCATCCGGCCTGCATACGACATTGTGAACATAGTAGGATCTGGTTTTTGCGGACAATTGGTTATTGGACCAACTATTCTGGGTTGTCCATTGTATCTCCTGAGACTCTATACAAGAAACCATACAATGCCAGTGCAAATCAGGAACTCCACGCTGCAATCTGGCCAGGTGAGACTATAGCAAGGCCCCGGGGATGGGTGTTCCCTAGCAATGGAAATGAGCTGAGAATTGGAGTTCCTAATAGGGTAAGTTACCGTCAATTTGTATCAGTTGACAATCAAACTGAAACGGTGGGAGGTTTTTGTATTGATGTGTTTGCTGCTGCAATAAACCTGTTGCAATACCCAGTTACATATAGCTTTATACCTTTTGGCAACGGCCATGAGAATCCAAGCTACACAGAGCTTATCAGTCGAATTGTGACGAATGTAAGTTCTATTTCCTATTTCTGAAATAAGCTTCATTTACGGTTAGTATGTGTCGCTGAGTCATGTTTTAATAGTCGTCTTGCTTTTTCTAGGAATTTGATGCTGTTGTTGGGGATGTAGCTATTGTCACAAATCGGACAAAAGTTGTTGATTTCACCCAACCATACGTTGGTTCTGGGCTTGTCATACTTACGGCTGTTAAGACACAGAGCTCAAATGGATGGGCTTTCCTGCGGCCATTTACCATCAGAATGTGGTCTGTGACAGGAATTTTCTTTCTGATCATAGGAACAGTGATTTGGTTGCTCGAGCACAGAATCAATGATGAGTTCCGCGGTCCTCCAGCGAAACAGGTTATTACTGTTTTCTGGTGAGTCCTTAGTGTCTAACATGTCTTTATATTTGCTTAATTTCCTTAATGTTTGCCATCAACTTATTGTCGTCTTACAAGGCGGGTTGGAAAGTTTTTTTTTTTTTTGCTCTACGTGCTTGCCGCACGGTGGTGGGTTGGAAGGATAAGCAGATCAATGTTGCCTGTTGAAAACATTTCTCTGCTTCTTCAGCATCGATTTTGTCTGTCTGTCGAATATCACACTTAACATGCTACATGCTCTTTGCAGGTTCAGTTTCTCAACTCTGTTCTTTGCCCACAGTAAGTGAAATGCAGCTCTTTACATTTCTGCAGAAGGATCGAGACAAAACTTCGCAAACATGCTAATCTGGAGTCATTTCTGCATCTTGGACTTTTTTGTGCAGGGGAGGACACCAGGAGCACGCTCGGCCGCATCGTGATCATCATCTGGCTGTTCGTAGTCCTGATCATCCAGTCCAGCTACACCGCCAGCCTGACCTCCATCCTCACCGTGCAGCAGCTGACGTCCCCGATCACGGGCATCGACAACTTGATCGCCAGCGACGAGCCCATCGGGTTCCAGGTCGGGTCCTTCGCGGAGAGCTACCTGGTGCACGAGCTGGGCGTCTCCCCGTCGAGGCTCAAGGCGCTCGGCACCCCGGACGACTACAAGAAGGCGCTAGACCTCGGCCCTCACAAAGGAGGCGTCGTGGCCATCGTCGACGAGCGTCCGTACATCGACCTCTTCCTGCTCCAGCACGACAAGGTCGCGATCGTGGGCGCGGAGTTCACCAAAAGCGGCTGGGGATTCGTGAGTTGCGATTCACCTTCACTCATGCATGCATCCAGACATCTCGTTGCTCTGCTGGAGATGTTTTCTGATGCTGTTTGGTCTGGTATGTCAGGCGTTCCCGCGGGACTTGCAGCTGGCCGTGGACCTGTCTACGGCGATCCTGGCGCTGTCGGAGAACGGCGACCTGCAGAGGATCCACGACAAGTGGCTGTCGAACGGGGCGTCATCGCTCCAGTCCGCGGCCGAGCTGGAGCCGGCGGAACGGCTGCGAGTGCAGAGCTTCTCGGCGCTGTTCCTCATCTGCGGCGTGGCGTGCATCGCTGCGCTGGCCATCCACGGCTGCATCCTGGCCCGGCAGTACTCCCTCCACGTGGCCTCCCAGCCGCCGGACGCGGGGCCGACGGCGCCATCTCCCGCTCACGCCGCAGCAGCATCCGGGCGTTCCTGTCCTTCGCGGACCGCCGGGAGACGCAGGGCCACCTGAAGGGGTCCGGTTCCGGTTCCGGTTCCGGTACCAGCTCTAGCAGCGGCGTCAGCAGCTTCACGTCGAGCAACGCCAGCATGTCGAGGTAGCCGCGCCCGTCCACCGGTGGACGGGCCGGCGTACGCACGATACAGCGATGGCTCACCAGCAGTCATGCTCTCACCATAGCTGGTACGGTGCATGTTGTACGCGCGCGTAGGCCGTAGGTGCAGCAGGCGTGTACGTAGATGGTCGTAGCGACATTGATTCGGTTTTACCATAAGGGGTCGGTGCACGAACGTGTCCGTCCAGGGTGTAGTGAATTTGGATCTCCGTGTGCCACGGAATTGTATTATACGTAGATGCGTAAAGCAACGGCCAGCGCACATGGGTGCAGCGCAGGGTCCTGGCCTTAATTTGCCGCACATGTTGGGGGGGATTAATGTCGGATCCTAGGCGTGTGATTAAGAAAGCTACCAGTATACATACAGTAGAGAAGTACTCCGTACAGTACATGGTTTTTTACGAGCCCATCACCGCGCCTTGGTTCCTGGCCGCGCCACAGTGCCGTGGCGTGCGGTGCCGAGTGTCTCCCGCAAAAACCTCGGGGGACCCGGGGGGGGTCCGTCGGTGACCTGTCCTAGGCTCCCAGCAACCAGGACATTTCACATTTGGATCGCTTGGGGGGTCCGTCGGCTACTCGGTCGGCCATCACCATCTGCTGCATCATGCATCCAGAGCCCCCATTTGTTCCGTCTGAATTTTGTTTCGTTCCTGCGTCTCTTCTGTAAAACTCAACTGATTTCCATGTTTCAAATTACTGTGCACTAAACTTTGCCCTTTTCCCTTGTTCATCTGATGGCTTTGTCCTGCGATTCCTGTGAAATCGTTATAACTTTTCACGACAGCAATCAGGGTCGACATGGACCTACGCGTGCGCCCGATGATGAATGAGGATGGAGACACACACACCTCTGCGGCTGCGCGGACGATGAGGCTGGTTGGGCGAGCGTGACGATCATCATCACAGCACATGGATATGCATCTCTTTCCTTTTCAGTTTTCATCAGGCTCCCGTCGACCACTCGTGTTCTCGGGAGATGCTGAGTAAAAGCTCGTCATGACCGCGAGTTGTCCGTGCTCCACAGCCTACCAATAAATACGTACTTTCTACGGCTCTTGGTAGCTGTATGGTGGACACGAGTAGCAAATACCCCATTCAATCATCGAGGGGTACATCATCACTTACCGATACTAGATGGAGAAATAAATTCTCGCGGCGTCTAGAAATAATAACTGAACTGTAATAAAAACATCAAACAGAAAGAGGTTAGAGCTGAGAACACGCCAGCCAGGCAGGCCAGCCCAACAAACAGAATGAGCACGCACGCACGCAACGCGACGCAACAATCCTTCACACTTGAGGACATGAAACGGCCTGATCAATGCTCGGATCTTTCCATGCCGGATTCTTTTTTTAGCAGGTACCACATGCATGCGCAGGCCACCACCCTTCGCCAGCTAGCGCGGGCGGCGTCATCCCTCGCGTTCTGATACTTTTTTTTGCTAGGAAACGAATGAAAAACAATTCACATGCTTGCATTACACTGCACTGGTAGTTTGCCAATTAGCTAGCAGAGATTTCAGCACTAGTACACTACTGTAGTAGTTTATGCAGCTAGCAGAGATTCTGAGGTATATTAGTAAGGCTTTGTTTAATTACACGCAAAATTCAAAATGTTAGAATTCAAACTCTTATAGCAATTTTGTTTGTATTTAGTAAATATTGTCCAATTATTAATTAAACTCAAAATATTCGTCTCGTGATTTACATCCAAACTTTACAACTAGTTATTTTTTTTTTACTTATTATATTTACTACTCTATGAATGTGTCTTAAATTGATGTGATGGATAAAAAGCGGAAAAACTTAGAACTTTTGGGGAACTAAACAAGGCCTAAAATAAATAAATAAAATATAATAATGCGAGACGCGCGCAGGGCGAGGATGGAGCAGGCCGGCCCACCGGCCCGTCACGGGCACGACTCAAGTTTATTCCTTGCGCATAAAATACGAAGGGAACAGAGAAAATGACACGTCGGAATCGGATTTGGGTTTGCATACAGGAAAGAAGCATGTCAACTGGCCGATCCGGCGATCGGAGGAGTCTCGTGCGTACAGTATCATATTAGGAACCGAACACGCGTCATGCATATGCTTCGTCCCGTCCGGTTGTGTGCGATTATTTGTCTCGGCAGATACAGCCACTCTACCAGTTGCATTATCATAGCGGCGATAGCGTCACGTCGTTGCCAATCCCAACCTCGTCCCATGTGCATGTCCTCGCGAGCGCTAACAGAGGTCCACGCATAATGCATAATAGTCTACTGCCCCAGTAATTTTCTTTGTCAACAGCACTAGAGAGAGGCCATATTAGTTTATGAATCATCTCTCTCTATATATGTTCAGATTCCCAGGGCGGATCGCACTGGATTTGACTCGGGGAAGAAGCAAGAAATACGTATTGTAAGCACCCAAACCAGAAGATGCGTCCAGCAAAGGGAAACCGAAGCACCATGGCACAGCAAGGTCCGGTGTACGAGGAGGCAAAAGGCAAACGCCGTAGTCAGGATTAAGTCTCTGTTTGGCTGGTTCTTAAGTTAGCCGAGCTAAGTTTCTTTAGCATCACAGAGCTTTCGTTAATAGAAACATAAGTACAATTTGCTGCGGCCTAGCCCACAACCAATCCGGGACCTAGTCGACCCAAAAAAGAGAGAACGCTCCATGATCGACACCATGCTTGCACAAACATGGGTCATCGAATTGGCTTCTCTACACACCTACTTAACTTCAAAATCAACACAAAACTCCTGCCTAACTTTGTGAGGGCTTGCTTGGTTGACTACCAAACTTTGCCCAACCAAATTCATGGTAAGCCAAAACTTAGGCTTGTCAAATCAAGGCCACAAAAAGTTACGGAAAAAAAACGTGGGTGTGCATTTGGTTGATCACAAATAAAAGCTCCAAATTTCACTTTATGTAGCTTAAAAAACATTTTAGAGATTTGCCAAAACTTTGACATAAAATTGGAGATGCCAATTCTTTGACAATGAACCAATTGATAACCACTAATTTTTGCATGCTATGATTTTGGTTTGACAACAATTGGATGCCAACCAAGCAAGCCTAGAGACATCAAATATAAAACTGATTGCACACAAGTAAAGTCTATAAACCAAGACAATCAACCTTCAAAATAACACGATTATAGCCGTTCTCGACAGCTAGCTCCAAGTCCTGTTGCCATGGCCTCAGCGGCTGGGCTAAGTCTGACCATATCTAGATAGATCTCTTTATATATAGATAGTTTTTTTTTATGCGACACGGGCACGCTCAACACGCACGACTCACCCCTATTTTACACAAAGAACGGAAACTCTACCCTATGGCGAAGGTTAGGACCGGCGCCCAACACACATGGTTAGTATTATCGGCAAATTGAGCATAACTGAACTAAGTTGTTCTTTATGGTTGCGTATGTGTGCACTCGGATTTGAATACTTCTAGCAGCAATAGGGTGACGTGTCCATAACAATGAGACGCTTAGGGCTAGGGTGACTTCATGCCTCGTAGAGGTAGACATGAAAAAAAGTAAGAAACATTTTGAATTCAGATTCTTTTTAGGAAACGTTTCTTGTGATGAATTAGAATCACTTTAGCAAACCATTTCATTGGTGAGCTACATTCTACTTCTAAAAAAAATTTTTGTTTCATAAAAAATCAAGTCTACATTCTAATTCTAAAAAATGCATGTTTCATTAAAAATCATATAAATAGAAGTTGTTAAAAAAATCGTTACTTATTTGAATGCGGAGAATATCTCAGATACAATCCATTTTAACTTGTTGGGTTTAAAAAGGATAACCATATAAAAAATGATCACTTTGTATATAGCAGACAACAGAAAACAGGATCACTAAAAACCACAGTACTTTTTTTTTTAAAAAAAAAGGACGGCTAAAAAAGGAAAACAAAATCGTTTGCAGAATTGCAGTCCACACTGCAACTGCAACTGCAACTGCAACTGCAAGTAGTCGGACGGCCCGATCCCGAGAGCAAGGAGGAATCCAAAGCCCGTCGCCCAGCCAATCCATCGCCGCCCGCACCTCTTCAACTTCACGTCTTGACCACGTCCGCCACGGCCTCGGCCTCGGCCTCGGCCTCCTCCCTCCTCCCTCCACCCTCCAGTCCTCGGCTCCGCCTGCCGTGCCGCCTGACACAGCCACGCGCCGCGGCGGCCGTACAGGCGCTAGGGTTTTCCCCGCCCCACTTCGGCCGCGGGCTCGGGATCTCGCGCCGCACCGCAATGCAGCTCACGCGCCGCTGATCTCGGGGCCGCCTCCATTCCTTTCCTCCTCCCGCCGCCGCCGCCTCAGCTGGGTGCAGCGCGCGGCCGCCATGGCGCGGCGCCACGGGTGGCAGCTCCCCGCCCACACCCTGCAGGTTCGCCCGCGACTCTCCTACTCCCGCACCATGAGTTGCTGCTATCCGCTCTGAATGCGCGAGTTGAGAGCGCACGCAGTGTGCTCGCTCCCGGATCCCGTCGCGCTATGCTCGTTTTCCCGCGGAAGCGGTGGATGTTTTCGGTCGGGGCGTTGTTCGAACGAATTTCATTGCGCTGCTTCTGTCTGACGTCTTTGATGATTTGATGAGGAATGCTGTGACCAATCAAGATTCCTGTGATCCGATGCGATGTGATGGGTTGTCATTCTCTTTTCCCGATGCGTCTGCGCGGCTCTCTGTATCCTCTGAAAGCGCGCGAGAATTTGGTCACTTCTGCTGCTCCTCTATTTTGACACGAAGTAGTAGTAGCACTTGGATTTGGTTTTGTTAATGTTAGATGGGTTTGGTTTTGCTAAGGTTTTATCGTAACGGCAGGTTTACCTGAATTTTATGCAGCGCTACATCCTGATCTCCTGCGGCATAGATAGAATGTGTCTTGCCCTTGTTTTTAGCTGTCATTTCGCTTTCTCCAACAAAAGTGTCACTTTTTTTGTTGGTATTCTCTTGGGCCGTTCTGCTCTTTCCTCTATGATGTCATGTCGGGCTTGATCTACAAATTCGGCTTCGCTGCCACCCTATTCTTTTTGTCTCCTTGCGCTGTTGCGCTTTCACCCTGTATTACTCCCAAAATGTGTACTAACATTTTGTAAAGTTTGATTTAGTTAGGTTGTGACTGTACTTTCATTTGCGTGATCTCTTTCTACAATGGATGCTTCCGTGTTCCTAAACAGTAACTGATGTGTTGTGTTTGTTGTCATTCATATGGATCTGGCCCTGCCACTATTATGTTCATTAGCTTTATGCCACTCTCAGCCAATTAATAGTTGCTTTGCTTGTGCTACAGCTAGATGCACGAAATCAAATGTGCTGAGCTGAATTAAGAAATTGTTAATGTATCGGTAGTTTGAATGTCATAGTGAGTTTGTCGTATTCTATTTTTAGCGTCAGTGCCCAGCAATTAGCTTTGGCAGCTCTTTGAAGTGTATTGCTATGAAGCCTTTTTCTGGATTGAATGAAGAATCGAATTGTAGTATTCTACTTCTGTTGATGCATTATCAGAGAACAATGGTATCCTGGTGAGGTCAGAATAGATTGTGGAATAGTCACTAGTGACCAAGATTTTTAAAGCATGAACTAAGAGTATATAATATTAGTTTTCACCTTCGGGAAAAAAAGACGATTATGTGATACTATCAAGTAGGTATTTTTTTATTTTGAATTTGAATTTTCCATGAAAAATCACTTAGCAGTGGTCTGGATCCATTCACAACCAATTCATCCTGATTACTTTCATTTGCTCACCTTATTTGCCCCTCATCTATATAGTCTTGATGCAAGTGCAAGCTTTGAGGGATAGGCTACAAATTTTGAGCTACTATGACTTTATAACTTATACTGTGACTTTATAACTTATAAGTGTCCTTTAGAAGAAGCATGAAAAGTTTAAGCTAATGAGTTTGTCTTATAAATTTTAATAAAAAAATTCTTTGAATTGAATATAAAATGTTAAGTCCACACTTGTAAATTTAACGCCATAATCAGTTGGCATGCTTGTAAGCTCATCGTTTAGTAATATCTCTTAGTAGCTTCCGTTTTAGATAGGGACTATTATGTAAATTATGGTGGTCATGGCCTTCATTTCTGCTGAACTTGTAGCCCTCTTACATTTCATTTGTGCTTCCTCTTAAAATTCTATCCTTGCAGGCAATGCATCCTTACCTATGCCTTATTGGTTCTTATCAGTGGAACAGTATGATTGTATGAATAACATTTTTATATATATATTTCCAGGTGGTGGCTATAACCGTGTACTTCTTGCTTTGTATAGCATTCTATGCTTTCTTCTCTCCATTTCTTGGGGAGGACTTGTATGAATATATCGCTGTGGGTATTTATAGTTTTCTGGTAAGATTCCACCCTACCATGCTTGGATTTAATACATCAGTAAGTGATCACTGCTTTGATATTTGTTTTCTGTTTTGCCAGGCATTATCCGTGCTAATTCTATATGTTAGATGTACTGCGATTGATCCTGCTGACTCTGGCATCCTGATTTCCATGGATGGCACACTATTTTATAAACCTGAAGGTATATGTTGCCCATTAACAATGCTTCTATAGTTCTATTTTGCACCCTATCACTTTATTTACTAATGCATCTTCATCTTCTGATTAAAAGCACCTGTAGACACTCAAGAAGAAGCAGGTAAGCCAGGATTGAGAAACGGTGAGAATATCCAAAAGCATAAATCATGCTTTGGAAGGGTTTGTTTTTGTTGTGCTATTTTTACAACTGGGGACTGCCGCGAAGAGGATGAAGCTAACCATCAAGAAGATTATGGTGAAGAGGCACTCTTTTGCACCCTTTGCAACAGCGGAGGTACTTTTATGCTGAGCTCCAATCCTATTTGATGTGCATAGTGTGATATATTTCTGTTCGACCCAATTTCTCTTTGTCTTACCAAGAGTATATTATTGGTTCTTTGCTTCTATTTTACCAATTTACTAAGCACCCATGTACCTGAAAACCCAAAACTGTTGCTTGCAGCATAACCGATGCTAAGAGTTGGTGCCTAAAAAACTTTAGCGATCTTTTTTGTATTCATGTAGTTCCAGGTACTCTTAACATGACACTGTTTGGAATGTTTTAAAAATTTCAAGCTTGATAGATTTTTATGCAACAAAGTTTTTATTTAAGCATAAGAAGATGACTCGTTTATATATTTTCACGACTAATCGGTGCTTCTGTTTTTATTTCAAAGCCAGCAGTTAGCATCTCCATTTGCCATGATGCTTGCTTTTTTTTTTCTTTATATTAATCTTCAATGCACTTATGTTTGGACACATGGTATCGACACATGGTATCAACACAAAGTTTTAGTTGACACTAAGTGCCGTTCCATTTGTATTCTGATACAGGTCTTGGCGCACATAGCAAGCACTGTCGGTTGCGACAAGTGCGTTGATGGGTTTGATCATCACTGCCGGGTATTATATCAAATCTTCTCTACCTAATTTGGGTTTCTTTGCTTTTATTTTTACTTTTTATTGATTTTTTCCTTTTTGTTTGTACTCAAACCTGTGTTTTATCTTTTGATGCAGTGGCTGAACAATTGTGTTGGAAGAAAAAAATTATATCACATTTTTATGCCTTATGGCTGTGAGTCTGGCTTGGGTATGTTAAAAATCATGGAATACAAATATTTTTAACTGTGAACATTACATCCTTTTAAATACCAATAAGCTTGTATCTTGTGGATAATTCGAAAGCATTTTTTTTTCCTGATTAGTTGCCATTATTGTAAATTCAGCTTGCTGTTGAGTGTGGAGTTGGTATTGCTGTTTTTGTTCGTTGCTTCACTGATAAGACGGCCATAGAAGATCAGATTGGGGAAAAGCTGGGCTATGGTCTTTCACGAGCACCCTTTGCAACCATTGTGGTAAGCATTAAACTATTGCTTTTTTTAATTTATTAGTCTATTTTCTCTTTATGTGAGTCTTTTTTTCTGTTATATAGTGAACAGAATTTTTCATGTACACTAAAACTATCAAATCGAATAAACTGTGATGACTCTGAGATAGTTAATTGTCGTCTGTTTATGAATTATGATATGGTATGGCTAGTATGCTGTCACAATCTTGACAACGAAACCTCTCTGACTCCAGGCCCTGGCTACAGCTCTTTCTATGCTTGCTTCAGTACCACTAGGAGAACTATTTTTCTTTCATATGATATTAATCCGGAAGGTTAGTCATTTTGTTATCACTTGTCACTTGTCATTATTTGTTCCATTTTATTAGATCGTGTCCAAGAATGCATCATGTGATATGGTTACTCTTGTTGCACAATATTTTTCAGGGCATAACAACTTATGAATATGTTGTGGCCATGAGGGCTCAGAGTGAACCTCCTGGACCTTCTGTCATTGATGACCAACAAAGCTTGGCATCTTCTCCAATGAGTTCTGCACCAACAGGTTTTAGTGGGAGCTCGTTTGCACGGCACTACAAAGGCGCATGGTGCACTCCCCCACGTATCTTCATTGACCAGGTACTAATTGTATCATGTAATACTTCTGGGACATGTCAACTTTCCTTAGTACCATCGTCTTGTGTCTATGTTCTACTCCCTGCAGTCACGTTTTTGGGTTGCCCAAAGTCAATCATTTTAAACTTTGTTTTAAACCACCTAGTTCATCCTAGGTTGGGTTTCGCTTTTTTTGTTTTATTACAAATTACTCTTTATGTGTGAAGCTTAATGCATGGCTAGATTTATCTTGTAATAAAAAGTAATAGTCAAGGTTGCGTTCTGAAGACCGTGTCGAGTCCAAAACGTCACTTATTTGTGACTGGAGCAAGTATAATTGAAGGCACCACAATTTGATGTGCGGTCTGTTCTTTCAACTTCAACAAATCTTATCAGAAACTCACACTATCCTAGATAATCTATCAAAATTAGTGCTGTTCAGCCTGTCACAGTTGTCTGCAATTATAAGTTGCACCTATCTTTTCCTTATGAGCTAGTCATCCTGCATATATTTGAACCTGTCTGCATCACATTGCAGGACGAAATCATCCCACACCTGGATCCTAGCAGAGTTCCTTCAACTGTTGATCCTGATACAACAGACCCAATGGAAAGAATCAAAACCCATCCTAAACGTCCAGTCCGCATCAGTGCGTGGAAGCTTGCGGCTTCGATTCAAGTGAGGCCATGAAAGCAGCAGCAAAAGCCAGAGCCTCTTCCTCTGTGCTGAAACCGATCAATACCCGCAACCAGTATGAGGCAGACAGTGATAACCTCAGTACCAGAAGCAGTGTCATAAGTGCTGATACCGGACACCATAGATACCCTCGGTCTTGCGGGAATTCACAGTACAAGCCATCTTATCCACCCAGCAGAGCAAGTGCAGACGACATCGAGTTGTACCCCCAGACACCAAGCAGCTTCCAGAGCAACTCGCGGACTCCAACTCCTCTAGCCGAGCACCATCCCTCCAAGCATTTCAACCCAATCTACCAGACGTCAAACAGGTCTCCATTCTCAGCAAAAGCTAGTGTCAGTGAAGCTCCTATCTCTGAAATCACCAATGCAGGGAGGTCTTACCCCCTACCACAAGCGGACAGATCCTCCCGGTCATCTGTTTACTGGGATCAGGAAGCTGGCAGGTTCGTGTCTGCTCAGGCAAACCAGGGATCCAGCTCTCGCTCTGGACATCCTGACCTCCTATACACCGGGCAGTCCATATTCTTTGGTGGACCTCTGATTGCAGAACCTGCAGCAAGAAGCTTCAGAGATCCTGGTGGTTCGAGCCAAAGGTCTGCCGGGCCCCGACCGCACCAGCTGCCGGTGTTCGATCCGAGTGACCCCCAGAGAGATAAGCTATCGAGGTTACCGTGAAATAGTACTATATCAATTTTTTTGGAGTGATCTTCCGAAACACATGTTTCTCTGCTCGATTATTAATGTATAGTAGTTCTTAGCTCTTACATCTGACAGATTAGTTCATGATTTTTTTGTATCCGGTTCATGGAAATTAAGATCAATTTAGGCACTAGCAACCATAAACACTGGAGTTATGGAACTGGTGATGTACTGAAGTGCAAGTGATAAGGATATGTCTCCAAACCTAGTTAGCTGCGCCTGGCGATACTAAAAACTAGGCGATAACTACAAAGGTGCTCCTTATTAGAAAAACTACAAATGTGCTAAATCTATCCTCTAATCTTGAACAACTTTCAGTATCTTTTCTTCTGGTGGAACGGCCTATCTTTGATTGGATAATCCTGTAGTATATGTCAACTGTCCAAGCTAATCTCAAATCAGCATGAGGCATCGTGCACTCGCCTGATGGACTGCCCGTGGCCATGTGTTTATCTCCGCCTGAGTGGCTGCAATCATATTTTACTCCCACTTTTGGCACGACTTTTGGCTGCTCAACTCGTGTAATCCGCGAGGAATAAGTAAGTGCGCGGTTGGGACTCCGCGGAATTGGGCCCCTCTTCATCGTGAGCCACTCTTGGATAAAAAGCGACGGTACTTGTCATCGGCTAATCCCCTGCACGTGATAAAGATATACTCATCTCCGTGTTTATGTTGAAAAAGGTATCGGATAAATACTAGTATATGGTTTGTTATCGTTCTCTTTTGATTTTTGATGTGAAAGTGAAAAGTGGGTGTTTCTTTCCGTATTTTTATTGTTCTTCCCTCGTGTGGTATAGACGTGAAAGTGGGTGTCGCTCTCCAACCGATTCATCCAGACTCCAGTCTCAGAGAGAGCGTTGATGTTGATGATTCCCTCGCAGCATCATTTCAGGTCCAGCCAGTATCCCTCAGCGTCGAAACTGAGAAAATGTGATGGCGGCCATTGTACAAGCATCGCCCAAAGCCTCAAAGTGTGCGTGGGATTATTCCTCGCCGTGTGCCGCGTGGCGTCGTCTGGCAATGGCGTTGGTGCTAGGGGGCATTTCTCGCGAACGCGACGGCAACAGGCGTCGCCAGGAGGGATGAATGCACGAATCCTCATCATTACAGTTACAATGATGTGTCCACAAAACAAATATCGCCCGCCTCTTTTCTCAATCATGAAAAAGAAGATGTAGTAAAGCTCTTGTGCAAACCCAGACACTGAACCGTGCGTGCACCCCATGTCACGTCTCATTTATTCTGGTTCCCGGAGACAGGCAGTAGTAGCACCTGCGACTGTGAACTGAGCTCTTGCAAAAGCTGGAGATGTTTTTTCAGGGGCGAAATGATCAGACGGGGAAGATCATTTGCGTCTGAATCTGAACACAACACCCTCTTCGATCGAACAGAGCAGAGGCTGTGTTTTCTAGGATAAGGCTTGAGAGTCGGCGGTTCCCTGCACCAGGACATCCTCCTCGGCACCGGCCATTCCACGCCAACGGCGTGAGCGAGCGCCACCTCGAGACGACACCTCCCGCGACCCGGCACCGGCGCCGCCGTCCGCTAGCTAAAGACAGACGCAGACCAGACCAGGACCACGCGTCTCCGCGCGCTCCAGGTAACCGTAGGCAACGGAACGGTGGTGCTGCGTTGCGTTTCCCCAGCAAGAAACCTTGGGCGGCGAGCGAGAGGGTTGGGTAGCGGAAAGTGTCTCAGCAACGCCTCCCGACCCCGGTTGGTCACTGGGTCACGGGTGAGAGACGATGGCGATCGCTCCGGCCGAAACGGACGACGACGGGACCAGGACCGGCCTCGCCGGGATTAGCGGGGGCGGCGGGAGGCAGGCACCGCCCCCGGATGGAAGCGGAAAGCCTGCAACCGAAACCCCTGGAGTGACGTGCACACCTCGGGACCCTGCCGGGGCCGGAACAGCCGGTTTGGGATCCGGGTGCACCGCGCGCACATGGCCCGGCCGGCCCCGAAAAATCGAATGCTGCCGTGCCACTGCCACTGTCACCACCAAACAGACTCGAGCACCTCTGTAAGTGGGCCCATCTGCATCTGGTGTGCCGCACTGCTGCCGGACAGCCGGAGTAGCCGCACACTGGCTCGTCCATGGCTAGACGTTACAAAAGGTCAGTACTAGTGACTAGTGATGGGTGGTGCATGGTCCGTTGCACGTGAAGCTCTGACGTGTGCTTTCAACGCCGATAGCGAAACGACATTTTGCAAATGCATACGTTTTGTTTTGGTACCGAGAGAAGAATGTACCGTATTTGATTCGCCGGTTACTAACGCACATGAAACTCTTATTACATTTCCTTTATCCCAAGAGAACAGACCAGATGATACTAAAGAAGGGAACAGACAAGAGGATTTAATTAGAGAACAAACTCTTATTAGGTTTATGCTGTATATTGGGCTCGTGGCTCGTCGATATACACATATATGAGTTTGTGGATGTGAGGATAGGATACGATGAATATTTGCCATGGAAATAATCAAATAATAAAAATCAAATAAGAACAGATAAGTCATTCAATGAAAGCCACTGTTTACAAAAGCTAATAATAAAAATTATAATTTTGTTCATTTCTCTGAATACAAATATTAACTCACAATACCAATAGTTTATCCATATGGCTGGACATTTTTCAAGTTTATCCATAATTACTAGATTAGAAAGGAAAGGACCCGAGCCTCCTTTTTGATCTTTTGCACGCAATGATTCCAGAAGTTTCTAAATTTGAACGGATGAAGTGTGTCCAAATTACGTGTTGTCTCACGCTACGACGCTTGACACCTTAAAGCCAGAAAAATGCTGTTTTTTTTCTGTTCTGAGTAGGGTATACATATACTCCACGCCACCTCAAATTAGCTTTGCAATCGAGCTTCGTCGTAGGCAACAACACAAGGCTCGAAGAGTAGACACATATATTCGGAGAATATTCCTCGTATATTTGAACAGTTTCAAAGTGAAACCTTTACTTACTCGTCTAACAAAGCTAGGATAAAGTTTTTGCCGCCTTCTAAAAAAAAGTTTTAAAGCGAACAAAAAAACACCGAAGCCAGCGTGGAAAGATGTCCAAAACGCCGCAAAACCACGTCGGAGAAGACGCTGTTTTTGTATACTTGACACGCCCTAAACCCCGGAGACTTGGCTGCTTTTATTTATCCGCCGCGCTCCTCCGAAAGGCAGCAGGCAACACTACTGTGGGATCTGCTCTGCTTCTATAAAAGGCAGGGACACCCCTCGCTCCCCTTCCCACACACACTTTGTCACCTAGCTTCCTCCTCCCCTGCGACTGCGACGATAAGGCAAAGCCCGTCCGTGAGCGTGAGCGAACAGTGAGTGCGAGTGAGCAGCCCGACCGATCGAGCGAACAGAGCGAGGATGATGCACAGGAAGCTCATGTGGGGACCAGCCCGGTGGGGATGGCGGGGTCGGACAGGCCCGACGACCACGACGTCGTGATCGTGCTCGCCTCGCTGCTCTGCGCGCTCATCACCGTGCTCGGCATCGGCCTCGTGGCGCGGTGCGCGTGCGGCCGCGGCCGCGGCGGCGAGGGGGGGCGGGGGGGGGGCGCCCGCGCGCGGGCGGCCAACAGGGGCGTCAAGAAGTCGGTGCTCCGCAAGATCCCCACCGTGCCGTACGTCGCGCCACCATCCGCCTGCGCCGCCGACGCCGAGTCAGGCGGGGAGGCCGACGCGGCGGAGTGCGCCATCTGCCTGGCGGAGTTCGAGGAGGGCGAGTCCATGCGCGTGCTGCCCCAGTGCGGCCACGCCTTCCACGCCGCCTGCATCGACAAGTGGCTGCGGGGACACTCGTCCTGCCCTTCCTGCCGCCGGATCCTGTCCCTCCACCAGCTGCCGCCCGGCGAGCGCTGCCGCCGCTGCGGCGCGCGGCCCTCCCAGGACGGGGACGGGCTGGACGCGGCCGGGTGGAAGCCCACCTACTACAGCGCCATGCCGCCGTTCCTGGCCTAGACGGCAGAGGAATCGTCCAATCCGAAAACCTTTCGGTTCCTGAATTCCATCCTCGCCTCTTCCTTCTGGTTTCGTTTACTGATTGATGATCGTAGCAGTAGATTTCAGTAGTGCCTGCTGCCTGATTTGCGGTTGGTAGCAATCTGGGAAATGAGGAATTTGGGGGATCAATTCATGGCTCTGAATTGGGGTGATTTAGTGTTTGTTGCAGTTGAAACACTGCAGCATAGTAGTAGTACCAGCTATGTACATACATTTGTAAATACTGAGTAATTAATTAATATGCATGCCGTGAGCTTTGGTAAGGATGATGATCTCCGTTTCTCCTTTCCACAGTGTTAATTTTGTGATTGTTTTCTGGGTGATTCGATTTTGCACACATGCAATCAGCTCCCATGGAATGCGAAATGTATTTCGCATGGCCTAACTGCTCGGGAATGCATGATGCTTATCTTCTTGGTGCTGTCAACAGGGAAGCCTGTGTTGCTTCCTTCATCTTGATATTTTTTGCACAAGTCGACATCATCGTTATTTGATCGATCGCCGAGGGAATATGTCATTGCCACCTTGTCTAAAAATCAATCGCCGTACGTCCAGCTGCTCTCCTCCGAGGTCACGTGACAGCGTATGCAATTTACACATGAAGTGCTAGATCAAAACATCTTCGTTTGATCAATTTTGTAATGAAAATACTAATTGTTGTGCACTCAAATTATTATTAAACTTATTATGAGATTTATTTTTATAATTTGTCTTAATCTAGAATTGCATTAAGACATTCAGGTGTTGAGTAGACTGTAAACAGACTCTTGTGTTTTTGGGACGCGGCAGCACGGTATATTGGTTCGTTCCAAACTTCCAATCCGTTTGACTTTTGAGTTTGTTGGACTGCCTGTGCGGCTAAATTTACGAACACCAATCTGATGGAGAAGTGGTACGGCTAAATTTACTGCTTACTCCGTACATATCACCGCAGTCAAAGGTTACGTAACGTGTCTATTTGATGATCTCAACGCATGAACCCTAGTACTACGAGTGAGTAAGCACACGACAGTACTAAACTGTGGAGTGATGAAAAATGCCACATGACGTGACGGGGACCTCTCGGCCTTGGCGCCGTGGTTTCTCGTAGCGAAATCCACAACCGTCGGACCCGCGGGACCACGGGCACACGGCGGCGACGCTGGTTTTGGGAGGACGGCCGAAGAAAACCAGCAACGCACACGCGCCGCCGGTGTGGAACGTGAACGTGTGCTCTGTGGCGATGGTTCCCACAGGGGAGGATCGGTGGCCATCAGGCCATGGTCCATGACATGACAAAACGTTCGCTGTCGCGTGGTGGAGTTTGGTACGGCGATCTCCTCGGCGCGCTGGCACGCTCCTGTGCCGGCTTCCGCCGCCGCCGCGGAATCAAGCCTGATCCAGTGGTCCGTCCTACAGTAGCCTCGCTCCTGTGCTTGCACTGCATGATTGTCCCCTCTCGGCATCTTCTGATGAGGCAGGGCACGTGGATGAAGCAAGCAAAGCAAAGCAACACTCCAATTCAACGCTGACGACACTGGTTGGGCGGACGCGCATCACTTTAGCCAGCCCAGTCAACAAATCCCTTGCCATTGGTTCAAGGAGTTCAACGCCTAGATCACACAACGCGCACTCTCTCTCTACCATACGTCCCATACCTAATTGTGCACATGCCACCTTGTTTATTAGGAGTTGAATTGAAAGCGCAAAAGTGCAGCGTGCCAAGTCGGCAGAAAGGGCAAAAAAAGAAACGCAAAAGAACTCTTGCAGGTTGCTGGAGCACTCACAGTCTGACTCACACACAAGCACAGGCACAGGCACAGGTCAACCTAATCCCTGAAATGAGACACGCTAGGCAATGCAACAAAGGTCCAATGGACAGTAGTTTAGATTTTAATGGCAGGGATGTGGGATAAAGATGAGTTTATTTATTTATGTGTTTTTATGCATCGGTTGCTTTGTTTTTGCTGGGATGGGAGTGGTACGCTGGCATTTGTTGGTGTTGATTGGTACGAACTACTAGTGAACTACAACTAGTAAGAGTAGTGAGCAGGTACACTACGTATAGTTTAGCTAAAAGTTCAAATTTTTTCCTCTCCCCTTCTCTTCATTTCATGTTTTTTTCATAAAAAAAAAGTTTCAGAACTTGGATTCCAGCCTAGTATATGTGGAATTGTAGATTTATATCTAAGTTGTACTGGGGAGTTCCAGGAATAAAAAAAAAATTATCATACCTGTAGCACTTTCTAATCAATTCAAGCCTGGACGTATTCATTTGGATGGATGGTTAAAATATGACAAACACGCTCGCTCAATGTTCGTCGGATGGATGGGTGATTTTCACCGTGGTAATCTGCTGGAGTGGCAATTGTCAATTAATCTGCAATTATCAATTAATCAGCGGTAGTGCGCGATCCCATGCTGACTGCGCATCCACACGGGTCAATGGAACACGTTGTTTTGAAGCCAAAAAGGAATGGCATGCACCGGTTTGCAAAACCAGAGTAAAATAAAATAAGAGTTGCATTTTACCATGCTAAATCGGGCGCTAACTGTTGTGTTTTTTCACGGGCGAGCGGAGGCCACTGTCCTTTGACCTGACCAACGTACGAACTACTAGTGTCAACTAGTAGAGTACTACAGTACGTTTACAAAAGTTGATTCACCTTTTGTCTTTCATGTTAGTCTACCTGAATTATAACACCAAAATGACTAGATTATATTATTAATTTTCTATTATTATTAACAAGACATTTGGATGGAATTTTAAAACATGACGAACACGCTCGCTCAATGTTCGTCGGATGGATGGGTGATACGCTGGCAACACATCAGGTTTTAAACAGTAGTGTGTGATTATGCTGAGTGGTCAATTCAATGGAACGTTGTTTAAAGCCGCAAAGGAATGCCATTATAATATATTGAAGCTAACGTTTCACTGGGAAGAACAACTTGACCAACCTTGGCGAGGAACACCTTGATTCACCTTTGTCTCATTAGTCTACCAGATTATAACACCAAAATGACTGGTTATTCACTCTATTATTATAACACATCATTTTTTAACACATTAGGCTGGTCAATTCTGAATTTCGATAATATACTCAAGCACGTTGGGAAGAACATGTCAATGACAAGGATGACGCGCGGATCTCGTCGTGAGACATCAAAGACAGGCAGTGAGACATCCGTGCGGGTTGGGACCACAGGAAAGAGTCCGGGATCGAGGGTGCGTGCACCGGGGTCAGGTCCATCAGGTTGGCTATGGATGAATGCAGAGGAACAGAAAGGTGTTGTTGGATTGTTCGCTCGTGTGTTGTGATCCTCTCGCCAGTCCGGCACACGTGTTGTCTTTTTATAGCCGTGGCCGCGCGTAGTGGGTTGTAAAAATACAGTCACATTAGGTTTTTGCGTTGGCACCCCGGCCCACACTGACAATCTACTTGATAACCATGCATCGACGGGAGTGACAGGTTCCGTTTGTGTGTCACGCCAATCGCCAAGGGCCATGAGTCCTACCACGATAACACCAAAATGACTAATTATTCACTCTATTATTATAACAAGACGAATTTTACATGTTGATGTGTTACATATAGCCTAATATGTCGAGAGCCTTTTTGTTGGAATAGCAATTCTGAACAAGAATAATAAGACCTCCGCTCGAGCGATGCCTCGGGCAGAAATACGAAAGGCTCATGAGATGACATAAGCCAAAAGTTTTAGGGTTTCATAAATATTTCACCAACCGTCCCTTTTAATAGGAGCATAGCCCTCCTTTTATAGGCCAAGAGGATCATAAGTTATAGATCCGCCATTGGTATATTCCGCGGATATTCTCTAGACTCATACATAAACCAAGGGCAAAAAGGGATAAATACAATCATAGAACCGCCTTAGTTGTTATGCCTTGATGTTATCCCAATAGTGATCCTCCAAGGTCTTCATCTTTGGCCCGACCCATCTTCTTCCTCTTCTTAGTTCTTGGGCCTCGCCCAACCCCATACTACGGACCTTGGCTAAACCTCGCTTTTGGACCTCAATCGGACCTCTCTTCTTTGGACCTCGGCCATACCTCGGCTCTTGGACCTTGGCTGGACCTCTCCTCTTGGACCTCGGGCCGACCTTGGACCTCTTGGACCTCTCCTCTTGGACCTCGACATCGGACCCGCTCTTGAACCTCGGCCGGACCGAGCTCTTGGACCTTGGCTAGACGGAGCTGTTGGACCTCGGCTAGGACGTCGGACCTCTTGGACCTCGGCTCTTGGACCTCGGCCGGTGGAGGTCCCTTCGGGAAGGCTTAGTGCCTTGTGGCCATCAAGGCGTTCGGGCGGAGATACCGCCAACATGCTAACTTGCACACAAATGACATCGAGGTGTTTCTCTTGGTTGAGACATTAGTATGGCTACGCCTCTTCTCAACGTCGTGCTCCAACAGTTTTCCCCTCAATGTTAGGGTTAGGCGAGCCTATGCAACTTGTTAGGGCATGGTCCGGTGCAAAGCGGGCCTTGGCCTTGAATCCACCTTCGGAGCCAAGAGGTGAAGCTGCACCTCATAACTCTCCCCATGGACGGAGGTTTGCTAGTCAACCTCCAGGTGAGGGCGGGCGGCGGGTTCCCCAAGCAAAGGTCCCCCTAGGCGGAGGTCCTCCCCATCCGGGGAGGTTTGGCAGTCAACCTCCATTTTGGAGGTCGACCCGGTCCTGCTAACACTTATCACCAAAGCACTCAATGTTAGGGTTAAGCGAGCCTATGCAACTTGTTCCATCGTGCCCCCAACACTTATCTAAACTGCTTTTAAAAAAAAAAAATCAAGAGAAACCAGCATAAAATATCTACATCGCCTATCACAACTTCGATTCCAGTGATTCTTCTTTCAATAAAGCTTTGTTGTTATATGAAAAAAGATAGAATGATTTTCTCCGGTTACAAAGCAAGCACATATTTTTTACACGAAAAATTATAAACAATCCATGGTCCATTTTGATAGGCGAAACTCTGTGAACTCAGCATCATGCACACGTATGTGCAAATCCTTGTTAATTCCTCACCTTCCCGTGAAGGAGGTGGAGGACAGAGAACAGAAACTGGAGTGCCCTCCGCCTCCGGTGAAGAGCACCCCGACATGCGCCAGCTCGATCTCCTGCCGCACGCTGAAAGGCGGCCAAACGAACGCAGGCTTCAGGAGCGGGGGCTCCGGCGCCTCGGCTCCACCCACCAGCACCTGCACCACCGTCCGCATGGACGGCCTCTCCCTCGGGTTTGGGTGGCAGCACGCCAGGGCCAGCCTCACCGCGCGGTCCACCTCTGCCGGCTCAAACTCGCCGCCCAACACCGCATCGGCGGCGTCCTGCGCCTTCCCCTCGCCGTACAGCTGCCACGCCCAGTCCACAATGTGTATGGGCGGCTGCCGGCCTCGCCCGAAGCTCGCCTCCTCGCCGTCGCCGTCGCGGTACGAGCGCGCCGCCACGGGACTGGTCGGCCGCCTCCCGCTGACCACCTCAAGGACGAACACCCCGAACGCGAACACGTCCGTGTCGAGGCTGGCTGGCGCGGCCGGTGAAGAAGCTCTCGTACGCCATGTACCCGCGCGTGCCCGCCACCGCCTGCGTCGAGTGATGCGTCGCGCCGTCGCGCTGGATGACGCGGGCCAGGCCGAAGTCGCCCAGCCGCGCCTCGTATTCGCCGTCCAGCATCACGTTGCTGGCCTTCACGTCCCGGTGGAGGATCCGCTTGCTGCTCCCGTGGTGCAGGTAGTCGAGCGCCGACGCCACGCCGCGGACGATCCTGTACCGCCGCTCCCATGTCAGCTCAGGCGTCGCTGACGACGTCGTCTCCGACGACGACGCGCTTGCTCTGGCATCGGCGGCGTACAGGTGTCTGTCCAGGCTGCCCATAGGGAAGTACTCGTAGACGAGCAGGAGCTCGCCTCTCTCGTGGCACCAACCCATGAGCTTCACGAGGTTGCGGTGCGAGAGCTTGCTGATCGAGTTCACCTCCGCCACGAACTCCTGCTCCCCGCGATTGGAGTTAGCGCTCGTCATCACCCGCTTCACGGCCACCTCCACGCGCAACCTCTTCAGGTAGCCGAGGTACACGGTGCCGAAGCCGCCCCTGCCGAGCTTGCGGTCGGAGCTGAAGTTGGACGTGGCATCCCTCAGCTCCCTGAACTTGAACCTGACAGGGCCTTGCGCGTCGATCATCTTCTCGAGGTTGCGGTAGGCTAGCCTTCTCGGCCGCGTCAGCCTTCTCCACACGCAGAACGCCAGGAACGATCCGGCGATGGCGAACGGGATCAGGTAGGCGAGAAGTAGTCTCATCTTCTTCCTATGTCGCCATCTGCCGTCTGCATCGTCGCCTAGCGTGGTGAAATTCCAAGACTTGATCTGATTCAACTCGGTGAAGTCGCCGGTCGAAGCCGCGAAGCCGACGGTGATGTCGTCCGTCAGATACTCCGACAGGTCACCGCCCCAGGCATACATGAAGCTGTACGTCTGCACCGCGACTAAGCTCAGCACTGCACCGTCGTACTGTATGGTGACCGATACATCAGACCCGCTTGCCAGCACGATGGAGAGATTGCTGAGAGGATACGGGCTGGCAGACGCGATGCCGTTGACGTCGAGGCCGATGTGGTTGTCGTCGTGGTCGTGCTCGCCGCTCTTCCTCGTGTCGAACTCCACGGCGATGATCCGGTTCGCCGGCGACCCGTCCGTCTGGCTGTTCACCAGCCCCAGCCACTGGCCGCTGCTGTTCCGGGGCAGCTCCGGGTTGTTTGTGAGGATGAATGCCATACCTTCTCCGGTCCCGTTCCGCGGGAGGATGTTGAGCACGAACTCCGTCCTGAAGGACGTCAGCGCCGTCCGCCTGCGGTTCCACAGCTTGAGGGTTTCCCGCGCGTAGCAGACTCTCCCCGACCGGTGGCTCAGGTCTCCGGTGCTCGGCGTGATCTGCAGGGCTCCGTCTGCGATGCCGGCGCCGGGGCTGAAGCTGAAATCGGCCTCATTGGCGGTGCCGAAGGAGGGGTAGCTGAACTGCAAGCAGCTGCAGGTACCACAGAGGATCAGAGTTGCAGAAGCCAGCAGAGCGAAGCAGAGCGAAGCGCCGCCTGATCCCAGTATGGGACGGGGACGCCATGGCTACTGTTTCCGGCAATCTCTGTAACTCGCTGTTTTTTTTTAAAATGAATCTCTCTCTCTCTAGTTCTTTGGCTATGTCTCATGTAGTACTTGATGGATCAGGGCCACGAAAACGCGGCGAACACGTAGAAGTCTTCTTTCGTAGCACATCGTCAGGAAACATGTGTGCATTGAATCGTGTTGCCTCACTGCCTGGCATTGACAACTGAATGAGCAGGCATATTAGACTTCTGCGTGGCAGAACCTTCACAGCAGTGCGACCCAACGCCAGAAGCCCAGAAGAGACTTTGACTACGCAAAACTTCCCCTGAACTTTGACTATGCAAAAGGCTTATCTGTTGTAAACACGGAGGTTGTTAGCATCTAGTAGTACAGTTAAGTCATCGTAACTATTACACATACAAAGTCATCGGAGCCGTACATGGTGTTTGATTTAATGGTTGGTTCCGTGCGCCATGGGTTTGGTTCGACATCAGTACGTTGAACGGCGAATTTTCACAAAACTAAGCACTTGTGCATGTTAGCATGTAATTATTGTTAAAGAGAAAGAGAAATAAATGACGAATGAGGTTATTCCATGGCTTAAATCAAACAATCACTCAGAGTCCACCGTTTATTTGGTGCTGCAAACCAAAAGAGCCATTGGCTTTCGATTGGTCAAACGGTTGACTACTGAGCTGAATTATCGTGAAAACACAGCAGAGGAAAGGGACGATCAGAATCTTACTAGGCTCCAGTAGCTAGGTCCCTGTGTTGCCCTTCGCAATCTTGTATTGTTCGAACTCTCCTCTCAAGTCTCTAGTACGGGTGAATAACCCCATCGCACCAAAAAAAAAAAAAAAAAAGACACTTATTAGGTTCCATATCATCTCGCTGACCGACACAAGCTGTATTCTACTCTACGTATCTACAGTGTTAGATATACAAATTAGCACAAAACAATTAGTACCAGTTTGTTTAAAAAAAGCCAGAAGTTGTAGCTGAAAACTCGATGTATTGACATTTCAAAAAAAAAAAGTGATGTATATACAAAGGAGTTATTAAGGCATGGAGGCCCATGGGCTTTCTCGAGCTCGCTCCGCACTCCGGCCCGATACGTGACGTTCACTGGACATGGCAGTGAAAGTGAACGCCGCCAGTCTCTTGCCATGGCGGCCTCCGTCTCTGTCCACTCCATCCCCAACCTCGGGCCTGAGCACAACCGAGTCCCAGCCCCCTAAAGCCTCCTGAGTCCCTGACCTCGGTTAGCTTCTGCTTCTCCATCCATGCGAGGGCGACAATGGCGACCGCCCTCCATCGCCGTCTCCCTCCCCTTGCGCCTCTTCCTCCCTCCGCGGCTGTTCCGCGGGAGGGCGGTGAGATGGCCGCGGCCGATTAGGGCTTCGGCGTCGAGCAACTCCAGTGACGTCGCAGGCGGGGAGCGGAAGTTGGGGGCTCTGGAGAGCAGGGTGGGAGATCTGAGGGCGCTCGTCGCCTCTGTGCCTCCTGCTGTTACTTTGGTAACGACTCCTATACCTCTCCCTCTCTGGGTATATTGTTGTACATTTGGATTGCGGGATTAGTTAGCGTCAGCACTCAGCACGAGATGGCAATTGCTGTGGAGAGGAGGGATATAATATATTAGCCTACTAGATAAATTTTGACAAGTGCGAGGGATGCTTTTAAACGAGCGCAAAAGCAAAACATAGTTGTGTTCCCTATGATTGTCTATGAACAACTAATTGCCAAATTGATATTAATTTGGACGGATGATCTGTTGAGTTGATTAGTACACAGTGGTATGAAACTCGTGGTTGCTTAGAATCATAGATAGGCTTAAGACAAGGAATGCAGAATACTATCATATCTGATTAGACATCCCTTGTTTATCTTTTCGTAATCCTCATCCAGCAAACCATAAAGGTCATCAACAATTTTCAGTACATCAGGGAATTGGTTTTAAACAGTGCAGGCAATTTAGTTCTTTTATTGTGTACCATCCTTTTCTTTTTTAGCATAAGAACAATTACCTTTTCTGCTTTTAACATGCTCATCCTTTAGTTGTACTAGGGCCATGTTGTGTACTCATGTTCTTACTTTCTCATTTCATGCAGATCCAGAAAAGCATTAGACCAAATTTTGTTGCTGGTTTCTGTGTTGGCATTGCATTTTTGGCTGCTGCTGCAAGGCAGGTCATCATTAGAAGTCGAGAGCATGATAATAGAGGTTCTGTTGCTGATCTAGTAAGGCGTGGACAGTTAAAATCAGGGCAACGAGGGACGTATGTCACTAATTCCTTCATTTCCTTGAAGTTGCATTTTGTATTCTCATTGATGTATTGCTGGGTTTATGGATGCTTGATTATTGTAGCCTCTGTTTTATGATGACATTTTAACACAGGACTTAAACCTTGTCTATGTGACTTGGTCATGACCTATTGTATACTACCTAATTTTCTGTAAAGTGATCTTATCATTGTGCTTATGCTTGTGAGGAGTTACTGTCCCTAGTTACTTGTTCCATGCCAGCAAAGCCTCACCATAGTTTCCACATGCTGTTGTTTCAGGAATTCAACTTTCAGAAACTAATTACAGAGTTCGTTCCAATGCAGATATAAATGGTTAAATGAAGCTTTTCTGTGAACTTATAAACCTTTGAAGTGTACAATTATCATGACTGAAGTAATTCCTTTCCTGCAGTGCAAAGCTCCGCACATATGATGATCCTTTCAATAATCCATTAGTCAAGATTGATGAGGGTACATCCACTGCACAAATGTTTGGCAAGGAGTACCGTTTGGCTCCTGTTAGGCTTACGAAGGAGCAACAAGAAATGCATCAGAAGAGGAGATCACGTGCATATCAGTGGAAAAGGCCAACTGTGTTTCTCAGGGAAGGCGATTCCTTACCTCCAGATGTTGATCCAGATACAGTTAGATGGATCCCAGCAAACCATCCTTTTGCTGCTGCTTCAAGTGAAGTAGATGAGGAGACCGCCAAACAGAATGTCTATCAAAAGGATGGCGTCCCATCCCGTGTTAAGGCTGAGCATGAAGCTTTGCAGGCAAGGCTAGAGGCTTCAAACGCTGTGAGTGCTTTGCCCATGAACATGATCTTCTTGACATTTAAAATGACAACAATATGTCTATTAGATCCTCCCTTCCATAGTCCTGTCAAAAATTGATTAGTATTGATTGATAAAGCTCCACTTCTAGCCTGACGAAAGAACGAACACATTGTGTACTTTTGTTAATCACCAGCCTTCCACAATAATTATTCTGAATCCCAACGATGCTTTGCAGGTTTCCAAACTCCCTTCGGATCCAAGGAGTATGCAGCGTAATGAGAGACCAATGAGATCATCAGGCAAGCCATCTGAAAATCTTCAGAGCTCGGAGTTTGCTAACCAAGATGGACAACTGCATATTGAGTCTGGTGAACATAGCTCTGATGGAAGTTTACAATCAAATGGGCCGGAAGGGCAATAAGATTTGTGTACTTCAGCAATTTTTTGATATATTTGCTTTGTGGTGTAGTGTTATCAGCTTTTAGGCTGTAGCAATAGATAGAGAAGTTTTGAAACAGTGGGTTTACCGGTTTACATAGCGAGCAGTTAATATGGTAGTCGCATGACATGTTGTGAATGGATATTATTCTGACGAGTACATGGGTACTGGGTATAGCTTCACTAAGGACATAACCGACTCCTTGGACTAGGGTTAGAGTAGGCTGGGCTGATTGGCTGAGGACAAACAAGACTGAGGTGTTAATCGGTGTGCTGCGCTACACTGCCATTTGCACGGTTTCGACTAAAGCAGGGGGACAATTCCAGCACAGGAGTCACACTTATCTCAATAGTGAACCATTCAGTCCGATGTGATTGTAAATAGCTAAGGATTGTCAGGGGGCAGCATGTTTGTAACCATAACCAGAGCCTGAGACTCGAACTTAGATTGGGAACAAAGACACACATTTCACCCCCTCTACTTGACATCGAACTAGTACAGCCTGTTTGTAACCATAACCGGAGCCTGAGACTCAAACTTAGATCAGGGACAAAGACACACATTTCATCCCCTCTACTTGACATCGAACTAATGCAAATTACACTCCTTATTCACTGGAAACACCCTGCTTGACGTATTTCCTCTATTAGAGCCTTAGAGGTATTTAAGATGCAAACTATGCACTCTGTTTTTGATTCATCCGCGAAGAAGTAATCCTTTGTCTGGGTTAGACCATCATTTTCCTATTGCACCATAACATACTTCAGATAGTTTTCCCCTGGGGGATTCAAGGGAGTTAAAGTTCATAATAATACATCCTACAAGGTTATATAGAACGCCCAATAAACCCCCAAACAAAAAAAAAATCGCTACAAAAAAAGACATTATCATGGGAAACCATCATGCCAAGAGGCTCATCGGCTTGTACAAAACCAACTTTCCATCATCTGCAAACCTGTCTGGGAATCAGCTGATTACATGAATTGCCTTAGATATCCTCAAATGCCTCTTCTTCATCACCACCAAACATGGCTGCCATTTTCATGGCTAGCTTTGCAGCCATCTCCCTCCTTTGGAAGTCAGGCATGAGCCTTAGGTTGGATCGCATGTTACCAATCTCGGACATGATTTTCTCCAGGTCATCCAGACCATAATGCTCGTCCTCAAAAAGATGGTTAGCCTCTGGAAGATCACTTTGATTATCCTCAATGCTATATGCTGTGGTCGTGTCCACATGATCACTATTGTCAGTTTTGTTACTCCGAGGTACAGTGTTCTCTTCAGCAGTTTCTGTGGGCGTGTTACTCGGGAGAGGGTTGGGTGCTGAAGAGTCAGTACCAGCCTTCACAACTTGATGTGTGTGATCCTGCGTACCATCAACCTCATTTGATCTCTCAAAGCTTCTGGATGTACTTGTCTCGCCAACAAATTCCCACTGGTCATCAGATCCATGTGACAGAACCTCGTACTCAAAATCATAGTTGGATTCATCATCTGTCGATTCTGTCGGAATGAAAATGAATAATCAGGGACATGTAATGCATTATTTTAAATTTAATAATCTAAAGTAGTTTACTGGTGCAAAGATTTCACAACATACTTTATGTAAAAAAGAGGGACAGCAAATTCGAATAGCTGAAATTACTTAGTAGAGAGAAGCCATGCCGTCCCCAACGTTTTTCGATAGAGCAGAATAAGCAAGGCACATATCAACAATCATAAATGCCAATTTAATCATTTATGGAATTTAACTACCTTCTTTTTCAACCAAGGATGGGGCAGTTATTCTGTTTCCAGATTTCAGAATCATTCCAGGCCACATATGTGCAGAAAGAGCTCCAAAGAGTCGCTCTAAGCCTTGGCTATCACCATCCACTGATAGACCTGTTAGTTTTGAATAAACATCGATTAAGATAGAAACAACCACAGCTCCTATAGGATATAAGCCTTCTACCGGAGTCCATAAAAGATATAAATTTTCATTGGTATAAAATAATTAATTGATGCTCAATTTAGAGCTCATGGTAATAGATTGGTTACTGGAAATAAGAAAATCCTAATGGCAAACTGTAGAAATTTGAGGAGAAAAACTTAACAGTTACAGGTTTACAACCGAGGAGACAACTTACACTTATCAAAGTCAGCATTGGAAGCACAGGCCTCAATATATTCTATGTTCTTCTCAATGCACCACTGTACAGTAGAGTTTCTGATCTCTATGCATGGCTCTTCCTCAGATAACAAGCTACAACCCTCACTTTCATTTATCCCAAAATCAAAATAATCAGGGTGTGGATCAGAACTTGACTCCCCGAGCTTTTGCATACGCCTCCTATATTCTATATGCGCGCTATGACCAGGTACAAGATCTGCTTTATTTCCAATGCATAACAAGACCTCAAACCTCTGGATATCAACATTGGCAGCCCAGCTTTTCAGAGTAAGCAAGGTGGATTCCTGCATAATTACTTAAGGCTGTTACCCTCTGCAATACTGATGATAAAAAAAAAAATGAACTCTGAAAATCATAAGGTTCAGAATCTTTAAACGCTAAGGCAGAAAACAAAAAAATAAAGGTTGAATGAGAACACAGGTGCAGTAACGGACATCATTCATATCAAAGACCATAACGAGGGCAGCCAGCCGGTCTAGATGAGGGAGGGAACCAAGAGAAAATTCTTCATCAAGATTTGCTGTCCAGATAGAAAGATCAGCTGAATAATACTTTGTTTCAATTGTCCACCTACATGGCAATCAGTAGCAAAATAAATTATATCATCTATTAGAAGATTTAAATGAAAAAAATGCTTTATTTTTTTTGGGGAATTTAATCTTCGTTTATTACTTCTGTATACGTAGTATAATTTGACAAATCTCTCAAAAAAAAAAAAAAGAATTGACAGGACGCTATACATACCCCTGACACAGCACACCGGATGATAAGTCATGCACGTCAGGTATTTCTGCTGCAAGCAACCCTGAAGCTCATGGTGAAATGAAAATGGTCACGAAATAATAAGCACAACCACATCTAAATAATATAAACAATATTTTTGCAATATCAGAGTAATATCTTATTTTAGCAAAGCTAGTAAACTAAAATATCTATATCTACTCCACAGCTCAATGAATTCATCAGTTATCAAGGTAATGGTTGAAACTAGAAGCGTTGATTTGTCAGCTAAAACAGTACAAGCTTGTCATCCTGTGTCTTTTCTTCTCTATCTACTCCATATCAATACCCTTTTTACTTTGTCCATTCATCAAAAATCAAATCACAGGTGGACCACGAGATCTTCTCCTCCTGCTCACGAATCGGATTGAAATCCTAGATAGTTCAGCTACTCTATGCGCTCGATGTTTCGCATTCAAATCGGGAGAAGAAAACCCAAACATAGGGAAAGGAGGACAGCGAGATCTCACGAGAGAGGATGGTTCGCTTGCCGACGCCCGGGGCGCCGACGAGGAGGACACCAGGCCGAGCCTCCAGGGATCCCTCCATGGCCTCTCGCCAAACCACTAGTATACCTTAACACCGGATCAGAAGTTCGGGATCCCCAGCCTTTAGTTTCCTCGCCGCCGAATGGGAAGTTCGGAGACTCCACGCGCGAGTAATGACTAATGAGAGACGAGGAAGACGGAGTACAAGACGGTAATGTAGATATACGCTTTCATAATGGGATGGCGTATTTTAAGTTTACGCTAGTGCTTACTATGTTTTTCCAACCCGGCAACCCGCAACCAAAACTTCATGGGCCGAATTGGACCGTAGGATTTTGCTTCTTCTGGGAGCACGCATAGCATAGCGCAAGGCCGCAATCGTTTGAATGGTGGCGTCCCCATGGCCGCCACCGCCGCCGCCTCCCCCTCCTCCGGCGGTTGCCTCCCACATGGCGGTCACGCAGGCGTTTGCCGACGCGCTGCGTTCGTGCGGTGCACGCGGCGCGCTCTCCGGCGCCCGCGCGCTGCACGGCCGACTCGTCGCCGTGGGCCTGGCGTCCGCCGTCTTCCTGCAGAACACGCTCCTCCACGCCTACCTCTCCTGCGGTGCCCCTCCCCGACGCCCGCCGCCTGCTTCTGACGGACATCGCCCACCCCAACGTCATCACCCACAACGTCATGCTGAATGGGTACGCCAAGCTCGGCCGACTGAGTGATGCCGTGGAGCTGTTCGGCAGAATGCCCGCGAGAGACGTGGCCTCGTGGAACACGCTCATGTCCGCATACTTTCAGAGCCGACAGTACTTGGCTTCTCTGGAAAGCTTTGTGTCCATGCACCGAAGTGGTGGTTCGTCGCCAAATGCATTCACATTCGCCTATGCCATGAAGTCTTGTGGTGCCCTTGGACAGCACAGTTTGGCGTTGCAGCTGCTTGGGATGGTTCAGAAGTTCGGTTCCCAGGATGATAGTGATGTAGCAGCTGCCCTTGTCGACATGTTTGTGAGATGTGGAGCTGTGGATTTAGCTTCAAGGTTGTTTGTTCGCATTGAAGAACCCACTATCTTTTGTCGGAACAGTATGCTAGTGGGATATGTCAAGACATATGGTGTCGATCATGCTCTTGAGCTTTTTGATAGCATGCCTGAACGTGATGTTGTTTCATGGAACATGATGGTATCAGCATTGTCTCAGAGTGGACGAGTCAGAGAAGCCCTTGGTATGGTAATGGACATGCAAAGCAAAGGGGTGCGCCTTGATTCAACAACATACACTAGTTCTCTTACTGCGTGTGCCAGAATATCTTCTTTAGGATGGGGTAAGCAACTTCATGCTCAAGTGATCCGAAACCTACCCCACATTGATCCATATGTTGCTAGTGCTCTTGTTGAACTGTATGCAAAATGTGGCTGTTTCAAGGAAGCCAAGGGGGTGTTCAACTCTTTACACAATCGTAACAACGTGGCTTGGACAGTTCTCATCTCGGGATTCTTGCGGTATGGGTGTTTCACTGAATCTGTTGACTTGTTCAACCAGATGAGAGCTGAGTTGATGACACTTGATCAGTTCGCATTGGCAACTCTTATAAGTGGCTGCTGCAGCAGGATGGATTTGTGCCTTGGGAGGCAACTACATTCACTTTGTCAGAAAAGTGGGCAGATTCAAGCTGTCGTTGTCTCCAATTCTCTCATCTCCATGTATGCAAAGTGTGACAATCTCCAGAGTGCTGAATCTGTTTTCAGATTTATGAATGAAAAGGACATTGTATCATGGACAAGCATGATTACTGCACATTCTCAAGTAGGGAACATCACAAAAGCACGAGAGTTTTTTGATGGCATGTCGACAAAGAATGTCATTACATGGAATGCTATGTTGGGAGCATATATACAGCATGGAGATGAGGAAGATGGCCTCAGGATGTATAAGGTTATGCTAAGTGAGAAGGATGTTAGACCTGACTGGGTTACCTATGTCACATTGTTCAAAGGCTGTGCAGATTTAGGTGCAAACAAACTTGAGATCAAATTATTGGTCGCACTGTAAAGGTTGGTGTCATTTTAGACACCTCTGTTGCGAATGCAGTTATAACAATGTATTCCAAGTGCGGAAGGATTTTAGAAGCTCGAAAAGTATTTGACTTCCTGAACGTGAAGGATATTGTATCTTGGAATGCCATGATCACTGGTTATTCACAGCACGGCATGGGAAAGCAAGCCATAGAGATCTTTGATGACATACTGAAAAGAGGTGCAAAGCCAGACTACATAAGCTATGTTGCAGTTCTGTCAGGCTGCAGCCACTCTGGACTCGTGCAGGAGGGGAAATCTTATTTTGATATGATGAAGAGGGTCCATAACATATCTCCAGGTTTAGAGCATTTCTCATGTATGGTAGACCTTCTTGGCCGTGCCGGGCACCTGATGGAAGCCAAAGATCTCATTGACCAGATGCCCATGAAACCAACCGCTGAGGTTTGGGGAGCTCTTCTTAGTGCCTGCAAGAAACATGGCAACAACGTGCTCGCTGAACTTGCAGCAAAACATGTGTTTGAGTTGGACTCGCCCGATTCTGGGAGCTACATGCTTATGGCGAAGATCTATGCTGATGCTGGGAAATCTGATGATTCTGCACAGGTAAGGAAGCTGATGAGGGACAAGGGGATAAAAAAGAACCCGGGATATAGCTGGATGGAGGTTAACAACAAGGTCCACGTCTTTAAAGCGGATGACGTGAGCCATCCCCAGGTGATCGCTATTCGGAAGAAGCTGGATGAGCTCATGGAGAAGATCGCGCTCCTCGGGTACGTGAGGACTGACTCCCCGCGCTCCGAGATTCACCACAGCGAGAAGCTAGCTGTAGCCTTTGGGCTCATGAGCTTGCCCGCCTGGATGCCTATCCACATCATGAAGAATCTGCGCATTTGCAGCGACTGCCACACTGTGATCAAGCTTGTGTCATCGGTGACTGGTCGGGAGTTCGTGATTCGAGATGCCGTGCGATTCCACCACTTCAACGGTGGTTCCTGCTCTTGCGGGGACTACTGGTGAGTGGTGACCACTGACCATGGAAAGTGGATTCTTCCGTAGTTCTTTTTGTTGACAATGGTTGAGGAGAGAAACATAGAGTATCTTGATGTCATCTTTTTTCGGCATTCCTTATCCATAATTACATCATGGCAAGTATCGAGAAAACAGTACATTAAGGCTTCAGCACAGGTTCACACAAACGGAGCAACGCATTGCATTGAGATACAGCGTGCATCCAAGAATGGATGTCATCAATCAAGGGAGACCAGAGACATACATGGCAAGCTAGTTCACTGAACATTAGTGTTTCTGAGAGTCAAGAGGCAGCAGCATCATTTACAATCCTGCTTACATGCGTGACATGGACATCATGTTATGCATTTCATGGAATCAATCACAAGAGTTCAATCAGAATCCCCAGAAAAACACATCCACACAGACACTTGACAACATCTTGAAAAATTGCAGAAGGTTTCGTAGGGCAGCAAGACGGAGGAAGTAGCTAAGCCACAAGCTGTACATCGTGTTAAGTCTCAGAATGCACCAGGAGCGTCCCTCATGCTGATATTCAAGCTGTTCCTCATTGTTCTTCGACCGACTCCCATATTGCCCTTGGTCATCATGGCAACAAACTCTCCATAGTCAATGCGGCCATCCTGGCAAAAAAGAGCAAGGTAAGACATGTCAACAGCATTGACTTTATATCATTAATTACTAACAGAACCCTAACCATTGATTAATAAAAATTTGACAGGTGGGGAAAGACTGCCCATGGCACGCACTAAGTTCTCGGCAAACTGATTGAGAGAAGGTTGTGAACCCCAGTTTCACCCCTATAGGCTATAGGGCTGCATCTACGTGGGCTAAGGACAACTGCCACTACACCTGCAGGGCTGCATCGTTACCACTGGTCGGTGGTGCCTTGCCACTATTTTTGAGTGTCACCAGAGGGGCGTTTTTTGGTGCCACCAGTGTTTGATCGCTGGCCAGCTGCTCCACACTTAGAGAGCTAACCGTTACACTTGAAGGCACTGGCAACATTGATTAACTGAGCATCAAAATGAACTATGTTGATTAATAAAATGTGTTTGTCCTTATTGGCAAGCTGTACGAACGTGTTTTTGTTGCATCATACTACATGCATTGGTTGTACATTTCATACAGGTCTATTGAAGGTGAGTAAGAAATAAACCAGATATGCCATGCTATAAGTTTTATGCATGTGGCCTAATTAAAGTAAGACTTACATTGTCCTGATCAGCTTCGTTGATGACATCATCAAGAAAAGCATCCGGCATGTTATGCTCTTTGCAAGCTTGCTGTAGTTCATCAACTGTGATATAGCCACTACCATCTTTATCGAAATATGAAAAGGCTGCCACGAGATGTTCCTCACGCTCCAGCTTATTGAGATGCAAAGTTGCAGCGATGAATTCTATGTAGTCAATTGTTCCACTGTTGTCAATATCAGCCTAAATGAAACAAAAGAAACATGTAAGTTTTTGGTACAATGTGTTATAACTTCTTTTTACAAAGCCTCTGGTACAAGAAGTGAGCCAAGTATGATGCTCAATTTATCAGCCTCTAAATTAAATATGCGTAGTTGCTAGACCACTCAAGTAAAAACACGCATAAACGTCACGTAGCACATAATCACAGATTTATAAGTCATAATGGTGGCTGCTTTAAGAAGAGGAAATAATAGTTGTACCCCATGCTTTCTACTGCACTCCACCCTAATCACAGATATGTAATGAGAACTGGTCATACACAAGTTGAAATTGCAACAATTGATTGACTCTGTTGCCTAGATTCTTAACGAAGCCATATATATAGTATTATGAGCTTGTGTTTGCATCTTAGAGGAGTTTGGCTCTAGGGTAACTTGACATTCCAGGACCCAAGGTCGTTGAAGCTAAAAATATAAACAAGCATACCAAAAGGTTTCAGTTAACTTACTGCATCCATAAGATCACGAATCTCAGTGTCCTTTAGTGTGGAGCCATATTTTCTCAATCCTTCTTTTTAGCTCATCATAAGTAATTGCACCACTGTTGTCAGTGTCCATGGTCTGGAACATTTCCTTCAACCCCGCAATTTCCTCTTCTGATAGGCTCTCAGCTATTACCTATTAGAATGAACATATATAGTCCATTAGTTCAGAGTTGCACAAGCAAGCGATCTAAAAAATGTAGCACAACTCTCCTCGTTGATACTACGTAATAAGGGTCCAATCCAATAAGGAATATTAGCTAAGAACTATTGGGTACTATCTTCTGAATCTGTGAATCAAAGTTCATACAAACCATGCCTAAAAGAACTGCACTTACCAGAAAGCCATTTTCTTCAACTTATTCATTGCAGAGAATTGCTTAATGCGAGATAAGACAGCTGGATCCAGCGGACGGTCAGGAGCTACTCCATGATCACGAATCCATGGATGGCCTGTGCACAAGTTCAAGTGTCACCTTTTATCCAACAATTGCAAACACATCAGGCGAATGGATGCATTGTGGTGTAAGAGAAATAACAAATCAACAGCATAAAGTGGTGGAAGAAACTAACATAGAACTTCATGTGCTGTTAAGCGCTCAGCTGCTGAGGATTCAGCATTCGTCTTATAAGATCTTTTTGCACTATCAGATATGACAGGCCACGGATCAGAATCAAAATCAATGACACCTTTCAATACAGCATCAAATATTCCTTTGCTGTGTTTCTGCATTGTATTCATTGAAAATGTTAGCCTGCTGTCAAAAGGGATAAAGTTAAACATCCTTAACAACTTAAGGCACTTATGAAAATACTACATACCTGCCCAAAATGGAGGCACGCCACTTAGTAGAATGTAAAGAATGACTCCGGCTGTCCATACATCAGCTGCTGGTCCATAACTTTTCAACAAAACTTCTGGAGCCACATAATATGGGCTACCAACAACATCGGTGAAAACTTGACCTGAAAGAACAGAACAAGAAAAGGGAAAAGTGTCAAGGATGCAGATAGCATGCCTAACTGATTACAAGTTGGAGGGAAAAAGGTTCTGTGCATATTTTGCTGTTAGAATAATAATAGACAGCTTCCATCAAATCCAATCATCTCAACTGCCACTCAGCTAAGAAATGCTCCCTGCTGAACTTGCATTTCGGGCCTAGCAGGTTAGGGCAGCAAACTCATTAATTAGTGTTTGCCACTACTTAATCTTGAATGGCAAGTAGCTAGCTGCATTTATTTCCTGTCAAACTGCTATTGCAACGTTAGCTTTGATCACATAACAATCAATCCCGACTATTACTAGCAGTGTAGTACTTTTCAACCCTTTCTGTTGCATGATGAATCCGAAAAAAGCTGCTGTTACAGAATTTCACCTGCAATCATCCATTTCATGTCCTACGACTACGATCATGAATAAAACAGAGCACAACTGTGCGAGCTACCGATTAGTAACACAAGCAGTGCACAAATTTCAGCCGTTGACTAGAACAGTACTGCCACAATGGAATGGAAAGAAGTTTGCGATTCTGCAGCAGCAGCTTACCGGGCTTGAAGAAGACAGAGAGTCCGAAGTCGATGGCCTTGAGCGAGAGGTCATCATCCTTGTTAGCGAGCAGGAAGTTCTCGGGCTTGAGGTCCCTGTGCATGACCCCGAGCGAGTGGCACGCCTCGACGACCCCGACGATGATCCTGGTGAGCTCGGCGGCCTTGCGCTCGCTGTAGTGTCCGCGCTGAATGATCCGGTCGAAGAGCTCGCCTCCGGCGCAGAGCTCCATGACGATGTGGACGTAGACGGGGTCCTCGTACGCGCCCTTGATGGCGACGACGTTCCTGTGGCCCGAGAGGTGATGCATGATCTGGATCTCGCGGCGCACGTCGTCGATGTCCTCCTTGGTGATGAGCTTGCGCTTGGAGATGGACTTGCAGGCGTAGTCGATCCCCGTGGCGAGCTCGGTGCAGAGGTAGGTGGTGCCGAACTGCCCCTGCCCGAGCTTCCTGCCGAGCGCGTAGAGGTCGCGGAGGTTGGGGGTGGGGTGGCCGAGCACGGACCCGAGGTCGGGCGTGGCGCCCGCCCCGCCGCGCCTCATGGCTGCGGCGGCGGCGGCGGGCGCCGGTGCCGGCGCGTGGGCGTCCGTGGTGGCGGGCGGCTGCTTCCTGGGCGAGTCGTCGGCGGCTGTGCCTGTGCTGGTGGTTGTGGCGCTGTACTCGGAGTCGTGGCGCTGCGACGCGGCGTGCTTGAAGCTGTGCAGGTACTTGGATCTAAGGGAACCGCCGCATGCGTTGCCCATCAAACGACGGGGTGAAGCTGAAGCCCAAGCCGCCGCCGCCCCTGGCGCATGAAGCTCCGGTCGGTCACGGTCGCCTCACCTCACGGAAACGCCAGCGCAAACGCCAACGCCGCAAACGGAATCTCTGGTCTGGGTCGGGGACCGGGGGCGGGCGGGAGGAGAAAAAAACTGGGCGGGTGCTCGTGACTGGGCAGGCGAGCAGGGATTTAACAGGGACGACTAGGAGGGCAGCACCAGCAACTGCTGCTGCTTCATGGCGGCTTCTCCTCCCTTGTCCTTTCCCTCTCTGCAGCTCAGGTCACGTTTACGGGGAAAGCGAACGCACGCAGCAGCTGGTGCCGTCCGTGGGTTCGTTCGTTCGTATGGATTGGTCCCGCTTTGGATTGGGCTGGCCTCAGCCTGGCGGTGGCGGTCAGTGAGTGCGTGCGAGTGGCGACGGCGACACGCCGAGCGAGCGAGCGATGCGTGCGGCCGCGGGAGGAAGGACCTACGGTTTTGGCCGACGGATGATGCGTCCGGTCCGGTGCGCGCTTAATTGGCTTTTGGATTTTTTGCGGATGGGCCGGTGGGGGAAGGTGAGGCGAGGGTGAGACGAAGGTCGGCAGCGGCCTTCCTTCCTTCCTTCCGCCCGCCCGCGTTGCCTTGGGTTTCGGCGACGGCGAGGAAGCGGACAGGTACACTGAACTCGGGGTCGGGTCGGGGCGACCCACAGCTGCTGCGTGCGTGGTGGGGGCTCCTCCTTGTCCGTGCTGACGACTTGATGCCGGCGGACGGACCCGCGCGTGGGGTGAGACCGTGCCGTTCGCGAGCCGCGGAAAGCGCCCAACCGCCGGCATCGTGTCTCCGTGCACGGGCGGGCGAGAGGCGTCGAGGGAAGTGGGGGAACGTGCGAGCGCGGCGGTAGGTTAGGTGAGCCCGTGGGCCCCGCGGCTGCGCCGTCGCACACTGGACCTGGGTCTAATCCTCTTTTCGCCGCCTGCTGGCTGGAGTAGGATAAGCGTGTCCGGTCTCCGGTGTCCCCTACCTGTCGTGATGCAGCAGCAGGTTCTTCCTTTTGCTTTGTTGCCATTGTTGGGAACGAACGGTTCTTTATTCGGAATCGAAGATGAGATACTACTGTGAGGATAAACCGATAATAAACTGAGTGGTGGAAAGCGACCGATGATCATAGTATACAGTAAATAGAAAGAGAAAGGATTTACTACTAGATACTTACACGATGACACGAGGAAAAGC